>OZ026613.1:7412403-7599903 GCA_964020975.1 Hermodice carunculata
CTTGATTATTTTCTCCCAAACTATATTATTTATGCTCCACAGGGGAATACACCTTGAGCCTATCTCCACTAAGCAATTTACGACATGGTGCTGCTGGTGTTTTCTGTTTGTTTTGTTTTTGTTAATTTATTTATTTGTGTTTGTTATTTTTGTACTTTTTTTAAATTACGAATTATCGGTACATGTACATGTTGGCATGGTAACATTATAGAATAAGAACATATCTGACATTTCAGCTCGGAAATGGTTATTATATAGCACTAATCGAAAGGTAGCTGCGAGGTTTCTTGTTAATCATGACCTTGGGTGACCTAGGGATTGCCTGTTCCTGTCACATTTCGTGCAAAAAATGATGACTCCTATATCTTTGTGAGTAAAGACTTTGATATTGCAAACAGTGATTGTCCTCCAAGAGGTCCCAGCTTGACAGTGCACGTGGATGACATTAAAGTATCATATTCAAGGCCACGGAACACGTAAGTTACTTACATGGTTCTTTTGATATCAAAAAGAAAATATTACAACTGAAATTTAATGTTGCATATGAAGATGGTCCTGAAAAAGGGCTAAAATGAGATGCACAGGGCTATCGATATTGACTCAGTTAATCTTGCCACATGACTACCTGTGTGAACTAAGTGTTTTGAGTCGTAATTTAGAACCATTTAGTCATCGTTTTGTATGGTCACCCCAGAACTATGGCGCCAGCCCTTAGATATTTGTACATGATGATGGCCTTAGAGAAATTTGACCTTAATCTAATTTCAAAGGTGCAAAAAGCAGTTGGCCTGGCAATCCGAGGTTAGATGAGCACAGGACTGTCACAGTCCTTTTGTTTATATCTGAGCTCATTTATTAATGCACTTTGTGTCTTCTTGCTTGAGGTAATACCCGATGAATAGAAGAACTAAATAATAGTGAAGGTACAATAATTTGCCGATGATTATTATCCGGGATCGAAGCACAGCTTCAGTAATCCATAACTGATGATTTTTTTTATCTGTAAAAGTCGAAGACGTCAAAAGGAAAGGACATAATTTATCTGCATCCTGATATTATACCCAGGCAACCTTAAATCCGCAAGGCAGGGATACATTTCTTAAAACAAGAGTTCAAAAGAGCAGACCCCAGACGTATGATGTTTGTTTCAAAGGCAACTATTTGCGATGTTACATTTAGTACTATGTGTTCATATATTGATGGCAGCTCAGAGGGTCCATCCAGGGATGTGGAAAGAGCCACATCCCTGGTCCATCAGATAACGACGTCATTGCTTGTTTTTGGTTTATGTAAATCATGTTCAATCAATACCAATGCCTCTACCCACATAGTTGAGGCAATAAAGTGCACGTTTGAAAATGAAGAGCATGACACGTACAGGTACGCGCTTGCAGAAGTGTATTAAATGAATTCGTATGTCGGTGACGGGTCCTTTAAACTTGAAACAAGAACGCTGTATTTCATTTGCAAAATTTAATACTCCGTGGAGCTCTTTAATCACTCATACAAGTCAACTTATCAGAGATACATGTATAAAGACCAGAATCCGTCTGAGCATCGTATTTTCATTGTACACCAGACGCAGCAACCATGAAGCCACCAATTGGAAAGGCTAACACATGCACAAACCCCAAACATGCTGAAACCACTATGTGCATGCTGAGCACAGTTATTCTATGATGTCCCTTTTCTGTGCTCTAGTACTTTCTATAGTTGTATCATTACAATGACTGTCAAATGGTGTGTATGTTTGGCTTGTTAGCCGATCTGTTTATGATTTTGTATCTATGTTTTGAGACTATAGGCAGAATCAAAGGTGTCACGCGACCTTGAATACAAGCGTGTAAAGTCAATGCTCTGTGCAATACGGAATAGTAGTCAGGATGTAATATTTCCCAATTGTTTAACTGTGGTAACCCTTGACTTGAATTTCTTTCCAATCTCCAAAACGGAGATAGATAACGCAACATGAGTCCATTTAAGTGGAAAAAAACAAGTTGTTATTCCTCACCTCAAATGTCATCTCACTCGTAAACTAAGCAACACCCACGCACAGGACTTCCAAGAGTTAATATAAAAAATAGCTTTGGAAATTGGTTGAACATTATATTTGTATATAAATTGTGTGTTTTCAAATGCCGTTAATATTCATGAGAGAAGACACTTAATGCCAATATCTTAGAAACGTTGCTTCAATTTAGACATTCAAGTTCCGGGCTTTTCATATAATATATGTAACACAAAGTTACTAGAAGATTCTATTCGGTACGTTGATGTTTCTGTCGCCAACAAGTCGCATATCAAAGATACAAACTCGTACAATTAAGAAAGATGCCGGCAAAGCAGGGTGCACGCATGCAATTATGAAAGCAGATACATCTCACGTCCAATCAAGTGACAGTCTGATATATTGTCTTTTCATAGTATAGTCCTATCAATATTCTCTTGTTGTACTTGATTGAGGGAATAGAGACAGATACGTTCTAATGATCACGTGCTTCTTTCCTGAAGATACCTCAACCAACTTGCAAACTGGTTAAACCAGTATTGATAATATAACCATTTACGGCTTTACCAATCAAACATTATTTGAAACTATCACAATCACGGAACAAAAGATGGAATGGCTATCTAGAACAACTGAGATATGATTATTTTCGTGTTTTTTTTTTTTTTTTTTTTTTTTTTTTTTTGTCATGACTTGAAGTCACAGTCTCTATTATTAGTTTAGTTGTTTCAAGACACCAGTAATAAATTTCGTAGTCTTGGAACTTTGTGGTCTCTAAAGATAGTAGACAACAGTTGCCATAAGTTAATCCGTAATTGTGAACATACTACAGCGAGAGCATGATGTACCTTCTGTTTTCTGGGCCAGGTTTCCTGCAGTACAGATTTGATTCACAGGTAGTCATGTCAGTGTACTACCTAGAAGGTCAAGTAACGACTATATGTTGAAAAAGTACAGCAATCTCACCTGGCTAGAAGACACGCCATACACCTGTATAAAGCTAGAATCTATATCCAATGGTTGTTTCACATTTCAAATTTAAAAAAAAAATACATGTACTTAGGAAGGGTTCCATACAAGAAAGAAATTTTTTATTGTGCCATATTTGACTCGTTACATACTGACCAAATCATAATTTGCTGATATTTTAGATTTTTGAAAACTTTAACATAAAAATTTACAGTTGTGGCCTACTGCCTGAAACAGATCATGAAAGTTTTTGCTTCAAAACCTGTCCATTTGTGAGGTTTTATTTTTTTAATGGCTCGTTGATGCAAGTAACAAGAAGGAACAATGACAGAAAGACCACCGTTGTCATATAGTTGTGTGCAGATTTCTCTGTGAGCGCTAACTTGATTCAGCAAGATGGTACTTTCAACCCATCAACTTTAGGTTGTTGTGTAGGTCAACAGGTTTTCTCTCAACGGCGCTAAACACACACCGAGGAAAGCTGTTTACTTTCGCCCGACTCTAAAAATACGGATTTCAGGTAAAGTGCACCAGTGGTTCAATCGATATCTTTTATGGGCAATTAGAATGATTATGTAATTTAATGAGGAAGACTTCTCACATGGCAGAGGGAAGATATATTAATGTCATAGGCTTATTCCTGGGAAATCTACATTCTGTAATGTCCGACTTGTGGAATATATCCTTTTATGCTATAGGCTCAATTTTTCAATAATTATTTAAACGCCGAGGTAAATTTTAAATAGCAGTAGTAAGCGTTAAATGAACATTTCATTCATTGAACAACACAAATCGTCTGTTAATGCGTCAGTGAAGTCATATGTTCAAACAGATTTGAATGTGTGCTTGTGCGGAGATCCACGGAAGCTGTGAGATAGTAACATACTTTTATATTTTACAGCAAATAAACTCATTTAACTATACTGATGATGGGTAAGGCAAAATACCAGCGAGAAGAAAAGGCAGCCTCGGCGTGAAGGTAGTTGGTATTATTGGAGCAATAGGCCATGCTAATTGTTATTAGTTGCATCAAAGCACTGATTTACATCACCGTACATAAATACATTTTTTTTATTAAACAATGATGACAATTGCACCAGCATATGGCATCGCTTTGCCAAAACGAATCAAAAGCATGCTAAATGGGAAATATATTTCAGAACTTCAACTTGGGCTGTCATGAAAGATTAAGCGGCTTGTGTAAGAAAGCTTAACAGCTTATAAACTTTTGTAGTTGGTGAGACACATCCATATGTCTTTATTCTTTTGTACAAAATAGTATGACAATTAAAGAAAGAATGCTCTGGCTCCAGAGGTAAGAACCTCTTTTGATAGCCTTGACACCCAAAATGGAAAGGATAACGCCAGCTATGTTTGCCTATTCCAATCTATCACTGAGCTCCTTTACAATGTCTATGAATATGGTTTCGTTTTTATTTTTATCAACCATTCATTCTTAGACAATGTCATGTCCTTTGGGTGCATTTGAGGTTCGAGGTAATGAAATGAAATATAAGCTCCATGAAGGAGCTTATTTTTGCTGTGTCAATTCAGCTTTATAAGATTTAATATATCCAGAATTTGCACGATACTCTCTTTTTTTGGATATACGATCATTCAATGATCCTGAGTGACAGTATAGACAAAATAAGTGCAGAATCATTTTCTTGATTTTTTTTTGATGTAGCAATAAGAATGTGATCCACGAACAAAAGTTTTCATCCCTCGCCAAATTGCACCAATACTAAGCAAAGGTGAGGCAGGAGTTGGTAGTCAGAAATTATGAAGTAGTTTTGGAATGCGATTTTCCTTAAGGTTTTATGTGACTATTTTCGTTTTGTTCTGTTTTTCGTTTTTCTTGTTATTTTGTTTTTATGCCAATACCAGCTTGATAGAATATGAAGGATATTAAAACATGGCTTCAGTAATTATCTAATTTTGTTTAGATTATTATGTAAACAATCAAGAAAGCAAGTTATATATATATATATATATATATATATATATATATATATATATATATATATATATATATATAGGCAAAATAATATTTCTCAGATACGGCACGATTGATTATTGTACGTAACCAAGCCTTTTGGATACGATCAATCTATTTGGGTCTTGTTTAGCAGGTTCTGTTTCTAATGCTTCTTGCCAGAAAAATCTTGCTCTATACGCTGCCATTGCCAGAGTTAATTACACACTTTGGCATCGGCCTGAAGGGGCTTATAACCCCCCCCCCCCATTATGGGAACTAATTGGGAAGTTTTGTATTTACCTATGAAATTCTAGACACCCATAATGCCCCTCTATTGTGATCTAAATTTAGACTGAACACAACTCCTATAACACAACTATCTTATCATTTCTCGTGACGCCAAATATATCACCACTGCTCCCGAGTACTAATTGATCCGTACGTTATATTATTTTCCCCAGGGATCAAAACCCAATTCCTCAGTCAACTGACAACGGTTTCCAGTATCTGCTAATATTTACCCTAAAGATCCTTAGTGAAGGGTTGCACTTGGTCCTGAGAGTGAGCACAACACCTTAATGTAATTGTTCCATCTTTGGAGGTCACAAAATATAGTGCCATTTTCGGCGACTTTGAGTTGGTGTGCCAACTTAACCCTAACAGATTCAGCTTGTATCATGTCGAAGTATGGTAACCTCAAGCAATTCCGCAAGGAATAACCCTGGAATGACTCTGTCAGCTTTAAAGGAAATATCAGAGGCCAGCTTAATGGTTGACATCAAAGATGGAGTTGTGGTTTGCAATGCCTCAGACAAGTTTACCGTAAATATTTATTAGAGGATCATAATAAATTCTGGTGCAAATCGAAAAAACTGTATGCACAAGGGAATTATCCACGGGAACTATGATACCATTGATTAGATATGGAGAGTTTTCTCTATCCCTAAAGATACAATTGCAGCTACTCATATTCTTTAATGGTACTCACGCAACTCGCAAAGCATACCCTGCAAAAGCCTCTGGCGCCCTTTTGAGTTTCAGCATCTAGCTTTAACATGAAATTGTTATCACGAACAAGAGGCAATTTTTTTACCAGACCTCGTAAAGTCGGTGCGGACCGCTTTACTCTCATTTACTGTCATAGTTCGCATTTTAATTGTTCTCCGAGGTAACAGCTGATTCCATATCATTGCGTACTATGAACTTTACGTGGCAATGCATGCATCAGTATATGCCGGATTTTTGCTTGCTTGTGGTGATGGTGATAATGAACCGGCTGCAATACAAAGGGGATTCATTTGACGAATGAGTACAGTTACTTTGATGCAATAGAAGTATTTTACTTTTACGGAATACCTTGGGTATCATAAACAGTTCAGTTACCAAAAACCTGCCCTTGATTGTTACTGTAATAAAAATCACGAGGAGCCCCCCCCCCCAAAAAAAAAAGTAAAAAAAAAAAAAAAAATCAAAAACCTCCCCAAAAAACTCGGCGATTCTATTTTGATAAGAGACCCATATTCTTAAAGTCATGCAGGCATCAGGTTTACTTTACCGATACATGCATGTAAATTTGACTCCATCAAAAGTGGTCACTACTCCAGCGATTGATAGCTACGGATGTCCTACAACTCTCGGAGTGGGGATGGGGGTGGGGTATTTGTTTTGTTTCTTATTTGTTTGTTTGTTTGTTTTTTGGTTTGTTATTATTATTATTATTATTATTATTATTATTATTATTATTATTATTATTATTATTTGACTACTGCCGTTTCAAAAATATTAAATGAATGTTAGAAACAGCCCTGGTGTTAGCTATCCTTTTGCAACCGTCTTACTTTGTCAATCACGAAGGGACTTCACACACGCAACTGTGGCATGTTATGCTCACAGTTAATAATACTAGTAGTTTACTAGCTGTCATAAAATGTTGTCAATGCGCAGTGTGTATGTGACTGGAATGCATCTCAGCAGGTTCAAACGAAAATACACCAAGTGCAGATATGTTATTCGGGGGCATACTCTTCAAAGCAATTCCTTGCATCCGATGAAACATTGAAATAGTTACATGGAATGTGTCATAAACATAAGAGTGTAACTCGCTTTTCCTCAAAAATATTGTATAACATACAGGGTCGAACATAATCACATGGTGTTTGAAACAATTGTGGACGGTTCCGTTTTGCGTGGTGCTAAACTTCATAAGCAATTGACATGTTATTCATTAGACATGGCATACCGTTTTCATCGCTAGACTTCCTGAAATTAGTAGATCCACTGCAGTGTAAACAATACCGGTATCGCCCGAATGTGACCGGGTGAGAGTGTAATAGGCTGAGGCGGGAACAGAGCGCTGGGAAATATAAAAAGTGTACCTTATGGTAAAAATGAGTAATTTCTACCCGATCACATAAGAAAAACTGCAACCTGATTTCCTATTACGGCAATAAAGGCGTTTAAGTGTAAAAAATCCTTGTTTTAGCTGGTAAACTGGCTGTGACAACGAAGGTGTGGTATATTCCACTCCCTTACAACGCCATAAGGTGGATGGTTTGTTAGTATATCCCATCTTACTCTACTAACATTTTACTGTGATTGCACTTGGTTTAAAGCGCCATCTTGTGCACGGGGCGGCACCATCAACTTGAATGTTATTACTTGTAGGCTGCTGCGAGGAAGAAACGTTCCATAAAGCTGGCAATGAACTGGTTGGTTCACTGCATCTTGAGATGCTTTGCTCAGACCTGTTGTTCACTACATTCCTGACTGCTGCAAAAATCTAATTCAATTTTACTAATAAAACACTTAAAGTACAGATGGTATGCAGTGTTCGGATGTCAGATTGGTGCCTCGTTGTGTTAAATGCAAGATACCCTCATCAATTAGTAAATGGACACACCAGTTTGTTTGCGTCTTAGTGAACACTTTTTATTTTTAAAGATGGTCACTTTTGAAACATCGACTTTATTTATGTGAGTTTAACGCAAAGATGCGTTTTTTGCACCTGTAGTCTTTATTTTTGTTCATCTTATTGCTCTTGTTGGAAGTTTATTTGAAGTTCAGGTTGGTTATTATTTGTATGACTTTATAATTGCAGAGCAGCATGTCCGAAGGTGCAATGCTACCAATGCTTGATACAATACATATACTTTTTCAGATGAACATTCATATTACTTGTTGCAAATAGGTGAAGTCATAGAGCCGGGGGGGGGGCGCAGAGAGAGAGAGAGAGAGAGAGAGAGAGAGAGAGAGAGAGAGAGAGAGAGAGAGAGAGAGAGAGAGAGAGAGAGAGAGAGAGAGAGAGAGAGAGAGAGAGAGAGAGAGAGAGAGAGAGAGAGAGAGAGAGAGAGAGAGAGAGAGAGAGAGAGAGAAGCTTGTCCAATAAATGTGAACATACAAAGATGAAAACGTCGGTACTGGCTTGCACTCGGTATGTATTTTAGAAAAAATATCTAAAATATATGCACACCAAGAATATTTAATATTCTTAAGTATACAACATATTCGGACAAGTGAAGACCCCACTAATACAAAGGCCATAACCTAAGTTACCAGTTAGCTGGATGCACGGTAGGCGGAGCTGCAACACACTCGCGTTTCACATCTGCGGCTTCGGTTCGATTCACGGCCGGGAAGCAAGCGGAAAGAGTTCCTACCACTCTGACACTGCACGGTGGTTTTCTCCACTATCATCTGTGTCACGAAGACTGATTGCTATAGGCATGATAAGCTTGGTCTGCTTTGCAATCCAAGGTATAGGTCTATACTTAATTACTAACCTTCCCCTGTGTTGGTTTGGCCAACTTGCGCCAGCTCGAGTCACGGAAATCTGTTGACGCAGGCCGCGCCGTCAGTATAGGTCTTATCCACAATTCTTAGCAAAACTGTTTTCCAGCAACGCGAAATTTCAGTTAGACAGACAACAATTTGCATCCGGGTGTTTTAAAGCGATATCAGTGGGAAAGGTTAAACGGCAAAGCGGAGTTTAGAAACGCGTGTTCAATTAAGCGATGTCATTTACACACCTCAACATAGGAAAAATAAGACACAATCAATGCCCTCATGTAAAAGTTCTGTTCTGCAGACATAAATTGTATAAACTGGAAGCCTTAGCTTCACAAAACGTTATACCATTACCAGAGAATACACTAATCATAGTGACAACTAGCGCTGTATTCTAAGGATTCTTCTGCACAGAAGTAAACAGACCAGACAGAAACAAACATAGAAGTGCTGACGGCAATCTCCAGTCAACGGGACCTGAGTCCATGACAATCATTTACTAACACTTGACCTAAGACTAAGTCCGGAGCTTTTCTCTACGAAGACTAGTGGTTTATATCAGGGCTCAGAAATATGTGTGATAAGAAAAAAACACTGTTGACCAGTGACACTATGTAATCAGTTCATTTTTATTTGAAACACGAAGAGGGTCTGTGAAAGTCGACGTGAAACAAATGAATTACAAACTATTGGTCGAGCAGTTCGAGAGGGAAAGTGTTAATTACTTGAAATGGCTTCACACGCTAATGTGTAGCCGGTATCACGTTTTTAAAAGCAGACCCGCAACCACTTCTTCCGCTAGCTCACATGCAACTGGCACATTCAATAATGGCCATGTACCGAACACGTATGGTCTTTCCTAGAAGTTATCATACCTTTTCCGATGTCATTCCTAACCTTGTCGTTGTCTTAACCCTCACCCCGCCGTCTCACAACGCCGCCTAAAACTACTTTACGAATCGAGCGGTCATCTCAGAGCTGGCAGAAGGATCGAGTGTTCTTTTCAATCTTGGACCGAACTTTTGATGGAAACGGAGAGTAACCGACCACAATATAAACAAACAAAGAAATAAGTGAATAAATAAATAAATAAATAAATAAATAAATAAAGAAAGAAAGAAAGAAAGAAAGAAAGAATGAAAAAAAGAAAGAAAGGGAGATGAATCTCTCAAAATTGCTGGTAATGATTAACTGCTTTGCTCGCAAAAAGTGATTTTGTTGCTGTATATTCATTGGGTGGCCACCCAAGAGTTCTCTCTCTCTCTCTCTCTCTCTCTCTCTCTCTCTCTCTCTCATTCTTTCTCTCCCTCTCTCTCTCTCTCTCTCTCTCTCTCTCTCTCGTTCTTTCTCTCCCTCTCTCTCTCTCTCTCTCTCTCTCTGTGATAACACACAAACACACACAACTTGCCGTTCTACATCTCGTACAGTACCGTGAAGTGTCACCGTGCGATCGCGGTGGCCAAAATTGGCAACTGGATTTCGAAAAGTCCGGTATTGCATATCACTATAGCAACCATTTTTCAAAGTATCCTGTGTGTGGACATGAGTAAGATCTGTTACAGTGCATGGGAGGCTCCTGTATTACCATACTAAACTACCCAAGCAACGCCGATGGGTTAATAATGTGTGCGGAGCAGCAAACGCACATGTAGGTTTTGGGACTTGACTATAGAGTATACGGCAAAGTTTGACTGCGCCTTTGTAAGAATTGTTCCTGCGACGAAAATTTATATCACATTAACACTTGTCATCCTTTTGAAATAAGCTAAGAAAGAAAGGTACACATATTTCGGGTATCTGTGGGCAAAAATGTATAATAGATATTGATAAAAAAAAAATCAATATATAAGGTTTATTGCGCAGAAGAGATAATCATTTAAAGACTAACATACTTAACAAGATACAGCGCTAACAAGTGGTGATAAGGATTTTTAATTTTTTCAATTATCATGAAAAATCTATCGTCATTATTGCAATCAAAAGTATTGACCTTTAATTTATTCATGATAATTATGACCACGGGCCTGCGTGTTTTTATGCTATTTTTGTTATTGTAGCATTTTACATGTCATACAATTGATAGATGTATGATACATACCCACAAAACAGTTAAAAAGGAACAGACCTGTGATTGTAATTAAATTGTATTGTAAGTTTTGTAATTCTTTCGCTGATGAAAGTGTCATGGGCGAAACATACTTGAGCCTCATTATAGTAGCACTATTCCTTTTATTACACTTTTGTCTGTGTATTGTTTAACATATTGTATTGTATCGTATTGTTTTGTGTGTATTGACAGACAAATTATCGTCTATCGTGTGAAATGGTGCAGTTGTAAAACTCTCATTCACTCACTCATTCACGCCACCATCTATTGTGAAATTGCACTTGCTTAACAAATAAAAACTGAACCAAAAAACAAAACAAAACAAAACAAAACAAAACAAAAACAAAAACAAAATAAACAAACAAACAAAAAAAACAAAAAACAAACAAACAACGAAAAACAAACAAACAACGAAAAACAAACAAAGAACGAAAAACAAACAAACAACGAAAAACAAACAAACAAATGAGCAAAAACTTCCTCCCAATCCATATACGCACTGTGCCTTCGTGTGGTACTTGGGCACTATCAGACAACACATGTGCATTGTTACACCCTAATAATGCAACATAATCTTATGCATGTAGTATGGTTCTAGCTAATTTAGAGCAACATAAATTATGATACCTGTTGTTTTCTTGTGCCAATTAGTCGCCGAAGTAATACCGACTCATGTGAGATAGGCAGATAATTAGTCGTATTCTGTTTCATGAAAAGCAGCAAGCAGGATCGATTGCACAAAGTGAATTTTCGAACGTAGAGTGTCTGATCTCCAATGGCATTCACGTGCCCAGACAGAGTGCAAATAATAATAATAATAATAATAATAATAATAATAATAATAATAATAATAATAGTAATAGTAGTAATAGTAATAGTAATAATAATAATAATAATAATAATAATAATAATAATAATAATAATAATAATAATAATAATAATAATAATAATAATAATAATAATAATAATAATAATAAGGCCAAGGCCAAGAACTTTCCACAAATCAGATCTCTGGCGCGCAATGCGTGCGAAGCGCAACGAAGAAAACCTTTTACTCAGCCAGAAGTTGGCACTAGAGGAGTTTATTGTAATATTCGAATTAAAACAGTAATACCCACCTTTTACTTTCTGGTACGTTTGACCTTTTTTATGTGGAAGAGTTACTGACTGCAAACGTAGTTATATTTTCGGGAATAGATTTCTTAATGGGTTTTACATTCAGGCATTTAACTGGATTTTTACTTTCTCTGTTTTAGACATGGTTCATATTAAGCCTACGTCAAAATATATTTCATCGTTTTTTTGCTGTTACGGTTTAGTGTCATGAGCGAAATAAGCAAAACTTGAAATAAATGACTTTACAGTACTACGAGGCATGCATATTAATTTCTCGCCACAACTGCCTGCTTTATCTTGGTAACCATAGTCTCTCCTGGCGAGATACGGGTCGCAGCCTGTGCAGGGAAGCGGGATATTACTAATATTTTGGAAATAACGACCACTTAGTAAAGGCACATGAAACTTTATTGTGGTAACCGATTTGGAAAGCACTGAATGAATATGACTTTCATAATTTGTAAACTTAAATTTGTCTAAAAAGCAAAATGTTTGTCAGAAAGGGGTTTCTAGCTCCGTCTATGACAGTGATATGCCCGCGTGTCCTCCGTGATTGACAGGCGTGAGCCTCATGCCTTTCTGGAGGGAAATACATATGCATGTCTCGTGTTGGGAAACGACAATGCAGTTGCCTCCAAATGTTCCACCACATGTCATGCATACAGAATCAAAGCTTCCCCAGTCGAGACAACTTCCCTTGGCGAGCCAATTAAAATTGTTTGCTATGAATACGTCGTTCTGACTTAAGGTTTCATCCGCAAGTCGACCTTAATTGAGATGGCAGCTGACGGTATACAGCTTTGGTGACACTTCCCTGTAATATGTGTCCGAACATGTCCGTGAAAGGTCAAAGGTCGAAGTTGGGGTTGAACTCATTCACTTCCAATTTCGCACAATTTAAGTCAATGTGCTCTAAATTGACATGGCCGTAGACGATTTATATTATTTGTAAACCGGCTTCTCATTCAAATACCAGCCTGCTTATCGCTACATTCAGAGAGGCGAGACTTTGAGGATCGTCCGGGTCAACAGCTTCCTTTGGCACGCTTCGGCCGCATTATGCAACGTTGTTGACTCAGTAAAAATTGACTCGGAAAGAATTAATCCATTGCGCCGCGCCAATCGTATTCCAGACACAGAGCCAGGCCTTGAAATATTTTATCAAAGACAATGGACTTTGGAATATCCAACTTTACCTACATCGTAGTTATGAAATTAAAATAAAAAAGAAAGAAAGAAAGAAACAACAGAACCCCCCCCCCACAACTTAAATTGCATCAAAACTTCAGTTTCGCTTTTTTCCTAAAGTTCAATTTTATTACATTTTAAGTTATCCAAATTATTTACCCTTTCAGACTGTCAAGTCCAGTACTAGTAGGTGGTGAAATGTCGTGTTGCTCAATGTTTTTTGGCTAATACAAAAAGTATAGAAAAATATTTTGAATAAAGATTGTAGCTGAGATCTCTTGATAAAGGAGCGTCCAACCCACGCCAAAGAAAGCAACTGAATTAAAGTCAGTCTTTGTTGAAAGGGGAGTTAACAGCTATCGTGGACATAATAACACAGTGGGCTGAAAGTTTTGCATTTACGCGGATGCATGGCTAGGATATCATTTAATGGTTATGCTTCATAGTTGATCAGCCAGAGGCTGCAGACGTAATATAATAATATATTTTCAGTTGAAGCAGACACTTGTAGCTTGTAGATAAAAGTCTTCAACAAATTCAATTTATAATGATTATTTTGTCAAATACATCTGTAATGGTTCAGTCACGTGATACACATGTCAAGCGTTTAATTTAAAGGGTTTCATATATATATATATATATATATATATATATATATATATATATATATATATATATATATATATATGTATCATAAATTTTTGTTCGCACGAAGATATTCTACAGACAAAAACTCGATTATCTTGACGTGAGTATTTTTCAACAGTTTGTTTGTAAATGACATACGAGGGCTATTTGTCCTGTAGTTATGTATCACACATAAATATAGTCTGCATGAAACAAAGGGCTACAAGCCAAATAAAGTTGGTTAATACTCAGATGTCTGTGTGAAATCCCCCAAATGATATTTGATAACGGAAAAAACAAGTGAAATTATTTGACGGCACGCTAATTGTTGAAACTACAGGCGTGTCGTTTTGTCCTGCTTGTATAAGTTGAAATAACCCACATCAATTTCAACAGCTTTATTTGTTATTAGTACCAAGGAGGGCAGAGAGCCTCCTTGTTAGTATCGTGTGGGCTTACGCTCTTGGTGCGGGTTTTGGTAGCTATAATAGGGCTAAAGGTCCCATGTAATGTTTGATGTTACAAATGATAATTCTTTTCTGTTGAATATTTGTTGTACATTCCTGTGACGGTATGTGAACGCTTAAGGAACAGAGTTTACTTTGACTGCCCGCCCCCCCATCCCATTATTTTTTAATCTCACCAGCAAGTTTATAATTGCATGGATTAGACTCGACACTGAACCCTTCCCTACTCGCCGCTTGCACGAAATGCCTAATTATACTAAAATTATTTAACAGGAAGAATATTTGAAGTGTTTGTTTTTGCTTTTTGTTTTCGTTTTTATTTTCGTATTTTTTTTTTTTTTTGCTACAGCAGTGAAAGACAAGAGTTAAACCTCGGTACCATATTTGTAAGAGAATGGACTAATCTTGCTTGATTTTAGGGAGCAATGTGTTTTTATACAAAGCATGCGTGCCCTGCAGTCACCAGTCACTTCTCCCGTCATGGCTGTTTATGATTAATAAGACTATTTTGCATCTGAATATGACATAGATTCTCCCGCTTAAAACAAGTGTTTCCACTTGATATTTTGATCTTCTTACCTAAACTGGTACTTCAGCACGAAGCTGTCTATCGAATACTTGACAAAATGTTTGTTACCATTCATACGTATATGACTGTGTATGCGTGTGTGGGTGAGCATTTATATGTAGTAGGAATTTGGATAGGTGTTAAAGGTCCGATAAAGGAGATTCTTAGTTGACGGCTGACTTAATTTGCAGGTATGCGGCATCAGGATAACATGTGCAAATATACCTAATGCAGCATAAAGCTATGGTCTTGCGATAATGATAATTATAGTCCAAGTGGCTTAACAAGTAATGAAGTACTTAAAGCATGTTGGATCGAGTTTGGCTGCAAGTTTGCCACAGAGATGGAACCGTCACGAAATTGAAGCAAACGTGGATAGAACTGCATGCATTTCACAAACTGTTCAATAGCATGCTAAATGGAAAGCTCAAACCAGATCACGTTGTCTTTTTGTCTATTTGTTGGCGGATAGGCACGGTGACTGCATCCCCTGGGTCAATGTCCCTGAATAGTTGTTAACAAGGCGCTCAGCGTTAAGGGATATTGTATGGACAGATATTTCGGATAACAGACATTACAAATACATCAGATGAGCTTCCATCGAAGGATGCCAGGATGTCCCTATTGTCCAAAGCACACATTTTGTCCCCTGTATAAAGGCAGGTGAGACCACATCTATATGGAAGATTGCAAGTGTTTCTGCCTGTCACGCTATTGATAATTTCCTTAAAATATATCTCCTAAACAAAACGTCTGAACCATGTTTCAAATATCTTTGAAAATCATTATTTTTTAAAAATCATTATTTTTTTTGTTTCTTGTGCTATTTTATGCGCACGCATGTAGGATTAATCTGAAAGCGGGTTTTCAGCTCATGCTATGACCACCAGCATTATACAAAATCAATATATTTACTATATATAGACAATCGTTTAAAGACTTAAAAGGGCGTGTTGTTTTTTCTTAGATCGTTTTTCCTCAATGAGACTGAAAAACACGCGCTGTTTTTTCTTAAAACCATTTCTCTCAATGACACTACTGTGATAATATTTTTGGCACTTGCCACATAAGACAACCTGTCAGCCCATTTGTACTGGCGGCTGACATGAGATTTAGATGAGTTCATGAGCTGAGGTATTGCTGGAAGTTTAGTTATTTAACAGTTTCGATTACCAACTCATTTAACATTTAATCTCTTACAAGCAGTGTTCAACCATGTGCATTCATTGTCACTGCCTATTCTTACTAGGCATTCAACAAGGAAATACCATATGTACAGGGAGATCCTTGTATCGAACATGGGAATATATCTCGCTCTCGCTAAGCTAATATTTTGGATTTATTGTTTCATAAAGTCATGGTCATGATGCTCACAAATATATACGGAGCTTTATATTAGACCAAATTGGCACAGATCTGAAAACAAGAGAACTGTGAAAGTCCTGTGCTTTGCCGATATTGAAATCACAGACTGAAACGGTCCTGTGACCCTCGGGATATTGTCAAGGTCACCTTTTGTTTATGACCATCATCACTGTTTCCATTATCCGTCTTCACTCATACAAGTCAGCAGTCATTTTTTTTTCAAATTGAAATTAAGAGGATCCGCTATTACCACGATATAAACCAATATGTCAGTTTCACCTTCCAAGGTCACAAAAGGTCCAAATAATCAACACAAGAGAAACTTCATAGGTACTTTCCAAAAAGTGTTTACTGGTAACTGTGTGCATAGGATCTATTATTACCAAAATGTAAATAAACGGCACATCAGTTTGACCTTTCAAGGTCACTGAAGGTCAAATTAAAAGCATCAAAGGAAACAGCATAGCTAATTTCCTATTATTGTTGAACATTTACCATAGGATCCAAAAGTACCAAGATAGAAGACAAAATGTCATTTTGACCTTTCATGATCGCTCAAGTTCAAAATAAAAAACAGCATATTAAATCCGATAGTTACTTTTCTTTCCTTTATCCGTGTTTAATAGTAATCATGCGCCTAGGATCTACCATTGCCGACATATAAGTCAATATATCAGATATGTTGCTATCCTGATTGTAACTATGCAAACCTGTACTTATGCTGTTTCCAATTTTTCCTTATTTTAATAATTTTTCAAAAGTCGGAAGGACAGCAGCACCATGTAGTGAACAAATTTAGTGACGAGTCCTGGTATGTATCCACTAAGTTTTGAGAAAATCCTTCATACCCGATGGAAGAGAAAGTTAAAAATGCAACAACGCATAAAACTTGGTGAAAAGATGGGAAAATTTGCAGCTCCACCTGGTGAACAACTAAGACTTTAGGCGTCCATGGAGGTTTCCTTATGCACTTTCAAAGCAATTGGCCAAGGGGCATCCGAGAAGACTTTCTTATATTTGACCTCCCCCCACCCCCCACCCCAAAAAAACTCCCAAAACAAAAAAACAACCCCCCCAAACCTAAAAAAAGACAAAAAACAAAAAACAAAAATAAAAAACAACATCAACAAAAAATAAATAAATAAATAACCCTCCCCCCAAAAAAACACACACGCACACACACACACAAAGGACAAATAAAAAAGATAGTGTAGTTACTGGAATGTGACCATTTGCACACAATTGATAGAGACCTACTCAAGGCACATCTCCGATTTTGCAGAAGTCGAAAATGGGAATTGTAAATTGTGGACGGATGGACGACGGACGACTGACCACCGTATGAGCTCAGCTGACTGATGCATGTAGTTATCTGAGGTCAAAATGCAGTCTTTTCACGTGGATGCTACTAACATTCATGGTTTTACATCGGTGTTCGCCCATGTCGTGCCTGCTGATCGTCACCGTTGCTCAGCGGCAGAGTGAGAGATTTCGAAGGTGAAATCAACAGTCATGTTCGGTATTATGGTGACACGTATAAGGACAGATAGATTAAAAATGTTTTAATTCACTTTTCCCGTGCAACAATATATATTGTAAGAGCACTAGGCTGAACTTGGGTCGGTATTATTTTGTACGTGGAAACTTTACTCACTGGTTCCCTATGATATTAACCCTTTTTAAGTCATCGTGGCTTTTGACTTTACATTTGTTGCTTGCTCGATGTTAGGAAGAACACGCGCTGCCATTTGGTCAACAAGATTCTGTGTAGGCAAACAGTGATGTTGCAGCATTGTTGGGAGGGGGCATGGTATACTTTTGATTTATTATTTTTTAAAGTTTTTTTTTCATGGTGATCTTTTTTATTTGTCACAGGGTTTTCTATAAAAGCAACCCTTTCAAGTACCGGTTATTTTCAGACTACGTCAGTTGACAGGTTTACATAGAATATTTAACATTATGCTTATTAAATCAGATTACTCTGTGTGTTTGTCGCCTGTTTATTCACAGGGAATGTCAGACACAGCGACTTTTGGACATAATGGTAACGGGATTACAAAATCTAATAACCGCTAAAACGTCAAGTAGACACGCAAAAGATCACAAGGGCGCGGATGGTACGGTATCTGTTCTAAGAAAATCAGGCATCGTATATCATGTTTTCCAAAGCAAATTAAATAAGGGCTTGAAATAAATGTCTGTTCTTATGTTTATAATTACCAGATTCAGTTTTTTTTCACCGAATTCATAACAGGGCAATGACTTTGTCCATTATGCGGAACATTCACAATCACTAACGCTGTAGTGAAGGGTAGATTTATGTTATCAGGTCTAAAAGCAATTGCAGAGACTGTGATCAATTGTTGTGGGACAGACAAACATCCAGCAATTTAGACTCTAGACTCTATGACTAGCTTCGTGCGTGAAATTGCCATTTTACGAAGTTAAAGGAAGCCGTACAATGCATTGTTGAACTGTTCAACTCAATGGGTTTTCTGAGAAACCGATTCTTTAAATCATGTTTCTGTCCCGTCGAGAGTTTGGTCAGTTTAAGTGCTTATTTCATCACGCTTCTATGCCAATCTTGTCGGTATCAAAATGTTTGATTGTGCGGGCGGGGATTTTATTTGTTAAAATGAAGACGCCATAAATCACGATTCTGTGGGTTTACGTAGATCTATAAGTATTTAAATAACACTACATAAATATAACAAGCACTAACTATTGACTATGCTTTAACAACATTATGGTTGTTCTTACACAATTGATGACATCGGGACTCAAGTGCTGTCAAGTCAATTCTATTAATGAAAAGCACGAGCGGTGGAAAAGCCTATTCCCGAGTTGTGCAAAGTTCTGTTGCTTCAAAAAGTAAAGACTGATCATTCATACAGCCCTCTCTGGGAAGGAAGTGACCTCACTCAGCATTTTCTACGTGCAGCGCAAAGTTTTCTATGGGCAAACAAAATTTACTCTCATAAAACAAGCCCCCCCCCCCCCAAAAAAAATCATACCTACAAGCAAACAAACAAATAAGAAAGACGTGTATAGACAATTTAAATATTTGTAGTTTATATATGTTTGGTTGTAAAAAGACAATATAGTAAGTGCCCCAATTCTTTCGCTGAGCCCTTCTTGTTTCGAGCAGCAATGTATAACATAATATATTGACATGGTGATTTACAATATCCAATGTTTTTTTTTTATAAATGTCAGCATATCAAAAATAAGTAAGATCGGGAGCATACCAAACACTTGTATCTTCATTTGACACGGAAATTATCGTAGGGTTGAAATTCGCCAGTTATAAATTACACAATATTTGTTCTTTTCATGTGAGTTTTTTTCAACTGCAGCATGTTTTTTGCTTGCGAACAACGGTTGAAACTCAATTAGAGCTACACTTTGCACTAGATTAACAGCTTTCCTGAAACCGCGCGGAGGAAAGCTGTTGACCTGGACTAGTACATTCTATGCAACTACAGGCATGTTGGTTCTTGAGTGAACGGTATGCTTAGAAAGAACTTATACCATGCATACCTAGAGCCCTTGTCATAATGCAGAGCAGTTCCTTTCAAGTAGTTCGACTTTACACGTAGTTGGCGTTGAAAACTTAACGCAGGCTAGGGAAACATGAATACGTTCGGTAGAATGAAAAGGGCAGCCTACTTAAATTCTGAGAATGTTCGAAGGGAAACACATTCATATAGTGCAAAGTCTATGATTTATTTACCCAAAAAATATGTGATGTGAGTTTCCACAAAAAAAACAAAAAAACAAAAAAAAAAACAAAAACAAAAAAAACAAAAAAAAAAAGACAAACAAAAAAAAACAAAAAAAAACAAAAAAAAACAAACAAAAAACAAAAAGCAAAAAAAAAAAACAAAAAAAAAAAACAAAAAAAAAAAAAAAACAAAACAAAAAAAAAAAAAAAAACAAACAAAAAAAAAAAAAAAAACAAAAAAAAAAAAAAAAAAAAAACAACCCCCCCCCCAAGCAAATGATTTTTAACTTGCATGTTTTTATCGGTCTGATCTGAGGTCTCCATCAGTGATGCACTTTTCCTGGAACCGATACCGAAAGCGGGCGGGTGAGGGAGAGGGAAGAGGAAGGGGGCTTTTGAATCTGTATAAAATAAATGTTGGGCAACAGAACACCTGTTCCCCGGTTCCTTCCAGGCGTGTCATTTTGGATTAAACATGCTTCTTCGATCTTCATGTGATAATATCTGTTGTCGCTCTGATTATAACAAAATATAAATCTGTTTGGTTTCTTTGATCACAATTTACAAGTTCATAGATTCATATTTCTGTCCTTAATAACTCCAAAGCGGCATCTCAGCCTAACGTGAATATTCCAGGTACTTTACATGTAGTCATTGTGGACATAAACTTCCAGCAGAAAAAAATAAAAAGTGGTTATGCGTGAAGCTGCGAAAAGAGACGGGCTAACTAGAGAGTAAACTTTAACGCCATGTCAAAACATTTGAACAGTCAAGACTAGTTTCCTTAAAACGTAAAAAGTAGTAACATGTTCAATATCATATGAAGGTCGAGACCGCCAGCTTTCAGAGCTTTCTGTTTTTCCTGTCATCGTTATTATAACGAGCAAAAAATCTGCAGCATGGTTATCTACCGGGTACATGTTAATGTATATGCGCTTGTATATTCTCTGCCCTGTCTGTGGGCATTGAACCCTGGTACCTGGCATGCTTCACGCGAGAAGTCGAGTCCATATGGCGTGGCAAGCGCCTACAGTAAATGTGTAGTAATGTATCGTAAAACATGCACCAAACACATGACAGATGACAGTGTATATGTGTATTACACGATGGGATTCCTGGGCTTTATTGTTTTGCAAACCGGTGACTTGGCTTTTCTAGAAACCGCGCAAGTATTGACTTAATAGCAATTTCACGCCATGATCTAATCAGTTTGGCTGCTGCTATAACAGATTTACCTTTTAATTTCCCGCCAAAATCTCTTACCATGTCGCTATGCAACGGTGAAAATCATCCGCTTTGGTATGGTTGGAGGAGTGTCAATAACATTTATGTAAATGAAGAACAATTTGTATTACTTTACTTACATGATTACTCCTTGTATAACGTGCAGTGTGTATACAGTTGAAGACGTTTGACTAGGACTGTTTTAAATGGGCATTTTCCACGTTGCTAGTTTGGCAAAAGGAACGTATTTTGCTATGTTTGACACAGGGGTGTGCCCGTACAGGCTGGTACTTCCTAGTTAAAGAACAGGGGCCAAAACAGCTCCAGATAATATGAACGTCACGTATTGACACAGGTCAAAGTGACCGCCACGCTGTGTTCTGCTCCCTGAATCAAAAGGTGCACAGGTCACAAGCCCATCAGAGACATACCGGATTTGGATACAAGCACAAGCGTGTCACATAGGGTTAAATGACTCACTTATTCAAATCGACTGGCAATGTGAACTACATAATTTGAAAGTATATGACATGGTTAATAAATGACCCAAGGTATTTGATGAAACGGCCAAATGGTATACCCATAAAGGTTATCATGGTTGGACCAGACGAACCCCAGTGACTCACAGGTTAAATAAAAAAGCTGACGAGGAAAAGAAACCGAATGCATAAGAAAGCAAAAGCGATTGACAGCCAAGATCAATGATCAATCTTGATGTTTAAGAAACAAAGTTTCCTTGTGCGCAAAGCCAAAGCAAAGCACAAAAAGAAGATGGTGGATAATACTACATTGTGGAATTCAAACAATAGTAAGCCGTGGTAGAACCTTATAAAGGAAGTTTTAGGCTTAAACAAAGCATAACCTTCCGAGGTTCCGCCCATGAAAAATGGCAAAGCACCAGTTACTGACAGTAAAAACAAGACTTAGCTGTTAAAGAACTACTTCGCAGAACAGTGTAGTTTAAATAGCACTCAAGCAGCCCACCCCTCGGCCTATACTGCAACTTATCATCAACCCTAGACAGCATAACTGTTACCTAAAATCTAGTGAAAGATTGTAGAAACTTACTGGATGTTTCACAGGCCAGTGGTCCCGATAAACCGAGTCTCCAACTCTAAAAAGTTGCTTTTACTCTATTAAGAAGCCTCTTTGGCACATATTTAATTCGAAAAAAGTGACAGGCCTATCATTTCTCTTTTTGTCTTTTGGCACAAGTAATAAAATTTGGGTTTTAAGAGGGTAGGCCTATATGTTTTGGAAAAATTAACGTCTGTAGTAAATGATGAGTAGCTCAAAGGTTGAAGGGACCGGTTTAAACCCACTAGTTGCCTTTTATGGGTGACTGCCTGTCTCTAGTCAGGAGTGAAGTTTGTTTCTTCACATTGGCACTGGAAGATGAATGTTGATGTCTTGGTAACTCTTAGATCTTTTTGCGGTCATTGTGGGGTTGAAATTTATGAATATTGGTGATGTCTTTCTGAACTACTTGCAAGAGGCTACTTGCCAGGCAGATGGACAGAGGCTAACATTACCCAAACACACACACACACACACACACACACACACACACACACACACACAAACACACACACAAACACACACACACACACACACACACGCACAACAACAAAAACAAAAAAAACAACAACAAAAACAAAACAAAAACACAAAAAACCAAAACAAAAACAAAAAAAAAACAAAAACAAAAACAAAAAGAAAAAACAAACCAAAAAAAAAACAAAAAAAAAAACAAAAAAACAAAAAAAAAAAAAAAAAAAAAAAAAAACCCCGAAACAAATGATTAGTATTTTTCGCCCTTTCGGGTTGGTAACCGGTGTGGGTTAACTGTATAAGAATTGTGTTCTTAAATTTACATTTAATCATTTCAAAAACAGATGATTGAATGCAATAAAAAAAATCTGAAACAGTCAAATATTCATCAAGTTCCATTCAACCTACCAGGAAAATGGCTCATCAGTTGATGGAAATATGCGATCTGGTTCAAGAAGAAGTGGGTGAAGGCAAAGCTTTCGAATCCCTCTACATATCGAAAAGTAAATAACGTTTAAATCAATAAACCGAAACTTACATAACTAAATTTATATTTGTTCAAACGGTTTTCTTCATTTTCATGTTGCAACATAAATTTTGTGATAGGCCACAACAGCATTAACATTTTAATAGTCAATTAAATCATGGATCTACAGCTGTCGTTACCAGCCAGCACATGTTAATACTAATAGACATGGACCTGGTGAGCTGGTGATGCCCACTGAGGACATATATATATATATATATATATATATATATATATATATATATATATATATATATATATATATATATATATATATATATATATAAAACTGTGCAATCAAGGTGAGTCAAGTGATCGACAAGTGGAGAGCAAGAGAGAGGCATCCTATTTTAAAGAGGATATGTAAGATATGGAACGCTCACCAGATGTCACGTAGCCAATATTGTTTGTGCATCAACGCTTGCATTCACCGTGCGATTGCAACAGGTTGATAAGATAGATGAGGTGATAGTCTGGCACGGGTGATATGATTTATTCTCAGGCGAAAATGTGCATAAATATGTGTGATCTAATTTGGAGCATAAGCTATATCTTATAGACCATCGAGTGGCAGCTATCATTCAACTGGCTGCATCTGTCGCGAGAGCAAGTGTGTGGAATGTTAAATCTTCTATTCTAGATTGCTATTCATTGAGCTGTTAAGTTTTCCCATACAGTGGTCTTGTATCGATCTAGTGCACACATAATGTGAGAAGAGTTTCGTGATAGGTTATGTATTTTTTTCGTATTTTGTCTGTTTTTTTTTTTAGGGGACATTGCGGGTAGGATAAAATTTTTAGTGCATTCCAGCCTTTCCTTTCATTGGTGCTCTGTGCTTACAAGTTAACCACATTTGTGAAATAGTGTGTGTGTCATCCGATTAATCAACTCTGTAGGTGGCACATTTTGGACTGAGTCAACAGATTTCCTGGACTCGCTTTAAGCACATTACGCCCAAAGCGAGCTGAGCGGGCCGTTGACCTGGACTATTATATGCTATGTAACTTCTACGTGAATGAAAGGTCTTTTTGAAAGGAATATGATTCTAACATCTTTGTTGTAATTCTAACACCTTTGCTATAATTTGCCGCATTTCTTTTTGAGTATATCGATTTCAGTCGCAGTTGACGTTGAAAGAGTTGAAAAGTGGATGTTGAGAGTAAGTTCAGGAACTGGTCGGATTGGGGGGGGGGGAGGGGGGCTTATTCTGGTGTACTGCATTCCAAGAGCTCATCTGCCTTGCACATAAATTGAAAGAGGATAAGAAAAAACAAAAAGACAGAAACAACCTCAGGGAGAGAGTGAGTGGTGGTGATAGGCTACCCTGCACACAAGAAACCAGTGCAAAGTGTATCAAAAAAAAAACAACAACAACAACAACAACGAACAAAGAAAAATTAAACAAAAACTAGAAGAAAAAACAACAACAAAAAAGAAGAAAAAAAAAACAACATTAACAACTCACAATATATCTGCAGTTTCCAAGTAAAAACAACAGTATGAAATTTATTGGTCCAGCCGGGCCAAAAGTAAAACCGACAAGACAAAAACACGAAATGCCTGACGGTTGCACCAGCTATTACCTTAGCGAAGCATGAAAACAGCACATGAGATGAGGATATTCGTAAGATACATGTATTATCAATCCAAAAGACAGACTATATTTAGATTATGATACAATGAAAGGGGAAACAGATACTATAACAGACAAAATCAATTAGGATCCAAAATAACGGACACTAATTCACCAAGAACAGGTATTTCTCTCATTCTCCATCTCTCTCCCTCTCTTGCTCTCTCTCTCTCTCTCTCTCTCTCTCTCTCTCTCTCTCACACACACACACACACATACTCGCAGGTACATGATAGAGTATTGAAACTGAAGCCCCAAGGTCAGCAGCACAATAACAACGATGATGATGATGATGACGACGACGACGACGACGACGACGACGACGACGATGATGATGATGATGATGATGATGATGATGATGATGATGATGATGATGATAAAGTGACGTTTTTACGGCCAAATGATGAATATTTTCATTCATAATACAAGACAAGTCTAAATCATCTGTATTCCTGTTTCCTGAATATGCAGGACACATAATCAGTGGATACGGTAAACAAACTACTTGAAACAAATCAATGAATATTTAGGGGTTTATGTCTCAATGTATTGTATCCGAATTAGCGAACAGTAGCCAATGAGTTTCAAAGACATGTTTGATACGTTCATTTCAATCCACATTTCAGTTTGCAAACTCTGAGGCATGGCTTTCGTTAACAATGATAAATACATATAGATAAGGTAAAATAAAAGTTGACACAAGAAATGCATTTAGAATTGATATAAGATCATTGACATCATTGGTCACAAGAATCGATCTACTAGATTATGTATTCAAGGGAGCACACGTTATCATGGTTGACCCAGATACACAGAAATATCAGTTCAGATAGGAGATACATGAATAAAGATGTATCAATGCAACTTTTCCTAAAAATGTGAAAAGAACCCACATCTCGGATATGCTGGGGGATATCGTTCTAAATTTTACACCTTAACTGGGGGAGAGATTTAGTGGCAAAATTATTCAAATAAAAATGGGAGTCTGGGGAGGCTCCATATTATACGTATGAATGTCCAAAACGGGTAAAAATATTGTGCCAATAAGAAGGAACTTTATCATTGACAATTTCCAAGGGACCCAATTTTTATCTTTGAGGGACACCTGTATGAATTTCAAGTGGTTAACACAGGTTTCCATTGACTCAGATCCTCCGATTTTGTCCAGCATGGAAGGATCTGAATCAGAGCACACCTGTTTCTTTTGATGTCGTAATGTTCAAGTTTACTTAAAAGTATGAAATGATCCACAATGCGTTTTGAGATTTAACGCAACCAGTCCGACACTTTTTTCCTGTGGAGTTCATCTTATAAAGATTCAGTGATTCAGTAAGTTTGTGAAGACTAGTTCGGGTAGCATGCTTGGATCGAAAGCCAGATTGCTTCAAGGACAGAATTTGGCTGGACAAAAATATATGAAGCTTATTATGAACATTTCGTTTTCAAGTAATTTTGATATGACTGGGCGGATGGATATAGTCTGTAATTTTTGGGGTTGGTTTGAGTTCCTTTCCTAAAACTAGTTGACACTCGGACATAGCTCGATTCATCAGGCACAGATCCAGTTTGCACTGATTTGTTCAATATATAAGCCAGGCTTACAGATGTGGCATTGGAGCCGTTTTTAATAGTTTGGCTTGCATTATTGTCGAGCACAGTTGATTTTTTCTTTTGGAGTTCGGCTGGGAGTTTCATACATCCAGGTCAAATAGATTGCTAAAAAAATCATCGGAGAGAGTGTGCATCAAATCCAAATTAATAACTCAAAGCTGATCCGGAAGAATTTGGTCGAAAAAAATTGTCTATTTTAAAAGTGTAAAATTTACTCAGGAGCTCTAAATTACCTTAGAGGAGCTTGTTTGTCGAAGATATATGAAGAAAGGAAGGGTTTTTTTTGGGGGGGGGTCTGACAGTTATAGATTTATAGAGTCTAACTATTACTACCGATCTTCATTAAAAAGATATCGTCATTGACGCTGAGGTACCATTTATTGTTGAAACTCCATTACTTTTTTAACTGTATAACTATAAAGTATATACATTCCACATGTTTGCTTTCTTAGTTGCTTTGCTATGACGGATTTTTGCGTTCCGTCATATATTGCTTAGAACCTATGTGCGAACGCTAGAGCCGTGCAACCTAAGAAAGTCTAAATATGAAAAACTGTAAATATGTAAAAGGAAAATAAGCTATGAATGGATTTGCAACCTTACAGAACAGCGACCGAGAAAACAACATGACAGACGCTCTTATTGATTTTTCAACAATGTTGGACGAATTTACAGGGGTTTCTGAATGAAATTGAAGGCTTTTTGGTTCTGAAAATTTAGGATTTGCATTGATACTACAATCACGCTGCTATCCATTTTTTCTCTGCCTCTCTGCGTAAAGAGAAGTCTTATGAAAAAAAGTGATCCACGTTCGGGGTAGTAGGCGGAATCATTAGCTGTGAAGTCATACGACAGTGACCAGGCTTTCCCTTCATCTTTCTGTGAGACCCAGTTCTGATAGGTTTTAATTGACTGAGCTGTTGTCCACTTTATGGGGTTGATAAGGGATTGTATACACTGTCCCACCACAATGCAAATGATTAACAGGCATTGGCCATATGGTGGAAAGCAGGCTAAGCTTTCCCTTTAAGACAGGATTCTCGTCAAAGCAAAAAAGAGGTCACATATTTTAATCTTCCATCTTTTCATTTTCTCTCCGATACCACCTAAAACTATATGTATCCTGAAGGTGGGGGAAATTGTAGAATACTTCAAGAAATTACATGTAATTAACAGTGCAATGTTAAAGGTGACTCATTTTATTAGATTGAAATTGACACTTTACCAGACTGTTTCATGGTAATTGAAGTTCGTCACTGCATACGCAATGCTAAATAAATAATTTTGATGCTATTGAAAGAAGAAGCTTTATTTTGACATATCATTGATACATTTAGAAGAACATCGCTCTGAAAAAGTGAATTGGTAAAAAATTCATAGGTGAATTTTTAATTCCCCAGGCAACGACAATTATCGTTTGCATGACAAGGGCGTATTGGCGGACCCCGCGGCAGTGGCATTAACGTGTATGAAAATAAAGAATGCTTACTATTTTAAGCATGATGATGATTTCAAGCTCAGTGGGTATTTAGAGAATATAACCACTCTGAAAAAAAAATGCCAGTCAGTATAGAGAAACAGGTCAATTGGATTGTCCGGCATATTACCGGTACTTCCTTGTTGAACTCGGCGGGTTAAAGCAGCCCCGCAGTTCATAAAAAATGCCGTATCGGCATCAAAATTTTTGACTGAGCATTTTATTTCTTGGATATAGCTTGGTGTCAAATTCATTTTAAAATGAAGTTAAACTTTGAATACAGTTAGCCACACTTTCCAAGATAATGCACGTAAACCAAAACATGTACGTCCAACATATTTTCCGAGTTCTCCCCTTTCATTTACTGTGCAGGTTATACTACAGTCGCTCCAGGAAATTAAATGACCTTTGATGAGCCTTGTCTTGATCGCCACATTAACTCTTTCATTCCCATTAAAATTGATGAGCTCTGATTGAACATATCGATACTAGGGTCATATCCCTTGCAAACAGACTTTTCACTCAAGTACCAGCATGTCTGCAGTTGCACTGACCAAGAGAACGGTACAGGTCAACAGTTTTCCTCGGCACGATTTGGGCCCTGTAGCCCCAAAACTACCAAAGAAAGCTGTTGAATCCGCCAGGATTTGGCACTGAAAAACTTACAGGGAATGCAGCACACACAAACATTAACAAAGCACGTGAATTATTTACAAGATAAAGTACAGAGGGACAATTTTAGTCAGACGTGTGGTGAGTAATACTTTAAGAAAACAGTCTCCAGTTTAATAAAAACTGCTTGGAACCTATTTTCACATTTGTGTAAAAAAAAAAAAAAAATCAGAATTGCTTGGAAAAAGAAGAACAGAGAGCTCAAATAATTTGAAAGCTAAATGGGTGATAAAATTTGTAGGTGGCCAACATGCCGTCCACAAGTGCCTGAAGAAAATTATAGGGAAACTGATGGTCCATATCTGGAATTACACATTCTTTGCTTGGGCCATCGCAACAATCCTTATGGAATCACTGTGAATCCAACAAGCATGGATTAAATCGGGACTTTGGTTGTCTTTTTTATTCTCTCTAAACCTCTCAGTTTTCGGACGCAACTTAAAAACGCAAAATAATGCACAACAAATTCAGAAACCCGCAAAGCCACCACTCTCTGCTGCTGTTTCTTAGAAAGAAGATTGCATCAATGAAATACAGCAATGCGATGGATCTTTGATATGAGAAGCATTCGAGAACATGTTGTTTTCACGTTGACAGTTTCTGCAAGACAGTTTCTCTAACAGTAGCCCTGCAATGTTGGTTCTTCTCAATATGTGCAGACAGCAAAGAACCAAAATGATATAGTTCTATACAAGGACTCAAAGGCACAACAAGCAGATAGCGACGAAAGATCTTATTTTCAATTTTTTATGTGATTATGTTACAGCCAGTCCATGACAATCTTAGCAAAATCCAGCCGAGAGAACTACCTTTTACCAGGCGATATTACTGTTATTTGTAACAACGAACAAAAAAATGGACAATTTTTGTCTAAGTACGATGCTACTCTGTCATTTCGTGTGTTATCAGTCGTTTATTGTCGCTGATACACCTCTACGGAGTTCATCAAGATAAATTTGCCCCAGTTTGAATGTTACCAATGCTGTTATGTTGGTATTCAAGCCCCAGAAAAATCAATGTGAAGATTGTATCCTCTGTGTATGTGAACAGATAAGATAATGTCATAAACAAGCTTTGCTGGGTGCTGTCAGTATATTACTTGGAGACGTTAGATAATTTAATAGATTTGGTCTGTTCCACCACAATTCAGAAAACCATAAAATAATGATCGGGTAATCGGCAATAAACGTTGGTGTATGCCAGCAAAACATTTAACATTATCCAGCCCGTATATGTTGGTTTGCAATGATGTTCCTTTTGTAATGTTGTGGCATGCATCATTGGATGAAACATACATATTCGCGAAAGCAATTGGTAAAATGGTGGTATGTACATGTATATAAGGACACCTTAAGGATTTATGAACAAATACTACATATAAGTGTACAACATACAAATGACAACAGAATAACACACACATGCTGGAAAAGGACTTTTATAACTGACAACAACAACCTGCATGTTTATGCACAGCATGCAATCCCTTTTATCATTGATAAACAGTTAAATAGAGAGGTGTTTTTTTCGGTGACCCGAGTACCAGATAACAGTGGTGGTTAATTATTATCTTTTGTGTATATCATATGGGTACAGTGACCACCATACTGTTCTTATAAGCATATTAGATTTAATGCACATATCATGGAGCAGATAAAAGCTTAGTCTGCCCCCCCCCCCGTACCAGAATAGGCTTTTTATTTACAAGGGGTATGGAGCTCTTCTGTGCTGAAACAAGCTGTCTCCAACATGCAGACTGCACTACTGGGACTGAGTGTTACACGTAGGGACGTACATGTATATGTTGGTATTAAAATGATTTCAAAGTACAATGGGAAGTTAGCCTGATAAGCCAAACATACCTCATAATCACATTCGTTTCAGTTAATTGCTCGTTTTAAAACACGCAATTACTTCTTTTTAAATCGGTAATAACGAGAAATTCCACTGTTGCAGTACATATGATATTCTTATCACTATGCGGCCAACTGTCCAATTTTGTTTAATTAAGAATACATTTGGCATTATCTTCTGAAAGTAAAGGCAAATCTTCAGGAAACTTGGCAGGTAGTGGGACAGGCCAGAGATATATGAAACTTGACCTTCATTTGACTTTGAAATGACCATGAACACCAAAATGTACCTATAAATATATTTCTCTGTCAATTTTCACCAAGATACTGAATATATATGATATTCACTTAATGAGCATAATCTTTTTGTTTCACTTATTTAATGTACAGATGTTTGCCTTTTGTGTAAAACTGGAATAAAATTATTGCAAAATATCCCTTGTACATTCGTATTTCATTTTTGATCTAATTTCGATATTTTTTTCAAAATGTTCTACGCAAAATTTTACACAACTTGTTTCCTTTCGTTTTTGCAGTTTCTTGTTATAAATGTGTCAAAAAGATGAAACAAGGTCACAAAACAACATATCTAGATCACCACAGTGACCGTCGAGGTCACTTCAAGGTCATCTCAAGGTCACTGAACACGTCTGACTTTTTTCTACTGGTATACCAAGTTTCGACAAATATAGATTTCTCTACTATAGGTATCCAGCGTATCACCCAAATGTGGCTATTGTAATGCCCACTTTTGTCCCCAGTTTTTATGAACTCTAGCTTCAAAATGTGATCTTCACATGTGATGAATATATGTAGAAAGGAATGATAATGAAACATGCACCATGGATACTGGTTATTAAAATAATTTCTTTCGCGTGTGACTAGGGTATAAACTTTTTATGTGGGTTATTCTCAATCATGATTTTCAGCGAGCAGCCTGCCTCAATCTACTGTATGCAATGCATTGTGACAACACAACTGATGTATGAATACTCACAAAAAGACATCCACCCAAATGTGATGTTTTACTTTCCTCATGCTTGTGTGTTTTTATACTAAAAAAACACCCACAATTGCACAATGATATACTCCAAATGTACATGTACATGTTCTTAGTATTCTGATAAAACAGAAATTAAAGTGAGAATACTTATTTTCCACGTGAACGTAATTTTTATTTTAAGAATTGAACGAGTCTTTTAAAAACATTTATATCGGCGAATTTTATAATTTTAGACTAAAAATGAAAAAAACAAATGTAAACCTGTGAACAAAGCCAGTTTGCCAAGCGAGGTCTATTAATATTATAAGTTCCGATAAGAGTTGCCATATGTTCCGTCGCAGTCCTACAGCACAACAAGAGGTCACATTTTATATTCACCAACAGGATATTCTCCCACAGGGTTCCTGTATTCGAGTCAAAGTGAGAAATTTCTTTCAAAACAGATATTTACCATTTCATCAATGAATAACTGAAACAATTAGCCCCATAACATACCCCAAAAGGAAAAAAGCCGACCGATATGATGCACACTTTTGCTTTTGTTACAGTTGGATTTTGCAATTTACAATTTGAGACATAACCTTCATAATATGTAGTTTTGTACTATGCTTAGTTAGTGATGTATGTTTTCAGCATAAAAGACCAGAGACACGTGAAGTGAAAAATATTAAAACGAGTCTCACTCTCCCTTCGAGTCCTTAAATTGTGGTGTTTGCGCGTGGTATATGTGGCATTTTACATGCTCAAGCGTCTTGTCAAGGAGCTAAGCTTTTGCCATTACTGTACGCTCGTCGTATGGCTAGGCACAATGTTATCTTCAATCTTGGTGGGAATGGATTTACCTGTGACAGGCCTTTCCGTGTTTTGAAACCTTGTGACTCCCTGTCACCAGTCTGACATATTTATGGGGCTTCTTCAATTTCGAAACATCAGAAGAGTCTTCTACAAATACTGTTTGACCAGCTACCAAGAAATCCCACAGGAGACACCCATGGGGAGCTTTGGACTTGACCCTCTCTCTCTTAGACCGACCAAGATCGGCTGGTAGCCAACTGTCCCCTGCTTTAATGGTTTTGCTTACTATCGGAGCAGTGATAAAATATAATTTGAATACGAATCGTAGGTGTGGCCTATCAGCATACACACCGAGTCAACACCTGTTGACTTGATGCTAAACTCAGATTTACACTCAAAGGAATATAGTTGATTTCCTCATAGGGGATTTTTCCATTAGAATCAAAGATTAGATGTTACATAATGTAGTACGTTATACAAGTTCATTAACCCTCAAAATTTTATTTGTGTATATATCTTTTCTTTCCACGCTTGTGCTTCAGCCACTCTTAACCCATTCACCACCACAAAGAAAACTTAACAACTGTATGGAGGAGCAGACAAAATTTGTAAATTTTATGAAACTGAAGTTTGCATATTTTCCATTGCTATAAATACACACTTAACAATCTTCACCTCTTACACAATGGGGGAAGTAAACCCCCCCCCCCCGTGTTACACTGCTGATAAATTCTGGAAGTCTTCCTCCCCCCCGTCACCCGACCGCGAGAGAGAACCGCCTCTACACTCAATGTAGTAGGTTGTACATCACAAGTAGGTTAACCCTAAAAGTACAATTTGTGTATACAGTTGTATATCTTTTTGTAAAGTAACTGAATGTCGATAAAAATATTTAAAAGATTGCATAACAATAGTTAACCCTAGTCTTTGGAAATATAGGACATTACTGAATCTGAAACAACATTTATCATGTATTCTAATTCAGTGATTAAAGTGAATTCAAATCACGATAATATAACAAAAGGATCATCTCAGGCTTGATATCGTGAATTGTCCTCATATAAGTAGTTATATTCGTGTAACTCCAGCTTATGGCGTGCATGCCCCAAGACTGATTGTGACAGATTCTGCAAAAAATTGTGTTGATTTTAGAGTAAAAGTTTCTAAAAAAAACATTACTTTTTGCCAACCTTATTAGGCAAATATTTTAGAAAGTCAGGACACAAAATCTCTAAAATTCAAATTCAAATATAAACCTGATATGCCACAAAAGTATCATGTTGATTTCCTTCAACGTATGAATAAAATATTGTGTGAATGTTGATGGGCCGAATAATGTTGGTTCGCTTGTTTCATTCCTTGTTTGGCTTGGACGATTTAATTTGAATTGATTTTTATTTGTAATACTGCGCTCCCGGAATATATAGAACGCTTTGTTCAACTGAAACGATTAGCCCATGTTATTTAGCGCTTCCTTCAAATCGATCAGGATATGTTTCAAAATGGGAGAGTTGGGAACCCATAAAAGTCGTTTGAGCCGCTGCCAATATTTGTTGGTATTATGGTCCAAATCAGACAGACTATACTTCCATTCATTCAAATGACATATTTGTTGGTCATCGATGATGGACACTGTCATATCTCGCCATTTCGCACACTAAAGTCTTGGTCTGGCAAGGCAGAACTGGAACTTGGCATTGTCTCAGCGTTATCATTCGAAACTGTTTTCACTTCTGTTTCCATGGAGCTGCTGTGTTTTGCAAACGTGGTAGCTGAAACGTTTTCTTCATCTGCATCTGTGCAATAAGCAGTGGAACAATGTCGTTCCTTTCTTCTCGTCATGTTCATCTATTGACTATTACTTAACAGTTGTGATAAATGATGTCACACTAGCTTGAAGTGTTTCATGTGGTGTCAGATAAGCTTGAGGTCTTTAGTGTGACACTAAAGTAGTTTGCAATGTTTCATGTGATGTTAGACCATCTTGAGGTGTTTCACGCGATGCCAGGTATAATTAGCTGGAGGTATTTCATGCGATGTCAGATTAAGTTGAGGTGATTCACGTGATGTCGGATGACTAGTAGCTTGCGGTGTTTCATGTGGTGTCATATTAGCTTGAGGTAATTTTGGCACTGCCAGATATAATTAGCTCGATGTGTTTCATGTGCGGCTGATTTGGGCTTGATTTCAATAACACATCTAAATTTTACAAGCACATTTTTGGCATCTGGGTCTCCTGTCTCATTAGTTGATTTACAGTAACTGTTGTTATGAACTTTTAAAAGCCATCAGCACACAAGCGTAAAATTGTTTTTCAGATTAAATTATCGTTTAAAATATGAACAGCAGAAATGAACTTTGTTTATTAGTATCAAACAATATTGGTAAATAGAATACTGGAGTGTTGGCACATATGCACTCTTTCAGTGAATATGGCTGATAGATGGATTGGTGTTACCAATTCGGCCACTCCTAACTGGTCGTAACCGAAGATTTTTCTGGTTAGTATGGTAGACCTATACGAAATATGGGTCTGTTGTGGTTTTTTGGTCTTTGCCGTACGATATTTGTAAGTTGAAAATGAATTTGTCAAGAAACACGAACCAGATGTTTATTCATTCCAGCTAAATGACAAGTGGATTGTTATTGTACCCTGTTTTAAAAATATGACCATGGAACATTTTTCGCTAAACGTGTTTCTAGACAGTATTTTATAAGGAATATGTTTTTAGTTTTTTTGTGTGTGTTGGCATTGTTTACATCTGAACTGGTATGAAACAAAGGTTGACCTCAGCCTTTGCTCCTGTATCATGCCTATTGGTCGCCTTGCGTGTGTCTGTCCTGTGGCTATCCTGCACATGTTCAGCGCTGATCCATTCTGTGTATGTTTTGCACTCTAAGCTGCAGCTGTTATGCACCCAGGGTGTGCTGACGGTGCACCTTGTCTCGACTTCCTGATGTACAGTACACGAACACAAAACATCCCCCTGTGCCTATTTTGTAACCCAAGTGTACCTCAGGCGTTCCCCTTTCGTACCTAATGCTCATCTTTTTCTAGACTATCTTTTTTGTGCGCCTCTTGATAAGTGCTCAACAGGTACTTAAACCATGAATTAAGCTTTGTCTGTGTCTTTTCTGCACATCTTCTATATCTTTCCCTTAGCTCTCTTAGAGCCTCTCGCCCGTATATCTGTACATCAAAACCGCCATTGATAAACTTTTTGTCCTGAGACAGAAAGGGTTCATAGCAGTATGGTTTGAATATAAGAATAATTCTGGAAGAGCCAATTAAAAGCCCACTGATATTGATATGCCCTGATTGTTACAATTAAATTACCTCTGACGTCCATAGTGGAGTTCGAAAATAAATTGGCTCAGGTTATGGTGAGTAAAAGGCCAATACAGTGGGACAGCTAAAATGATTTTAGTGTTACCAAGAAAATTGTGACCCGAGGTATGTATCACGTCGTCATGGAACGTTGATCTCATTGAATTCAAAATTGTATAGACACAATACAGGATAAGCGCGTGTGTATGAGAAGCTTTATTCGATTTGATTACAAACATTACCTGAAAGGTCAATTTGTCCGCTAGGATAACGACAAAGAAATCATTATGACAAATTTTGACTGTTCAACCACCAGCGCGAGGGTCAACACGCGATGGGCCTGCTACATTAAAATGTGCCGCGTTCGGGTTTCATTTTCAGCAAACTTTACTGTTCCAATATGAGCTATATAGGCATGCATGGAGACTCCTCAAAGCTAGGGGACTCATCCAGATGTGTGCTATTAAATCGACAGAAATAGTGTTTCGTCATCCTACCTTAATAATTTTTCTTCTATTCAAGACATTTCAAAGATGGAAATTCACGTAAAACAACTCTTCTTAGTAACCATTTTATAGCAAATTTTCGACTGAGTCAACATCTACGCAGGAAGGCTGTTGACGTACACCATAACAATGATCTCATGCACCTGTCGCCCTGCGGGCACTTGAATCAAATGTCCTTTTGCAAAAATATGAAACTAGTATCGTTGTAACTTTGAGCACACCGACTCCGGTCAAAGTTGGCAATTACTTAAGAATCATACCCACGTGTTACTTACCACACGACTACAGATTCATGTCCCGTAATCTCAATCATAGATTTTGTAGACTGATATGCACTTTATTTCCACGTGACGATATTATATACACAATTATAAGGCTGCACTGACATATACATATACATGCAGGATTTCTACAAAGACGGATGTGTGGGTGCATGCGAAATAAAACGTTGATCTCTTATGAAATGTCCATTGATCGGAGAGAAGCCAATGGAAAACAAGGTGTGCGACATATTAACACTGGCTTGATACCTTTGCTTAGGCTATTTTACAACAACAATTATTGGAATCAGCACTTCTAAACTGGTTAAGTCAGCCTGGATAGAATTAGTTTTTCTTGTAGAAAACAATTGTGTGATCAGCACATGTTTCGATGCAGCATCTGAGAGTAACACGCTAGGTGTATCAACATGCGCGCAACGAAGAAACATTGAGCGAAACTTTGTATTATGTTGAAATATAAATCCTACTTCTGTTAGAATGAGTATAATTCAATGATACGTAGAAGTGTAATGATGTGCAAACTACATATTTTCGTTGCCTGCTGAGCAGATCAACCTTCACTTCTCCACTCCACGCATATTGAAAAAACAAAACGTTTCATTATGCTTTCATAAACTCTTTATTTTGAAAAAAAATGCAGCAGAGTAATATTCTTACATATATATATATATATATATATATATATATATATATATATAAGTCATTCCAAAATAAATTGTCCATTCCATTCGGACAATTTTGCCCCATCATCATATCTCCAGTTCTACTCGTGGTAGAAGCACCAAATTTTCACAGTGTGTGGGGATGGGTTATGGTAGTAAATTGGCACAATTTTATCAATACTACTTTACTCATAATTGGGTTATGGCATTATGAATATTAATAAATTCTCAGGAATTTAGGCAATTTCCTGGGATTTTAGGCAATATCCTGGGAATTTAGGCAATTTCCTGAGAATATAAGCGAGTTCCTAGGAACATATTATGCCAGCCCTGGGAATTTAACAGAAGTCCCAGGAACATAGTGGCAAGTTCCTGGGAATATAATGGCAAGTTCCTGGGGACATAACTAAAATCCCTGGAATATATTACTCAAGTCCCAGGAACATGGAGGTCAGCTCCTAGGAACGCTATTCAAGTCCCAGGAATTCAGAGAAAATTGCTGATACATGTAATATTAGGAATGATTGTGGAAATAGTCTAGTGTAAAAATTCAAAATATACATCATACACAAATTACCGCATGGTACTTTAGGTTGAAAAAAATTAGGAAAAAAAGGATAAACAAACAAAAAACATATACATTGATACAAAAGAACCTTAACAGCATGCATATGGAAAAATAATGGTAATTTCAAAGCCTATAGGGTTTAAATCATCTGTAATAAATCTGTATGCCAAATCTATGTTTATAACGATTATGACGCATTTCAATAGTCACATCCTAAAATGGTATGAGCTTCAACTAGGCCTTGAGATACAAAAAATTGAAACTAGAAAAGATGATTTGCTACATAGCAAATCAGTTTGTGTGTCTTCAAAGTATAATGGTATGGCAATGTACAAGTATTCCATAACTGAGGAGTAGAAGTTGGAATGGCATCTCCATCTATTAAGGCTTTGAAGTTATTGAAGATTTAAAATTTCTAATGGTGCTACTTAGCACAATTTAAATTGCTACAACTTGCAATGGTCAACAACCCCATAGTTAAAGTTGGAATGACATCTCTTTCTATTATAATGTTGAAGATATTCAAGATTGAAAATTTCGAGTACTGCTGATTAGCATAATATAAATTGCTACAACTTTTGCTTTATATTCATTACATGTGCAATGGTTGATAACCCCCTAATAGAAATTGAAATGGAATCTCTATCTGTAATAGTTTTGAAAATATTAAAGTTTTGACATTTCAAAAGCTGCTAATTAGCATAATTTAAATCTCCACATATTTTGTTTTAGATCTATTACATGTGCAATGGTCAATAACCCACTAGTACAAGTTGAAATCACATCTCTATCCATAATAGTTTTGAAGCTATTCAATATTTAAAGTTTCAAATGCTACTAATTAGCATTAATTAAATTGGTACAACTTTTGTTTTAAATTCATTAGATGCTCAATGGTCAATAATCCCCTGGTAAAAGTTGGAATGGCATCGCTATCTATTATAGTTTTGAAGATATTCAAGATTTAAAATTTCAAATGCCCCTAATTTGCATAATTTTTAACATCTTTATTCCCCTGTATAAAAAAGGCCCAACTTTTTGTACAGAGATACAATCATGCCAAGTTTGGAGTTTCTATGTATAATAGTGCCAGAGAAAAGTGTTGGGACAAATTCACTGGTAAAGAAAGAAAGAAAGAAAGAAAGAAAGAAAGAAAGAAAGAAAGAAAGAAAGAAAGAAAGAAAGAGAAAGAGAGAGAGAGAAAGAAAGAAAGAAATGAAGAAAGAAAGAAAGAAAGAATGAAAGAAAGAAAGAAAGAAAGAGAGAAAGAAAGAAAGAAAGAAAGAAGGAAAGAAAGAAAGAGAGAAACAAAGAAAGAAGGAAAGAGAGAGAGAAAGAAAGAAAGAATGAAAGAAAGAAAGAAAGAAAGAAAGAAAGAAAGAAAGAGAGAGAGAGAGAGAGAGAGAGAGAGAGAGAGAAAGAAAGAAAGAAAGAAAGAAAGAAAGAAAGAAAGAAAGAAAGAAAGAAAGAAAGAAAGAAAGAAAGAAAGAAAGAAAGAAAGAAAGAAAGAAAAAAAATTCTATGAAAAGTCAAATTGAACATATTAAGTTCTGGAACTGTAATTATGGTCATGATTGAAAAAAAAGATGTCATAGATAAAATGAAAGAGTGATGGTAGGCAGACATCCTCCCTCATTAAGTACATCTATGAACTCTGAAAGGGAGTTTGAATGGAAATATATGTATTGCAAAGTTCCTTCCCCTATGCATAGAGGTAATCATGCAAGCAGGCTGCAAAGAGGCAGAGCAACATGTCATTTAGTGTGTGTGTGCGTGCGTGCGTGCGTGCGTGTGTGTGTGGGGGGGGGATGGGTATTTCTTTATTAGCAACATGCTGGCACACTGGAGTGATGTGTTTCCAAGCCACTGAACTGTAGGCCCTTTTTTCTGTGTTTCAGATCATCATATATATTCATACTGGCCATTATGTTGGAATATTCCTATTTTCTGTACTCTGTACTCTGCTAGCTTTTTGACTAGCTCTATCAACACAATAAAACAACACAACCAATGACCCAATTTACCATTTACACCTCCATGCAATTAACAGTGGTTGGCCTGTTTATGCAGTGGCCCCACTTGTAGTAAAAGATCACAAGTGGGACTCAGATATGCTGGATAGACTGTACCCAGGAAAAGGGAGGAGGGGGTGGGTCCCAGTACAGGAAATAATTTTGCCATATCAAAGTACACAACATAGAAATATTCCAACATAATGGCCAGTATGAATATATATGATGATCAGAAATACAGAAAAAAGAGGGCCTCCAGTTCCCTGGCATTGGAAACACATTACCCCAGTGTGCCAGCATGGTGCTAGTAAGGAAATACCCTTACCCTCCCCCCCCCCACACACACACTAAATGACAAGTTACTCTGCCCCTCAGCAGCTGGCAGGCATGACTACCTCTATGCGTGCAAGAAGGAACTTTGCAATACATCCATTCAAACTCCCTTTCAGAGTTCAAAGATGTACTTAATGAGTGAGGATATCTGTCTATCATCACTCATTCATTACATCTATGACATCTTTTTTTTCTTCAATCATGACCATAATAACAGTTCTAGAACTTAATATGTTCAGTTTGTTTTCTTTCTTTCTTTCTTTCTTTCATTCTTTCTTTCTTTCTTTCTTTCTTTTTCTTTCCTTCTCTCTCTCACTCTCATTCTCTCTCTATCTCTTTGTTGCTTTATGACCAAATTTGTCTGGAGTTTTTCTGACACTATTAATCTGAAAACCGCCAAACTGGCATGGTGACTGACCTATCGTGAAAATGTGTATATCTTTTCGAATAGTCATGACATTTATAATCATGCAAATAAAGGGCAATTAAAATTTTAAGAGCTCCATATCTTTCAAACTATTGCAGATAGAATCAGAATTCCAATGTGCATCTGCAGGTTAGTGACAACTGCCAAAAATAATAATGGACAGTAAATGAAAGATGTAGAATTTTAAATTATGCTAATTAGGACTATGGAAAATTTAAAAGCTGAATATCTTCTCTACTATTTACACGTGTACATACTGTCATTCCAACTTCAATTTATATTTTTGTGGCAATTTAAGCCACATCCAATGAACCACAGACCAAAGTTGTAAGATTTGCAAATAAGGTGAATGTGTAAAACTTAAATCTTGAATAGCTTCAGAACTAAGGGGCACTTACAGGCCACCAAACACAAAATGACCTCAGAGTCAGCTAAGCAGGCACCCACATAAAAAGTTGCCTTCTGAATAATATTACAGTACATAGTACCTGCTGTTTAGACCACCTTATCAGGCAACAAAAAGTGGTCACATATACATGTAACAGGTGGTCTTAAATTGCAGGTAGATCTACAAAGAAGTTAGACTGTTGTGCCATCAGAAATGTGGTCACACAACAGTGGTCTTAAATTGCATGTGAACTGTATCTCTGAGACCAGAACTTGCACAGTCTTGTCCCAGTTGAACTTGGGAGGGGGTTTGCAGGATGTTTAAAATGTTTTAAAGTGCCTGGCACTGGCTACAAAGTTGTGGGCACCCCATAGTTGACCCAGGTGAGCAATATAAATCACTTTATCACATCATGGACATATACACAAGGTCGTTTATATGTCCATGATCACATCCTGCATAGAGTACAAGACTGAGTGGCCAGCACTGGCCCTTTAAGCAGAGTGTAAAATGTGCTGGGTGCCAGCTAATTTGAACACACTGAGTTAACAGTCTTTAGAGTCTGTTTAAGGGCAAAACATGCATGTGCAGCATGTACATCAAACCAGAAAAAATATGTGGTCTTGGATTTTTTTACCATCCCCTACCAACTGCATTGACACCCCCCCCCCCCCCATTACCAGGTTAAGGCAGCTTTTGACTGGCTCTGTGAACACTATATAACAACACAACCAATGACCCAATTTACCATTTACACCTCCATGCAATTAACAGTTGTTGGCCTGTTTATCCAGTGGCCCAACTTGTAGTGAAAGATCACAAGTGGGACTCGGATATACTGCCATATACTGGATAGACTGCACCCAGGGAAAGGGAGGAGGGAGGGGGATGTCACAGTACACCAGCACAGGAAATAATTTTGCCATAACAGAGTACAGAAAATAGGAATATTCCAACATAATGGCCAGCATGAACATATATGATGATCAGAAATACAGAAAAAAAGAGGGCCTCCAGTTCACTGGCATGGGAAACACATTACCCCAGTATGACGGCGCTAGTAAGCAAATACCCTTCACCCTCCCCCCACCCCCCAACACACACACTTGATGACATACTGCTCTGCCTCTCAGCAGCCTGCATACATGACTACCTCTATGCACACCAGAAGAAACTTTGCAATATATCCATTCAAACTCCCTTTAAAAGTTCATAGATGTACTTAATGAGTGAGGATATCTGTCTTTCATCACTCTTTCAGTACGTCCATGACATTTTTTTTTCTTAATAATGATCATAATTATAGTTCTAGAACTTCAACGTGTTCACTATGACTAAATCATAGAATTTGCTTTTCCAATCTCTCTCTCTCTCTCTCTCTCTCTCTCTCTCTCTCTCTCTCTCTCTCTCTCTCTCTCTCTCAACCATATATGTCTAGAGTTTCTTTCAAACACTATTATTCTGAAAATCACTCAACTTGCCATTGTGACTGACCTCCTGCTCACCTGATTGATTGTGTCTGGCCAATTGACCTAGCAAACAAGGTGCCAAAAAAAAAAAAAAAAGAAAAGAAAAGAAAAGAAAAGACACCGCCCCCCCCCCGCCGCCAAACAAAGCAGTCCGCAGTGAGTTGCAAAGTAGGTTAAATTAGAAGTTACGACACGTTTTCATTGGGGAGGGGGGGGGCGGTCTGGACGCTGGTACAAATAATAGTTATGCCCTAGTACAAGGTAGAGAAAATGAGAAAATGTACAAATAATGGTTGCTATGAAGTACAGAAATTAAAAAGGATGCTAGTTTGTGCGTAAAGCAAATAAAAATGCCCAGGACGCTAGTACGGAGAGCCCCTTACCTCCCGCCCTCACTCCTTTTCAAGTACCCGGGAAAGAACCTGGGGCAATGTCATAATTTCACCATTATTTTACCCATCTAATCTATGCCACTTGTTTCCATATGGCATTCACTTTTGCCTACAGGGGTATTTCGTGATTTGGAATGGTTTAAATGTGATGCCCGTGTCTAACCAATGAGGCCAAAAAATATAGGCTCCTTGGTCTTACCAATGTCATGTCATGGAGAACAGAAACTCGAGAGGAGGGAAGTCTCTGGGTTTCAAACAACTTTGTTTGGAATAAAAAGTGTGATAATCCAATTAATTGGTGTTTTTGCTTTGATCTTACTTGATGGGTCGAGCCATTACTGAGATCGTTATCAGCGGCCGACTCTGCCCTCCTTGGTCTAACTGTTGCAGTTTTCTCTGCCTCGATAATCTTGCATGGTTCACGGATTTGATCAGTGGACGGCAACATGTCCGCTCTAGTGACTGTAGCCGTGTCGACGCTGCTACGTGTGTTCTGATTGGCCAAAAGTAAAGGCACCTGTCTGTCTGCATCAACAATGCAGCAAGCCCTTTCCATGATTCATGAATGACGAATAGGCTTACCGGATAGTGTTTCCTCAATCAGGTTATAGCTTGATCTGAAGATCCAGTGGACTTTTAATCAGAATGAATTTCCAAAGAATTTGAGTAAACATTGGAACTGAGAGCAGCGGAGTAAATAAGAAAAGTGGTAGGCAGGCATTCTAGGCTAATTTAGCCAAGCTGTTGACATAAGTCAGCACATGAGATGAAATGACTGACGGATAAAACAAATCCACATAATAGCGGTACAGACAGGAATCACACAAACTATTATTATTATTATTATTATTATTATTATTATTATTATTATTATTATTATTATAGGGTTTAGCCTATTATTATGAAAGTAATAAATTAATAGATCTACCAAGAGTACTTACGTGATGTAGGCCCCTACCTCTACTCGATATGTTGCTATTCAGACTCAGAAATCCTTTATTCGATCATAATATTTTGAACAAAATACAAATTAGGCCTATTGTTGATAGGGTGGGCAAGAATACTGTTACTATCACTTGCTAATCATTCTTTATATGTGATGAGTTGCCGGTCTCTGACCTTGAAATTGGTGCAACGATGTCTAGCTCCCTTGCCAGCGTCTCTGTTACGAGGGTAAACTCATATTTGAGTTCTTTATGCTAAGCAAAAAGCTGACTTTTCAGAGAACGTACACATTTTAATAATCGTAGAGACCCTACCTTTTTAGATTTTTCATAAACTGATTTCATGTTTTTAATATTCAAAAAAAAAAAAAAAAAAAAAAAAAAAAAGTTTGCCCCACTGACCCGCTCCGAACTTGCTTGATCAATATCAATGAGGAGTTTTCAGGTGCTATAACGAGAATAGGCCTAGGTACACGGTTTTTACAAGATCGTCTGTAGGGTTGAAGTGACATGACTTGCCCAGACAACCTCCGTTCGTCAAGAAAAGACATTTTTTTCTAGTTTTACCATGGAAGTACTGCTTAGAACCAGAAGTTTCTGATTTAAAGCAATTATTTTCCTATCTGTGGTCAGTGACATATTGTGCTGCATTTCACGAACTGCACGGCTCAGCTTATAGAGAACTGGTAGGCCTACATCGTGTATACATCAAAAGATGTATGTATAGGCATTGTTACCAATGTTTAACAAATGTTGAATCACTTTGCATGGCCACCCACTTTTGTTACCGTACCACCTGGGAAAAAACATAGCTCAGCCATATAGGCTTCGACTTAGGCCTACATGTATGACACATCTTTCCTTTGTTTCTGGAGTTTAGGACCCACTTACCCTTTTTTGAGGCTGCATTTTGACGAGAGTTTGAGGTGGGGGGGGGGGGGGGGGGAGGGCGAGAGAGGGGAGGGAACATACGCTCTGTGTAGACCTAGGCCTATAATCTAGGATAGTAAAGCGGGACCTTTGTTTCATTTTCATATAAATTTATCAGTGTCCACTTTGGTCATGCATGGCTGTCCTAGGATGGCTGTACAGACTAGGCCTCCCAAAGATTCCTCTGTATAGCTTTCAGAACTCCGAAAGAATCCATGAGTATGGCCAAGGGAGGGAGGGTATTGATGATAACCCAGGCACTAAATACATGTCACAATTTGGCGAAGTTTTTTTCCTTTTTTTCCCCTTGTTTTCAAGACAGCGTTCGATAAAGTTGGTTTAGCTCAGACTGATCCTCTAATTTTGTGCAAAATCTAGCAAAGGAAAATTTGCGGGAAATGAATTCGATATGAAGAAGCATTCAAGTTATGCCACTTAGTGCATGTACGCATGCACTCCTCATACGTTACCCGTTATTTTAAAACCTTACTCAGAGTCCCAGGAACTTTAGTCTCAATTCCTGGGACTAAAGTTATAATCCTGAGAATTTATAATTATATTCCTGGGAACTTGCCATTATGTTCCTGGGAACTTGCCACTATGTTCCTGGGAGCTTACCGCTCTGTTCCTGGGACTTCGCTATACATTCCCAGGACCGGTCTTATGTTCTCAGGAACTCGCTTATATTCCCAGGATATTGCCTAAATTCCCAGGATATTGCCTAAAACCCCAGGAAATTGCCTAAATTCCTGAGAATTTATTAATATTCATAATTCCATAACTCAATTATGAGTGCAGTAATATTAATAAAATTGTGGCAATTTACTACAAGAACCCATCTTTACACACTGTCCAAATTTGGTGCTTCTAACATAAGTAGAACTGGAGATACAATGATGGGGCAAAATTGTCCGAATGGAATGGACAATTTATTTTGGAATGACTTATATATATATATATATGTGTGTGTGTGTGTGTGTGTGCATCAGTTCACCACTTGATTTGGGTTAATTATTTGCGTAGCATCAGTCTATGTCACTTAGGTATAGAGAGATTGCCAACAGGTAATAATGCGGGTGATTAAGAGAGCTGACTGGTTTTAGACATGATATGTGGAGACAAATAATTTCACTGATTGGACCCTCCAAGTGTGTCACTGATCTGTCACCGATGGCAATATGCTGGTAACCAGACTTCTAAAGTATGCTAATATTGTCGCCAGAGGCGACTAAAAGCTATTGCGTTTCATATGGGGCTACTCATTTCATCATAGCGTGTATCTCAAGTGAGAATCGTGTTGTCTAAAATGCTGTTATTTAGCGAGGCGATGAAATCAAGTCTGCCTTAGGGAGCTAGCAGAGTGTCCATGATGTTCTCAGGAGTGCATCACGGTTGTAGTTTGAAGGCAGTGATTCTTATACACGCAACATTCTATGCGTAATGGATTTTTTTGGTTAAAATTGACAGAAAAATATAGTAAATAATTGCAAAACCAAAACCACATATTCTAACAAAAGACTAAAAGAAATGAAAAAAGAAAGAAGGAAGAAAGAAAGAAACGTATTTTAATGCCAGGAACATCTTGTGCAAACGATTATTCTAGAAGTGGAGAGACATCTGTGTCCTGTACTTGATTTTTTCCCAGATACTATAAGTTTGATTTCAAATGCATTCCATTTGCAACTAAATTGCCTGACAAGGGGTAAAATGAGCAAAACAACACAAATACCGTTTCAAGAATTCTCGACAGATTAGAATCCAAAAATCAAGACCACTGGAACGGGAGAAAAAATGTTCGAAAATGAAATAAGGGCAAATCTATATTTGACCCTATTATAGCAACAGAAAGTAGTTCTGTGTGTTTCGTGTGATAACGTACGTGATACGACAACCATTCGTAACAGAACCACTGTCAACGCTGACATCTGACCTAATCTGGATAAGAAATCGTTTCAATGACGGTGCTCAGAATTCATCTTAACATTTGCAGGCTCTTATAATATCATGTGCGTATCAAATCGATCCGTCCACTACTGTGATCGATCAAATCCAATACTAGGAAATGCACGCTACATGTTGAGGAGGTCATAGGTCACAGCAAGAGGTCGAAGGTAAGCCTTTGAGTAACAATAAATCCCATCTGAAACAGATGCGTAGTTTCTCATTTTAATGTCACATGACACACGTGGATTACAATGTGCTTGCTTTGCACTTTGTTCGAAGGATGAGGACATGTTGCCCAATATATGGCTGGAGTTGAACTGAAGTGGGAATGAAGACAGATGGTGTCCTTTCCTGACCTTATTCATGTTGTTTCACGGAAGTTACTTTCATTATTTGTTTTATCAGACAAAACTTTGTACCACGCAAAAAGTAAAAGAAAATTCTGTTCAATGGTGTTTCGCAATAGTAAAATAATATGGAAAAAGACACACTTCAGTTGGATGGTTTGTGAATGCTGCTGCAGGAATAATTATGCGCCATGTTCCCCCCTTTTTTCCTATTTCACCGCATTTCTTTCGTATCAAAATTATCTTGGGGAACACGCAGATAAACTAGGAGTTATTCAAGACCGTGTGATCCTGTGGTATTTGGTCCTTTGTGTAGCCGCAATATATTCTAGTTAAACGGTCATTCAGTTACTAGAATAGTGACGTATATTTTTTCTGACACACATGGGCGTAAACACCACGCATGCCCACACGACAAAACAATCCATCGTGAAAGGCCTGGTACCCTTATGTACTTGTGCTGCAGCAAAGCTTCATCGGATCAATTGACAGAAAAAAGTATGAAAATATATGTCTTTTAGGCAAGATATTGGTGACTTTTAAACTAAGATCATTGTTTGTATCAATCAATTTAAGAATCAATGACAATGTGAAGGAAAGTCCACACTGATTTATGCTAGAGGCGTTTTAGCAGTGCTTCTTGGCATCATTCGCAGCAGAAATACATCCAACATACTTCCAATACAATCATCGCAAATTTTCTACTTCATGCATAATATATACCGATAGTTTTAAAATTCTTTCTCTGTGACCTAGTTCAAACTATATGTTAGATAGGGGCCCGCAATCTTTTTTTATTTTTATTAATATAAAAGTGTTTTACATCGTTCATAAAAAGTATATTTAAGTAAGTAATGTACATGGACGAAAAAAGTCACGACTTCATGCATTTTGTTACTGAAAAGACACAGGGAATGCTGCTGGTTTGAAGACATGCTTTAGCTATGATCGATTTTACTTCAGTAAGTAGGATTTAAATACAGATTTTCGCTTTCAAATGCCCCTTTACTACCAAACTGTTGTATCCCTAGCGTGCAACATAAGTGCAACTAGTCAGAAGAGACGTGTCCGCGACATCAGCTCAATACCAGTCTAGAGCGGGACCGTAGGTCTTGTACTCCGCCTTAAAACCCAAGGTTGTCTCCAAATCTACAGGTGACGCATGCAGTCTTTAATTTAAGTTACCAGTCATTCCATCAATTGAGCTCAACTTCGAACAAATGGGTTTGAAATATCTGACCGCTAACCTAATAAGAAAATGAGTGATTAACACCTGGTAGTGGAATGATTGAATAATTGTTTATCTCTTGAAATGGACCTTAGTCTTCGCAAAGACTGGTCTAAGCTATAACCGGCAATAATATTGACCGGAAAAGCTTAAATATTACACATTATATATATCACAAATTAATTTGCTATAATGATTTAGAACAATGCAGTCTTTGTGTAAATTGTACAGAGTAGGACTTTGCTCTTAGAATGTCGCACGTGAGGGTGTTCAAACGGTACATGGGCTTACAAATTTAGGTTTGGTAAGTTTCTCTGATTATTATATGTATATATATATATATATATATATATATATATATGAAATATATATGATACATATATAATATATATATACGATATATATATACGATATATATATATACGATATATATATATAAATATATATATATATATATATATATATATATATATATATATATATATATATATATATAAATTTGCGAACTAAGGCTACCTGAGGGACTGAAAAATTAATAGGGGAGTTTTGAATGGAATGTAATATAAGGATAAACAAAAAACGGGTCTGGAAATGGGTGGTCATAATATTGAAACGGACCCTTTGTAGAGGTGGTCTTAATTTGCGATTCTACTGTGTTTATATATATATATATATATATAAATATATATATATATATATATATATATATATATATATGGACAATAGTACTTCCATATATATAAAGATTAGACAGGGACAGGTTACCTTATTGAGAGTAAAGTGTTCGGACCGCGGAATAAGGTAATGACTACTAGGAAGTGGCTCTGGGCAAAAAGACACAAATACACACACACACACACACACACACACACACACACACACATACACACACACACACACACACATATACATATATATATATATATATATATATATATATATATATATATATATACTCAAGCAACAACTATATAGCTAATGGGCAATCATTAGTGCACTCTTTTTGAGTTTTCGATTCTTTAGGAACAAACAAGCAACGGGGCAGATAGCTTCATTGGCTTTCAAAAACACCATTTTTAGCCTCATAACTTCCAGGTGCCTTTGACTCATTGTTATATTCAGCTCAGCGTGAGTATGGACAAAATGCCTAGGACTTAAAATGATGAAGTTTGTAACAGCTGTTAGTCTGGGAACAACCACATATTTTGTGATGTTTGGCAGAAGGATCTGTCTGTACATGTGGGCACTTCAGTATTATATATGGTACAGGCCAAACACTGAACAATATGTTTAGTCTGTTTAGGCTATTAAGTTTGTACCATAACATGGTGGTTGACAAATAAAAAGCAAACAAACAAACGAAAAAAAAAATGTCCCTCTTTATCTTATGCCTATTTCTTTGGGCTAGAAACCATATGTTGCGACAGATCTTAACTGACCTTAACCATTGGCCTTAATTATATATATGTACACATCGAAATGTATACAGTAAGACTGCAAATCATCAACAAGGAAACAGATGCCTGTAAATGTGTTTTGGCATCCCATCATCCAAACATTACTCTCAGCCTGCAATTGGGCCATCGGCAAGTCACTTTAGGCTTTTTTGTCATTAATGACAATAGCATCCATCCTTGGGGTGGTAGTTGGTATCAAAATTACCTTTAAAGAAGTAAAACACTGCATCAAACATAAAAGTGGATGACAATGGACCAGGGTCCATGGCGAAACCTAGGAAAAGATATGAGCTCAAAACATTTCATTGTTGCATAGGACCTGTACCATAAAGTGACTCTTTTAATTGGTAACTCAGTTATGTTAAATAAATTGATAAAAATACGCAAACATCACGTTTATTTGTAACTTCAAATTGAGACTGGTGATTCTTCGTGGCATCAATGCTTGTCACTTTTGCACAATGCCTGACAACAAAGCTATCAAGATGTCATTGAAGAAGCTTCCGCCTGAAAGTGACAACCTGCCAGATCACTTCAACTACCAGTTTATTTAATGTGACAATTACATCCACAAACTACACAATTTACGAGGTATTTTATCGTAGATTTACATCAAAAACCACACACTATACGAGTTGTTGATTTGATTCCCAAGCTTCATATTCCAAACACACTTATTGAATGAATGCAGCAACTTTGAAGTACCACCAATTCTGGTGAAAAGATAGATCCATCTGACATGGCTATCTGTGTGCTATTTTTTTATAAGTTTTATCCTGTTTCACTCTGAGGTTTGAAATTTGAAACTGTTATTTCTTATTTCACTTCTACATCTTATACATTGAAGAAAACGATACGCCTTGCTGTAAGACCAAAATTAAGAAAAGTCCACTAGAAATTATATTACACTGGGTTTTTATTTATGATGATTAGACTCATCGTATTTTCGAAGATTGGTTCAGATATTAACCTTGTTGATGAAATGTACTTGCTATTCAGCATTCATATTGTTCATTATGATTAAATCTACAAACATCAGAATTACTTCAGTTTAGTGCTTGAAATCATTAGACTTTGACAAAGGCCAGTAATATATTTATAGCTTCTTTAAAATAAAACTCTATGAGCTACTTACAATGAAGGGACCAGTTTACAACATGCAAAGTAAGCTTTAGCATTAGCATCTTAACTTTCGTGAGGCCAATGGAAACATTAAAACCGAATGGTATTGAGGGTTTGTGCATATCGAAGCAAATGTCATTTATTTGAAAACGTTAACTTCATTTTTATTGAGTTTTATACCTTCATTGCATCCATCGGAAAACTCAGTTTTTATATTGCAAGTAAATAATATCTGGCATCATCTGTATTCGGTTTCATTGAGTAAAGAGGGCATTAGCTGCAGGTTCGGTTGTTCTGTTGTGCAAAATATGATTTTTCCTCGTGTATTGTAGGTGATATCGTGTGTGTGTGTGTGTGGGGGGGGGGGGGTTAGACACAAACATGCCATAAAGAAAGCTTCTCACATCAGATTGCCACGTGGCTTCATTTTGTGTCATAGATATGTCATTTATACAGAAAACTAATTTTACATGTGCAAGAAACTGATATCATGATGGTAAAGAGGCGGTAAATACAATGTGCCGCTGTAGTCAATGGTGAAACTTTCAATATATATATTGTATTTGTGTCTTCTGGTCGAGAACCACTTCCACTAACTACTCAAAACACATTTTGAAGCCTCTACCAGTACATGTCTCTCTGAGTAACGGCTCCTTGTCTAAGCTAAATATTCAGCAAAGACAACCCACATAGTAATAAAAAAGAGACGTTTCAAATAGGGAATTGAGCAAGTGGAGCTTTGCTTATAAATGCAAAGCTTCAATATGGAAAAAGAATACCCGTCAAACAGAACATAATTACTATTTTTTTTATGATACTAGTTCGGATAAGAATCATACCCCTAAACTTGTATACACCCTGTCTAGCTGCATAGCTCACCTCAGTTTAACCTCCTGCCAGTGTGTAAATAAAGTAGAAACACAGTGGGATATTATATTCAGTCCCAGTGATTATAAAAGAAACAGTTCCAGCTCGACTATTTGTATGAACCTAGGTAATTCCTAACAAGTCGGAAATAATGGACATCCTGTACAAAAATATGTAAAACAAAACCCATGATGGGCACCTTTACCTCACTATGTCAGTCTCAAATCAATAAAGCTCTATTTTGATGCCAACCCTCAGTTTATGTTTCAAAAGAATGAGTCAAGTGTGTGACATTTGAGTAAATAGTGTCAACTTTTAGTAATTTTTTGACATTGAGTGAAAGTGCACTTAGGCATGCCAGGAAAGTATGAAGCCATCAGCATTTTGTCCTAACCAGAATATAAGTACATTTACGCACACTTGTAACTGTCGTAGGCGGCTACTTGCTACCGATAGCCACCCCCCCCCGCCCCAGGTTAACCTGACAGAAAACATCATGATGGCATTCCTTTAAAAGTAGGAACATGGAAATTTCAATATATGGTCACCATATATTTCCCTATGTGAGCCACATATTATTGCTGCACACTTAAACAAACGATGCATATAAGTACTTCAACCCGTGTGAACAATGTATTTTGTGTTCCAGATAGGCCACAACCCCTAAGATGTCCTCACCAGGGAAAATTAATGGCCATGCTTATTGGATTAATTAGCAAAAGAAAACCTTAGGGAATACAGCAGTGATCTCATCTATACCCGAGTTGTCCTTTAATTGTTACTAGTAAGACTGGTAGAGTTATTAAAGGAGTGTAATTGTAAAATGTCTGAAATGTTAATATTGAAACAGAATGATGCCAAAAGATAAAGTCAAGTAGCCAAACAGGCAAGTCTGAAATCTCTAAAAGTGTTTGAAGCCAAGCTTTCCGTCAAACCTGCTTATTTGCAGCAAAATTTGTAGAAATATTCGAATAAAACGTACATCTAAGAATTCTCTTGACTCAAGTTTACTCTAAATAAATCAGGTTCTAGATGCAAAGTCCTACAACCTAGAACATGTACGACGAAATCTCAAAAATTATGACGAAAATGTATTGTATCCAATAGTTTGCGACATATTTCTGAGAGAGAAAGGATAGTTAACCACTTCAAAGTTAAACTCATCACTTTCGCGATGAACTTTAATGCAAAACCTGTCATTAGTGACCGGAATATCCAAGTCCAGTGACACATCTCTGAAACCATCTGAATTATTACCTTCAAAAGGTATATATTTTGGGTAAATTTCCTTCACAATGTCACTGAAATAGTGTGTATCTACACCAGCGATGTCATCAATATACCGTGCATTGTTTGATAATTTTGTAGCCCCCCGGATGTCCTTTTTCATCAATTAATCCACATATGTAAATTCAAACCAGGTGCAATATAAATCAGGAAGTAACGGGGAACAGTTGCTACCCATTGGCAAGCCTTTTATTTGTTGCAGAACCAATAGTTCGCATTAAACAAAAGTATTATCCAAAATAAAATTTACACCAGCTATCAAAGTTTCAACAGCGTAATCTTTAATAATACTTTTTGAATATTTATTATGCGAGCGATATGCTTTCTTTGAATATGAATTAAAATTTTTATATGGTTTATACCATTATGTTTAAATATTTGGCAAACAATATTCTGAAACAGAAGTTTTGGCTTTATCTATGGGTAGACCTGTGTACAGTGTAGAAAAATAAAAACATTTGATAGTTTTTCTTTAAAATCGTTGATTTTAGATACAAACTCGGAAGAATTGCTAACACTCCAAAAGCACTTCATTTCATAGTTTGTTGAAATTGCATTACAGCATTTACGGAAATGATTCGTAATTGCAGTCAAACACAGTGTCACTTCTTTTGATAGTTGTTGTGCTATATATTTTGATTCACCAGCTATGAAACATGATATTCAAGGGTTTTTATGTAATTTGGGTATCCAGAACAAAAGTGGTATGGAATATTCTTTTTCACAAATTTTGATTTTTTTTTTTGCATCTCATCTATATGTGTATCTATCAAATTATCAATGGATTGCTTGTGTAATTTACATGCTTCATTTTCGCGTATGTCTGAAATATTGTTTATGGCAAGTTCATTTTTCAAAACTTCCGGATAATATATTTTGCAGATAATCAGCACACATTTCTCAAAATCAATATATGCAATTTACAATCTGATTCCCTTCTGGAAAACACATGCTGGGGACATTCCTTCAAAATTTAGAACAAGGCCTGATTGTGCGTATTTCATAGACAATATCTATACCTGTGATACCTCGTCTGTGGGACCCTTATATCACGTGTAAATAGTTAAACAAGTGAGCCATACAGTGGCCAGAATCTGCTCCAGGCCCATGAATGCTAAAATTACTGTTTTGACAAGATAAATTTGCAGAAGTAAATGTTTGCGAATGATGAAAATGTGTTATCTGTAGGCCAGTATAGCAATGTTTAAACATGCTGAAACCGCGTAAAAACGTATGGATATCATCGTATCTACTCATTCAATATATATTTCGTTGAATATCTAGCCAATGGATACATAATGACTAGGAGTTGTTGATAAATCCTGTCAAAATAGCATGTCTCAGGTCAACATCTTTCTCAGTACATGTTTGGGGCTATGTGCAGCCAAGAAAGATATTGACCCACTGTTGGAGTTGTTTTACCAGGGAACGTTTCAAGGTCAGTAACAATAAGACAGTAGACGTGCATATAGACCTCCAACTAAATCACCGAATCTTCAGCTAGGCAAAACTACCAGTCAGCTACTATGATACGTGATATCACTAATATTTGTAGGACTTAAAAATACTAATTCCAAACAATGTTTTTTCAAATTGCTAGTTAAGCAAGCGGACTTTTTATGCCAGGTTTGAAAGAAAGGTGGATCCAATCATATGGGTAGCTTCCTATGAAACGATACAGACCAAAAAAATTAACCAGCACCGCAGCTAATAGATGCCCCCATGTTGAATCTAGCGTGATGTTTTGTATCATCAAGAACAAGTGAATGTGTTATTATAATGTGGTATATGGCTGGTATATATAAATATATATCAAGTGTAAATGTATCTAGAACATTCAAAACCTGGCGCGTTTCCGTGTTAACAATTTTACACGTGTGCGGTGGTAGCATTGTGTGTGCTTATTACGCCCAATGTCTGGACGTCGGGGTTTTCTGCTGCTCATCCGTATTGGGTCAGCGTGTATGCAGAAACTTTCATCTGCCTTGAGTTTGACATGCGAAGTATTTTGTTCTTCATAACGATTCCCACCGTCCACGAAACAGTCTCAATATAAAACTGGCGCGCACTTACTGACAGCTCAATATGCACTTTACCCCTCCATGCAATATAACCATACACGATTATAAAGGCCCAGGCTACCCTTTCATTTCCTGTTTGTCAGCAATAGATGAAGAAAAGAAAGAAAACATGACACGACTCTTTGTGGTCATTTGCTACGAAAATATATATTTATAAAGAGCAATGCTAATAGCGATCCTGTGAAGGAAATCTCGGTACTTCTGGTTTTGAGCCCAGCTGCGCATTCTTTGTGCTTGTCTTTTTGCACAATGCATTTAAATTTCCTCTCTGAAGGCCACACTTAAGGGACAGTTAATACAAACAGCAAGTCTGTGGGTAGAGATTTTGAGGTTACAGAGCCGCAACTTTCCTGAAGTGTGTTTTAGGAGGCATATCAATCTGGATATAAACCAGTGTTGTCCCAGAAACTCTAATTAAAGTATTTTTGCTTTTGTTAGAAAAGGCACAGGAAACCATGAGTTGAACATTTATTTTCAAAATGAGAACCTTACTCAAATATATTTGTAATTAATAATATCTTCTCTAAAGCACAGGAAGCGTCTTTGAATTATATATATAGCGGCTGCGACAATGAACATGGTATTGATGCATCAGCTGACCATTTTCTCATTACCTGAGGTGCACAGATGTCGAACTTTCTTAAGGGTGAACGTCTGGTTCAGTGTTATTTTGAGGGTCCTTGTAAAGATTATATCACAAAACAACCAATACGCATAAAAATTGCCACAAAGTAGATACCTTTTTGGAAAGTTAACAAGCTACTGATTCCTTTTCTCTCACTGTCCTGTGCCTTTGTTGTCCTCTGTTGATAAAGCAATCGTAGCATTTACCTTACCATTTTTTTCAAAGAACCTTGAAGAAACTTGGATTCAACTTTTCTGTTTTCTGATGTAAAGACATTAAATTTGTGGCAAACTCTTCATAACAATGTAAACTGAAAAAGAGTGTCTATAGCTTGTGGCAGTTTTAATGCATTTGATTGTTTTGAGATAGAATCTTTACAAGCACCTTCAAAATAGCACTGAACTAGATGCTCATCCCTTAAACAAGACAATGTACACAAAATTTTAGAAAGCAAAATATTGTTGCAACAAAAGAAAAAGACACTATATTGTGACTACGTACTGCTTGACGAAAGTATACGTCTAGAACCAACGCTGGAAACAGTTCCAAATTTGATGATATACGCACCATACCAATTACAACTGCAATGATATGTTACTGCCAGTGTCAGGAAGCTACTTACGCACATGTTTGGTTGGGATGCCAGTTCAATATTGACCTTGGTGACAAGGGCATCAGAGAAGAAAGAAAATAGTTTGCCAGTCATGGCCCCAGTACAAGAACAAATAAGAAATGAACAAGGATGTACTCGAACTAAACGGGGAAGTATTAAAATCTGAACAGATGTATTACTCACATCTTTGGCAGATCATGATGAGGATTAGAAATGAGCTTACAGCTTTCTCATGGACAAATGTAAAATATATGTTGAGGATTGGCGGTAAGCTCACCTTCTTTAATGGAGAACACTAATCTAGGGACTGCAGATATTGTAGTGCTCTAAGTTTTTAAAACAAAACAAACTATAATATTTGGAATTATTTTGATCTTTAGCATGTATTTAACTTTGAATTGTTTTCTTGGAAATATATTCATATGTAATATATATCTGAATATTTCCCCACATACAGACACCATCGAAAATATTAAACTGTGTGACACCCCCCCCCCAAAAAAAAACATTTTATTTGGTTAGCCTCAAACACACTGAATATAAAGTTCAACATACTTTCCAAGGTAGAATTTTTGTATCAAGTTTTCTTTTATTCTTAATTTTTACAGTACTCAGAATCCAGAAGTTTTACAAACTTGATATAAAACCGACACAATGGCACTCAAATGGGTCACATTTAATCTATGCAAATTTGAGAGAAGTATCCCTGGAAAACATACAAAATTTGCCCTTTGTAAGGTTTGGATTGAAAGCACGAAAGATTTTTCTCGAAAGCTGTCACAAAATGTACTTTTTAAAATCAAATATGGTTGTGTGAGACTGGTCATGAGCAGATAACATTGCTGCAACCAGTGAAGGCAGTATGCCTTTGAGGGTCAAATGGCTTGAGCCACTTAACAGAGAACCCCAACCTTGTTCAACAGGCCATGACTGCTTCACAAATAATGACTGAAGACAGAGGGGATGTATGCTGTTTGGCAGCCTGTGTGTACCACTTTCAGCCTTTCGCAAGCAAACACAGCCGTAGTAGGCAAAATTGAGAAGCATGCACCAGCACAGCACAACAATAGTCACACTGGTAGAAACGTGAAAATAAGATAAAATGGAAGCAAAAATATCCCATTTCCTCTTAAATAGCCAGATGTCATACATTATTCGTTGCACCCATTGGCTTTATTTTCTCCTTTGATAATTTCCCTAAGCCAGAATTGTAGATAGGCCCCTTTGACACCGGACCTGTGTCAAGAAAAACTCGATCAACTCTGTCTGAATGATGGAGGAAAAGGAAATACAATTGGTAATGTTTTTCACGGGGTAAATGATGATTTTTTCCGCAAACGTATCTTCAACATGTAAGGTTAACAGTCATATTGCTTATTACAGCTTCTGCTAATTCGGAGGTCATCTGACACATCGCCTGTACATGGCACTTTGAAAGCATAAAAGCAAACAAACATTAACAAACAAACCAAACACTCCCCCCCCCCCCGCCAACATGTGTATCTTTTTCGTTTGATTGAGAATTAATTCGTATTATAACTGTCTTTCACTTCGTCACACACGCAAGTTTAAACGAGAAAACCATGCTGTAATGAAAAATAATTTGTTTCTTCCTCGCGGCGTGAGAATACCATTTATATACTTCTTCCTATACCACCAGCGCTTGAGCAAGGCAAGTGAAAAGTGTATCGCTGCACGTCTAAGCCAAGTACATGACCCCAATATTTTTGTTCTACGGGCTTACGGAATTTATAAAAAAATATATAATTATAGGAGAGGGGCTATGGACTCACGTAAATACAAGTACAGCAGCATGACGCTATATGTGACATCAATAGCTACCTTCATAGTAATTCAAATGACCGGTACAAAAAAGTGGTGGGAAGGACAATCAGGACTTAGAGTTCAAGGAATCTGGCAAATGCTTTTTAGGAATTATGTTTCTGACTGTTAGTTTGGTTGTCTTAGCAATTTTACATGAAACGTGTAACTAAGGGGCTCTAATAGAAAATGTTTACAAGGGAACTTGCCTTGGTGTCAGAATATCGCGTGCTAGGCTTGTAGATGAATGTTTTCAGTGAGCATAGTTTGGCTAAGACTGAATTAATGTATTTTATGGATGTCTGTTGACCCCTACGTGTTCGCGCTACTGCTTGAATGGTGACGCCATTGTTCACTGTTAGGTGGGCCGTGATGTGATTTGCATATTTTAGCATAGACCCGGGTTAGCGTAGCGCTGTTATCATAGGTAAATGATGCAACTAAACAATGATTAAAGGACGCAACAGATGAGCTGCTTGAAGATTAAAATATGGATATATCTTGTGAGATGCCAAAGAAACAATTTGGGTTTTTACTTAGAATATCGTTGCAACGTGATTTACTTTTGTTCGATGTTTGTGCTAAATTGTGGGGCTTTTACTTTTTTTAATTAGTTTTATTTCAAATATTTATCATTTTTCAGTTTTGCATTTTCTATTTCATTTATTTATTTCCATTTGCGTCTTTTTGTCCAGAACCACTTCCTAGCAGGATTTACCCTATTCCGCAGTCCGAACTCTTCACTCTCCATAAGCTAACCTGTCACTGTCTAACCTATATACATATGGAAGTACTATTGTCCATATTGCACACGTTCCTCTGTAAAATTTTGACATAGGCTGTATTAGCACAAATAAATTAAAGGATCTTCAGCGGGTGACTACTCAGAACATGTTTCGGAGCCTATACCCGTACATGTCTCTCTGAGAAGCGGCTCCTTGTCTAAGCTAAACATTCAACAAAGACACCCCACATACTAATGAATAAATAGGAACGTGACAAATGATGAACTAGCTAAATACGGGAAGTTTTGCTTATCAATGCAGAGCTTCATTATGAAAGGAGAATACCCATCAAACAAAACATAATTACTAAAACTTTGTATAGTACAGGTTCTGATAAGAACAGTTTGACTTACGTGTACTTCTGAACATGTATGTACCCTTTCTAGCTGGATAGTTAAACCACTTGCCATTGTATAACTGCAGTAGAAAGAATCTGGCATTATATTCAGTCCCAGTGATTGTAAAATAAACAGATGCAGCTAGACCACCTGTAAAAACCAAGAGAAATCCTAACAAGGACTGCAACAATGGACATTCTGCACCAGAAATGCAAAACAAACTCCATGATGACACCTACTCCTCACTTTGAAAGTCTCCAAATAATTAATCTCTATTTCAATGCCGACCCTGAGTCCATGATTTAATGTAATGTGTCAGGTTTGCGACATTTGAGATGATACTCTCAGTTTTGATTACATTTTTAATATTGATTAAATGTGCATTTGGGTATGTCAGAAAAGAATGAAAGTCATTGCCATTTGTGCTAAAGACATATAATCAAAACAATATTCTTAACACGGTTTTAAGCACAATTATGCAAACTTGTAACTTTCGTAAGCCGCTGCTTGCTGCCGATAGCCCCCTCCCTGGGGCGGGGTAACCTGACAAAATGCATGTAAGCCTAAAATGTCGGAAAGTGAATAATATAACAGAATGATGCCAAAAGATAAAATTAAGTAGCAATACAGACAAGTCTAAAAACTGTAAAATTATTGTAGCCAAACTTTCTGATTATCTTTGCATATTAACAGCAAAATTTATAGGGCAAGTTCAAAAAGAATGACAGTCATTTGTATTTATGTCAAGAGAATGCAATGAAAATATAAAAAATTCTTAACCAGACATCAAGTACAATAAGGCAAGCTTGCAACTGTCGTAACCTAACAGAAAACAAGCTAGACTAAAATGTCTGAAAGGTAAACAATAAAACAGAATGATACCGAAAGATGAAAATAATTAGCAAAACAAGCAAGGCTTAAATCTCAAAAATTATTGGAGCCAAACTTTTTAACCATCTCCGGATATTTAGAGCAAAATTTGTAGAAATATTTGATCAAAAGTACATCTTCGAATCCTTTTTACTCAAGTTTATTGTAAATAAATTTGGTTTTAGATGCAAAGTCCAGAAATTTAGAACAAATACGACGAAATCTCAAAATCTGTGACAAAAACGTATTATATTCAGTAGTTTCCGAAATATAACTGTCCAGGAAAGGATAGTAAACTACTTCAAAGTTAAACTAATCTATTTCGTGATAGACTTTAATATACAACCTATCATTAGTAACCTGAATATCCAAGTCCAGAAACACATCTCTGAAACCATCTGAATTGTTACTCTCCAAAGGAATATCTTTTAAACCTTTTTTATAAGCAATTTTAATGCAATTTTGTACATTTACACAGGCAATATCATCAATATATCTTGCGTTTTTTGATAATTTTGTAGCCATTGGAAGGTCCTTTTTCATCAATGTATCCATATACTTAAATTCAAGCAAGGTTGAATAAAAATCTGTCAGTAACGGGTAGCAGTTGCTACTCCATTGGAATGCCTTTTATTTGTTAAAAAAATAATGATGCGCATTCAACAAAAGTATTTTCCAAAAGAAATTTTACAGAATTTTCGAAGTTCCAACAGTGCAAGATTTAACGTTACTTTTTGAATATTTGTTGTGCGACCAATATGCTTTTTTGCATATGAATTAATATTTATGTATGGTTTACCATTATGTTTAGATATTTTGTTGTAGCCAAACTTTCTGATTATCTTTGCACAAGTGGGGGGGGGGGGTGAATGGGGGTGGGACTATTGGATGAACACCTTTCACAGTTTCAAGAAATTTCATTTCAGTATTTAGGGAAATGATTCCTAATCGCGGTCAAACCCAATGTTGCTTCTTTTGATAATTGGATTTTGAAGCACCAGCAATAAATCTAAATTTTAAAAAGTTTTTATGTAATTTGGGTATCCAGAACAAAAGTGGAAGAGAGGAGTTCTCTTCAGAAGTTTTGATATTTAAATTTCTTTGCATCTCATCTTTATGTGTATCTATCAAATTATCAATGCATTGTTTGTGTAATTTATATACGTCATTTCCTCGTATGTCTGAAATACTGTTTATACCAAGTTCATTTTTTCAAAACATCCAGATAATATTTTTGCAGATGACCCGAAAAATACCGGCTTATCAATGTTAGTGATTACCAAATCTTTCTTGTAGTTCTTTGGCTGCCTTTGAAACTTTAGGCTCTTTTAGGTTTACCGTATTGAAATTCTTAGTGGGATTTGTAAGGATAAACTCTATTTCTAAAGACTCATTTCAAGTTTGATAACCATCCTTGAAGTTTTTGAAATTCTTTTCCGAATTTTTTTTCTTTCTTTGCCCATTTCATACAGTAGGAATCAAATGCGTCATATTTATCTCTCAGTGTTCAACTTGGAACATTTCCGAAATTTCGTACCTTTTTTCATCATTTATTCACTTTTGGTGGAGAGCATTGTAGATCACCGTTACACATGGTCATTGAAGTATTTTGCCCATACGCCACCAAAGGAAGTTGATGAGTTGGTCCGCAACTACGCAATAAAAGAAGTAGAGCAGGTAAACTGTAAAATAGTGTAAACTTGTTTTTGAGCCATTGCATATATCAAAACAAGGAAATTGTCTATTTACTGATCATTAGGTAAAATAAACAAATATAAATTGGTAAAATAAATGAGTCTCGATCAGCTACAACATAATATAGCACATAATATTCAGATGTAGAGAAAAACGTCTGTTAAGGAAGTTAAGCTTAATTTTTTCATTTGTGGCAAAGATGGAATTCCATGTGTTTGATATCAGGGACACAGCCTTTTTGACAAAGACATACGCTAAAGAGGTGTCTTTACACGACGTGGGATATAGGGAGAGTGTTGAATAATTGCATTCGTGAATTATCAAAAGAGCTATTGTGTTGTGCCATTATTTAATGATTATGACAGGAAGGACGTGATAGAAGCAAGGGATTGTCGATCGCTGTCTGTTTTATTGTTCCGCTGTTTTCAGGTACAGATGACCACAATTAGTAAAACATCTCTAACTGTACCCTTGGCACATACAGTGTAACGGAAGCAAAACTCAGCCGGGGAATCAGTTTCATGAACTCTCTTTTGCAAGTCTGTGACATTTTCCCGCTTTCATTTTGACATGATGTTAAACAAGAGACCTACTAAAAAAGGCCGACAAGTAAAGAGGAGTGCTATGTCATCAGCGTCATCTTTTATTTCACACAGGCACTTTTATATCATGTCAAAACAATAGACCAACTATGTGGGCTTTTAGTTATTTAGTTTGTTTGTTTTTTTTCGTTTGTTTGATTTTTTTTCTTTCTGTTTGTTTTTGCTTCTCTTTTGCTACGTGCTCAGCATTTGACAATGACCTATTCGTGTGATAACTTGCATGTTTTGGACCACATTGATAGAATATTGAATCTGATTTCCGAACTTCTGTCATATTATGCGTAGTGTATATTTCGTGTCCGACATACTTGCAAACAATATCCTACAGTACACTACTTAGCCTTTACATGTATAAATAAATTATGACATTATGTCTGCAATGCAACCCGCGGTATACACTTTAATAAAGCCACACCAGTAAGAAAGGGAAAACAAGAACTGTGTACAAGACTATATGCAAGGATGAAGGAGCAACACTTACTGAAAACAGTTAATATTTATAATTATAGCATTTTCTCGTTCTGATCCAAACCTAAATCTTTTTGTGGCCCACAAAACCAAATCATTTTAAAGTATGTATGCATATATATATATATATATATATATATATATATATATATATATATATGTATATATATATGCATATATATATGTATATATATATACATTTGCGCAATAGTACAATAAGCACATTATATAATATAATATAATATAATATGATATGATATGATATGATATGATATGATACGATATGATATGATATGATATGATATAATATAATGTAATGTAATGTAATATAATATAATATAATATAATATAATATAATATAATATAATATAACCAAACAAGTATTCACATGAAAAATGTTCTATGTACACAGGAAATATGAGCATAGAACTGTAGAGAAAAAAGATAATATTATTGCTTCCTTCGAGGGAGAACACTGAGACGTTTTTCTGGGCAAGAGCTTCCATCATCTCTGATATTGTACTGGCTGAAATCAAATCATTATTGTCAACTCTCCTGTAGGCAGCCTCACTGATGAGGAAAGTAATATGAAATGTTCTTAATCTGTTCAAAGAAGCTTTGGGGGTGTCATATGTTTCACGCACAAAATTAAAACGATTGCAAATCTTTGACCTGCTGCTACATTATGCTACTCGGCCACACAATTGTAAGCACAGATTTTTACTATCTATACAAGAAATACCAAAGTGCTTAAATGGAGCTGGGAGGCAACAGGGGTGTCGTGAAACAACAAAATTAAGGAAGCTGCAGTGAGTACTAAAATGCATTTACGAACATCACTAGCTAAATTACTGGTGAGAATAAAGTGATTAATCAAAGACTTAGCATTACTGTCGTATGTGTAGTATATCGAAATCAACTCTCTTTACTTATGAACGATTCAAGTGTTTTAGTACGGGCAGAACAACCGCGACATAGGTCAGTCTTGAAGTCGCCGCCAAGAATTATCCTGTCTTACATTGTGGTGACATGTAACGCGACTTATCTCCGTTCATACCTCGTTGAAAGTATCTATATTTTTGCCATTAATACTATCGGAAGGCATTTATACCCAACCTAAACTATTGATATCATCAGTGTTTATATACACAGCACATAACCTACGAGAGTCACACTCAACGGGCGTGACTTAACATGCGAGTGAGTCTTTTTAAGTAAAACCACAACCCCCATTTATAAGGTCTACCTACAAGTTAATGACCATCAAGTACAGCAGACACGCCATGGACATGAATATCCTCCATACGTACTTTGAGAGAAAATGTCAAGATGATTTTGCATGAACTAAGTGTTCTTATATAAGTACAGAATCATGTAAATCAATGAGAGAACAGATGTATCTAATTTTGTCAGGACTCTGTCCGTTGCAGTTTTATAAAGAAAATGGGGGCAATTAAGAAACCATGCATAGAAATCCCCAAAACAGATGGGCCATAAAAAGTAATTATGTCAATTACAATCCCCCACGTACCGGGGGTGGGGTTGGGGGTGGGGTGGGGATGGGGGCATACTGTCTCACCTTAACACCACTCGGCCATAAGTTCTCATCATAAAGGTTTCCAAACTGAGATGCAAGTACTGAAAGTTTGATTGATTTGGCGTTTGGTTCTCGGATTAAAAATGCACTCCAGGGCTCCGACGTCGAATCCCCGATCAAGAACTTGTAACCTTAAGTCATTAGTCTCAGTGCTGGGGTGTACTCTGAAAATAAACTGGTCTGTATTTGATTCAGGTGCCCCCCTTAAATCTCGCCAACTAAGACATGGCATTCCCCTGTATAATACTACGTCCCCAGCGCTCCTTGCGTTGTGCTTTTTAACTCCGTGTCTGGATATATAAAAGCCGTGAGAGTCCATTGAAGACTCCGAGGCAGTGACATTGGCTCTGTCATAGAAGGAAGACTACCCAGTCGCCTATTCGAGTGGAGAGCGCGTGTATGGTGATAAATGTAATATTTTCGTATTGACATGAGCGAATGAGATAAATACGAAAAGGCAAAACCTCTTTGGAGTAAAGGGGTCGTAGGGGTATACCAATCAATGCATGTTACGCCAAGGGGGGGGGGGACAGGTAATGTTTTTAAGTTGTTTGGTTCACTTAATTATTATCACATGTGTCTCCTTTGCATTTATTCTGTACCTTTGGTTGTTAAACGGCCACTAAGCAACCCCAAAAATCCCCTAGTTCAAGTCTACCATATCCGCAGTACTCACATTCGTGCACCGTCTGAACTCCACCATGGCACCACAACCCACAACTTAGCATTTGTCTACAAAGACTCCGAAAAGTCCCCTTTTGCACATATTTCGAGCAATCGGATGAATTAATGCACAGCGTAAGAATTGTAAGCACTTTATTTTTTAAGCTCGATGAACGAAATGATTACTTTATTTTTTTTACACTCCAAAAACTTAAATGATACCAAAATCTATGTAAAATGTTTCGGTATGATCATATATAATTTTATATTCACTGAAAGGTGTATCGCCTGTGATATAAAGATATGTCTATATTTAAAATCTTAACAAAATACCTTCTCTAATCCTATACAAAAGGTGCAAACCTGTACATGTTCTATCATAGAACGCTGACCATATGATTACATTCGACACTTGCATATATTGGCGGCGGCATGTGTGGAAAGTTTAACTTTATAAGCCGTAGCTGCACACCCTGGTAGCATTGTTTTTTTTTAATAGACATATTTTATTCAAAGAAAGGGAGAAAGGCGATGTCCCAGCTACATGTAAACCCCTCTTCGAAACTGCTTTGACTCAGAAAAAATATATTGAACATTTTAGCCTGGCACAAAGTGTCCGTAGCGTGGCGGCTTTCATGCCCTAATGACCGGACGGTTGGACATTGGTTACATTTGATGAAATGAAATGAAATGAAATGAAATGAAGTGAACTTTATTTTGCTACATTAACATCAATATTGACATTTTGCAATAAATACACACATTTCACACAGATACATGTACAAATACAAGATAGCCTAATGCACGTACAACACATTACAATGTCCCCGAGAGAGAGGGGAAAAAAGTCAGTTTATAAATCAATCAAACGAACACTCCGTTCATCTAATAGCATGAAATAACAATTTACAATTACTTTAGAATGATCCCCTGCTCTTAATGACTTTAGAGAAGAAATTTACTAATAATTCTATTGTATCACGATCATTAAGGTCCAAATGTCGAACAAGTTTAAAAGTGATATTTCTTTCACAGTTAAATTTAGAACGGTAAAGTACCGTTTCCGTTTTTTAAAATACTACAATCTTCACACATTCTGTCAGTCAGAGGTGTTTTCTGAGGTCTTCTGTGTCTTCCAGTTTCAATTTTCAAATTATGCACACTGATTCCAACTCGCATAAAATTGTTTCTTTAAGTTCGATCTAATATTTGAAGTACATGTAAATAGTTCTCCATTTTGAAATGAATTTTGAATTTGGTATATGTTCGTAGCTTTTCATGGGAGTATGAGTTCATTTGCATATCTCTTCCCCGTTGTTGCCTGAAATATTCTCTACTGCTAATTTTTGAATTTTACCGTTGGAAAGTTGTTTGTTAATAGTCAGATATTTTCCAAGATTGTTTGATAACTAAACGTATATAATGTGTCCCTAACATTCACTAACCAATTAAATTTATCAGTGTGTATATTTTCAGCATTACTAATATAAGGTTTCATAAAGTAGGAAATCCGGTTTCATATTAACTATTTTTAACTAATGTTTACACATTAGATTGAATTTTTTAACACCGTTGGAGATTCTCTCAATTCACTAAGCACTGCTATATATGCTGACTTTTTATGAACCCTAAGATAGAAACGGAAGAAGCTTAAGCAGAACTTCTCAAATGGATATTTTATATTCATCAATTCCGTTGTTTCCAAGATATTTAATAGGTGATATCATGTGGGGTCCCCCCCCCCTTTTCAAAACCATAGTGAAGGATTGGAGATATCAAAGTAAAAAATAAACGTAATGGTATATTAATACTAATATTTGTATAAAAAATAACCCTTTAATTCCATGGTCTTGTGAGCTTTGCTGCTTAGCATTCTCATAGCTACTCAGAGAGACATGTACGGGTAAGAGGCTCCGAAACATGTTCTGAGTAGTTAGCCGCTGAAGACCCTTTAATCTATTTGGGCTTATAAAGCCTATGTCAAAATTTTTACAGAGGAACGTTTGCAATATGGACAATAGTACTTACATAATTATGTATATACATGTAGGTTAGACAGGGACATGTTAGCTTATCGAGAGTAAAGAGTTTTGACTGCGGACTAGGGTAATAACTACTAGGAAGTGGTTCTGGGTAAAAAGACACAAATGCAAATGAACCATCGGATTTAATTACAACCCCTAAATAACAATATATTTTAGTTACTTGTACCTTATTATTGCCTATGCCAAAATTACATTTTATTTTTCGGCCAGACTTATTAACGATCATAACTTTAGATTTTTTAACATTAGTGGTCATATTCCACTCTATACAATATCTATATGTCGAGACAGTTTATGGGTAACACATCACTGTGCATCGTTGACTTTTTACTTTTTATCTAAATCTCTTTCTCTCTCTCTCTCTCTCTCTCTATCTATCTATCTATCTATCTATCTGTCTGTCTATCTATCTATCCATCTATTCATCCATCCATCTATTCATCTATCTATCTATCTATCTATCTATCTATCTATCTATCTATCTATCTATCTATCTATCTATCTATCTATCTATCCATCCATCTATCCATCCATCCATTCATGTATGTATGTATGTATGTATCTACCTACCTACGTAGTATCTATCTATCTATCTATCTATCTATCTATCTATCTATCTATCTATCGATCTATCTATCTATCTATGTCTGTCTGCCTATCTATCCATCCATCCATCCATCCGTCTATCTATCTATCTATCTATCTAGCTACCTATCTATCTATCTATCTATCTATCTATCTATCTATCTATGTATCTATCTATTTGCTCTTTCATAGGCACAAATGAATTTCCGTTTATAGATTGTCATATAATAAGATCTACAAACGTTCTACCAGGAATAAGGCGATAAATAAACATATAGGACCGGTATGGACAAATAATGGTTATTTAGTGAGAGATACAATGAAAAATGACACTTGCTTTACTGTTCGGAATCAGTGATGCAACTTGCTTAGGAAAACGACTGGCACAAAAGAAAATAGAAAAAGAGGTTCCAACGCTTGCTGCTGATAAACACTTCATATAAACGATTACGTTTCTTGAATACTTTTGTTTCAGGGACTATGTTTGTTTTGTCAAGGAACATTTGCCTAGAGTTACAGAGCAAGACGGCGATGTATGTAACAAAAGTACAATGGTTTCAGCAGTGATATATAAATTGATTGAGAATATAAACATAGTTAAGGTGGGTGCTGTGAAACTAGTGCGCAGCGAGACTGGCAACTTTGGATCGATATTATCCATTTAATTTTTTCACAAGTACATTAAACATACATATTTTTTTATTATTACATATACATAGATTTGTATCTATAGGCTTTTTTGCAGGATTTGATTTTTTTTTTGAGATTTGGTAGCATTCTTTCTGACTTTTTACATTTTCGCGCAGAAGTCACACAAAATTGTTTTTTTTTTTTCTTTTAGTTGAAATCAGAAAAAAAAAATTATATCCATGTCCATGGCCCATTCTTCTCTCTAGGGCTAATGGTTTCCTGTAAGCGACCTTTGTCAATGGCTCAGTTGGTTTCCAGGGGTCATGGACTAATGACTGTGCAAACAGTGACATGGCTCATTATCATGCCTATGCAAATGAACCCATGTGCCGGGCACTGCTTAAACATTTTCCTGTAAAAAATGTTCTGAGATCAATTTTCTCACATAAATTTTATGTTCACACATCTGAGGTTTTGGGAGCATGTAGTTTATGTACCGGACAATCCAAAAATATGAAAAAGTGATTAGAGGTTATCCAAAGGTGCTGGTTTCAGATCTTCTACCTTAAACAAAACACATAGTGGTATGATACAAGAAGATATACATAGGCCCGTAATGGAACATGGAAGAAATATATGTATACACATATGTGGTAACATACATTTCAGCTCTGTAAAAACGGCATTGAAGAGAATTAGTCATGAACGTTGAAACATACAAGTTTAACGTTGCATGTAGAGAATGATTCTCCTCATTGTTAACAATATGCTGGTAATGCAGGATCACTATTTTAATGTATACATAAAAAAGGATAAAAGTGATACAAACTTAGATGCTAAAGAAAGGGGTAAACGTAGTTTGACATGGTTACATTTGAAAGTGAACACATTGAATAGCCTGATGTAAAGGATATAAGACGCAGTACGTCTGAGTTGAGTATACATTGTTGAGCCCATAATTATGATTGTGCTCATATGAGATAAAACAAAGAACACATGTGTACGCAAAAACACTGCAGCATGTTGTAGCAACTTTCTTTAAATTGTGTACCATTCATTATTCATTGTGTCTGGCGCCGGCTTCTTGGCACTGGCCTGCCACCTTGATCTCATAATTCATCCCAAGACCCGTAATAGTTTCGAAAGTGGTTTAAACATATTTTTATTCAAGAAAACGATAGGGAAACAGGCTCTGCCTATATAAATCCCTCTCGTGAATAGTTTCGAAAATGTCTCCATTCATTCGCTATTGTCATTTCTGTTCTCTGCACCATCAAATGCTTCTACCAGCAAATGGAGGCAGACCTATCCACCGGCATAACATCACACTGTGTCTCGTATGAGCAGACTGCACAAGACATTTCGATGTGACAACAGGGACAATATTGCTCTAACACAGCGCCAGGCCAGGGACTTTTTTCTGGGGTTTATGATAAGTCTTTACGCTGCATAATACATCCAACCGTTTGTGAAGATGATGATTTTAAACTTAACAACATTCTAGACTTTTAAAAATGTAAAATTTACCATGGAACTTCAATTAAGTGAAACTTTAAAGGAAAAAGAGAGGATGATATTTACAAGAAAATTTATACCGAAAGGTAAGCATGACAAGTCTGTCTGAGACCTTGAGACTCACGTTACCTTAAACGTTTGTAAAAAAACCTTCCATTTTTTTATTTTTGCAGCCTGATTGGCATCTAACGTAACGGCAGAAAAAAAACCCGTAAACATTTTTATTTAATGTCTTATATAGGCTCATGTCAGTCACAAGTATTGGTCATGAGGTTTACATATTCATGGTAATTAACGACCGTCTTTTTCCTGCTTTATTCTTCCGAAAAATCGGTTGGGTATATCTGCACAAGGAGAGGCGATGGTGCTTTGTACTCCCAACGTAATCAAATGGAGGCAGGCAGCAGATAATGTTTTTTGTAAACTCTTTTTATGAGTGATGTTTCATGTAAACGCTTTTTCGCTTTTTGTTGAATTTATCATAGTATATTCAGTGCAGATTTCATGAGACAATTGTTTCATTCCAGCATACATAAACTCTGACTACCTTCCTCAGACACTGCGAACAGTCGGGGGTAAATTCAACCTTGTCTGGAAGACATGCTATGTGAATTTCCTGTATTCAACCAATAGCCGCTTTGGCGTCGGAATTCACTATTGACAGCTTTTCCGAGCGCTAATTTCCTGCGTGGCAACAAAGAGCAAAAAACACACACACGTACACGTACTAGCTTCAAGTTGAATGGCATGCCTTTTCATTTTATACTTACAGTCAATAAAAACGCACATCAGGCTTTATGTTCAAAATTGTATTTATGCGTTCATAAATTACTCATTTTATCATATTTAGAAACTCTTTCAACCTTTTACTGGAAGTTAAAATGTTCAAGTGCACTAAGGGGTGACAACGAGTGTCTATAGCGAAACTTTTTCTCATTGTACTCTTATTTCAAAAGTGAAATCTTAGCAGTGTGCATGGCCACCAATAGCAGCTGCATAGGCTTTGCATCTGCTGTACATGTTTTGGATCAGACGCTGCATTCTATGTTGAGCAATGACGTCCCCGTTTCCTCTCAAGGCCTGGATCGATTGTTGTTGGCTGGTCGGGTAGGGCATCCTTCTGGAAAGTCGCTGGCCAAGTTGGTCCCAGAAGTGCTCGGACTCATGTTGGGGGGAAAATGCTGGCCAGGCCAAAACGATCACACCTTTGGCCTAACGAAACATCATGGTCACACAGGCCATGTGTGAACGTGCATTATCTTACTGGTAGAAGTCAATGTCAGGGCGGTTCTGAAGAAAGGGCAAGAGATGTGGTTGAAGAATTATGTAGATATACCGCTGGGCGGTCAAATTGCCATCCACCATCACCAGGGGACTTTTCTGATTCATGGGCACACCAGCCTAAACCATGACGTTGGCACCATCCTATGGGTCGGCTTGACTCATGCAGCGGTCGGCGTACCTCTCACCATGTCTGCACCACACATGTTGCCGGCCTTCACCCTTGCTAAGCAAAAGCAGGATTCCCAGGAGAACACAATTTCTCTCCACTGTCCTGGGTTCCAGGGGTCATGTTGGCTGGATCACATCAGGTGCCTCTAAGGACAAGCAGGGGTTACTGATTTCCCATGAAAGGTCTTCTGCCGCTCAGATGTTTATTTTGCAGATGTCGCCTCACTGTCGGACTCCTGATATTGGGGTTGCTACTTCCAGGGATTTCTCTGACTGTACGGCATGGTGTCCGAAATCTGTGTAGCCGATGGAGGAGTCGTATGTGCCTATCTTGTACTCCTGTAACTCTTTCACGCCCTGGCTCAGGCTTGTCGTCTGTGGACTCTTTTTCCCTGATGACGAGCAACCAACCTGCTGATGGTTGCTCGTCATGAGCACAACCCATCTGACGTGCCACCTCTGAACAGAAACGTCCTGTCAGCATCATCCCAAAGAAGCGGTAGCGATCAGCGCTTTTTAATTGTGGTATCGTGCTGTACGGAAGTGTCATTTCTCGTTTTTTCTCTTTATAAAATCGGTGCACAGAAGAAAACCAATGACATGTGGGTACCATTGGGTGAATCTAAGGAATGTGTGCCAGGATGCAATGGTGCGTGTGTAGACAAAGGTGCTTGATTAGTCACCAGCCAGGGTCACTACAGACTTCTAATTTAAGATTTAAACAGAGCCAGGCCTTCTGAAACATATATGAATAATGAAGAAAAAATGCCGGTGCGTTTTTATTGGCTGTAAGTAGAGTTTTAATGAGACACAAGATTTAAATTTAGAGTGCCTTCATGATGTGATTTTTTTTATATTAACTCTTCAACACCAGAGCTTGACTTAATCTAAAAGGTTTACTGGCATGCATAATTTGGAATTTATGGCTACTGTGGTGTTCAACAACTAAACAAATGTTTGGTCGTGACGAAAAAAAAAAAAAAAAAGAGAAAATATATATAGACAAAATATTTGAGGAATGTTGATGCCGTATTGCTGCGATTTCCCTATCGTCTTTACTGTTTTGGCAGCGTGCATCTTGGCCCTTGATCCAAACAGAACGACTAGCATGTGTCAAGGAGATTACCAACATCATTGAGCGTCCCTGGTGATACGAAGCCCTCTTTATAGTATGCGATCACGATTTTTGGGGGGCAACCATTATGTACATGCTATTAAAATATATCGTTCAAGGAACCTCATGTGGCTGAACACTTTCGATACAGGAACACGTTGCTTTTGTCCCCAAAGTGTTTGGCTATCAATAAAAGATTGGATATTTTAAAGATCTATTATAATGTATCGGATACTATTCGCGTTCATGCCTACATTCCATGACATTTACATTTTTGTGTGATAAGATCAGGTAATCTTAAAAGTTCGGAGATAAAGTTAAAATGTCACGACACTAGTTATTTTGTGGCATTAGGAGATACGTTTTAACCTTAGTCAAATAATTTCTGTTGTTACAATATCTAAAGGTCAGTTGTTTTTTCTTTTGCAGATAGCAAATGGTAAGACCATAAGGAGACATAAACACAGGCAAGGTGTTATCTGTCTTGACCAGTTATTAATATGACCCTTCTAATGAGATTGTAACTTACGCATCCAAAGTTCCACTTGGTAGACAAGACAGAAAGACGCCATGTCGCTGTTGGAACCGTGAAACCCAAAGGTAGGTGGCTCTTAGTCTTCCGGATCGGACTGCAGCAATCACTTGAGGAGGCTGTACTTGTATATTTCTTGATTGGTGTGGTTTATCCTTTTCCGTGTAACTAGTATGAAGAGTTATTCTGTACAGGATCCTACAATGTGCATATATGGTTATAATTTCAATCCCTGGGAAACCTATGATGTACATTCATATTTCAATCTTAGAGACACAGAAGAGATTGATGATCTGCTTCAGGGTAGTAAGACAGACAGACAAAACTACCAGTTAAGCTTAGTTGAGTTGTCAGACAGATCCGCTTATCTTATGGTCCTCCGCCTGCCACTGTCCGTCCGTCAAAATATCACTTTTTCGACTTCTCCTCTAAAACTGTCCGCCAGATACACTTCAAACTTTGTGGGGGGGATATACCTTGGGAAGGTGACTAACAAGCTTATTTAAATGGTCCTGATCCAGTGGTTTTTTTTGGGGGGGGGGGGTGTTAATGATTTGTTGGTCATCTTTGGGCTAAATCTTCAAAGAACGTCTCCAACACCATAAAGCCAAATGCTTGGAAATTGCATGGTCACATTTTTGGGACCCAAGGACATCAGTTTGTTCAAAAGGCGATGTTACGATTTTTCTCTATATTTTTATGAATTTTTGTATGTTTTCTCTATTTAAGACTTCTTTTACAAAACTGTCTCTAAGATTTTCCTGAAACTTGCTGGAAGTGCAACTTTTTGAAGGACTAAACAAAAATGTTCGCCAGGTGGTGATACTCTGGGTCCCCGACTTTTTAGTGATTTTTCCAATTCGGGTACCTGTTGTTAATGCTTTTATGCTTTCCGGTTGTGCAAATAAATGGGGGTTGCAATGAGTATTCCTATTTTTGACTTCTTCTCCACAACCATCCACCAGATTTCCTTTAAACTTGGTGAGAATCTACCTTATCATTCTACTAAATGTTTAAATGGTCTTGCTCCAGTAATTTTTTTTAGCTTCTATGAATTTTGCCAATTGTTTCGATATTGCTCAGGAACACTTCTAGGGACTTACAGAGCTTAGTTTGTTATACAAGCGATGCTATGATATTTTTTCTATTTGTATGCATTCTGTGCATTTTTGCTAATTTTGGCTTCTCTAAAACGATCTCTTAGATAGTTGTAAAACCCTGTGGTAATGCAGCATATGGGAGGGTTAAGCAAAGTTGCTCACGAGGAAGTAATAACCTGGCCCGTGATTTTCAACGTAATTTTAAATTTGGGTACCGCTTGGTCAATGCATGCGTTCCTATTGTCAATGGGGTTGCAATGGAAATTCTCTTTTTTTGCGTTAATCTTCATAACCGTTGACCAGATGTACTTTGAACGTGATGGACATGTACCTTGGGTGGGTCTGTACCAATTTTACAAATGGCCACATTGCAATGCTTTAAATATTTTTAAAATGAATTCTCTTGTCCATTTTTCAGTAAAATCTTTGAATATCTTCCTCTTTAAAACCACTCAGGAAATTTCCTTGCATAGGAATACTTCTGGGACCTCTAGACATTGATTTGATCAACAGGTGGGGTTTCGATTATTACTATTGTTTGTTTTTTTTTACTTTGTTCAAGAATTCTTGTGTTTGCACTCTTTTTTGCCTTATCACCGGAACAATAAGTTAGATCCTCATCAGACTTATTGGAACTTAACATGGACACGATCTCCACCAAATATGATCACTGCCTCTTGGTGCTCTCATTTTCTGAATTTTAAAAAATAATCAAAATTCTTCAAAAAGCGTCAAGGGAAAATGTGCATGTTCTCAACAGTGATGATGGTTGATATCATTCCAAAGGTCAAAGTTTAGTTTTTGTAAGTAAGGTCAGCTGAGCACAAGACTGTCACAGCCCTCTTGTTTTGCTTTGTGGGCGGGCTTTTCAGCCGTTATCTAAGTGGTCATGTGAAAATGAGCTTTTCTGGTATTTCTGTTTGTGTCCCATGAAAGGGTTTCATTGGCTAAGATGTTACCCGCTTTGTGGGCTGATTGGAGATTATGAAATACTGACATTCCTCGTGCACGTGCTTCAAATATTCTCAGACAAATTGGTGGTGGCGACCTTTCTCCTCTCATTTAAAAGGTAATCAGCGGACAAAAAAAGGAGACCACTTGTTACCTCCTTGTAGTGGTCTTTAACTGTGATGCCATACCACTATGGCCATGTGATAATTAGATTTTCCGTCATCCATTTTTGTAACTGAGCACCGCTAGGGCTTAAGTGCTACCCAGTTGTTGATCTAAGACATTATGTACACTGGTGTGCCACACGCATATAACTAAATGAAACTATGAATCTGGTGGAACCAGCCCTTGTTATTCTCTTGAAGCTGAAAGAAAGTGTGATTCAGATTCTTATAATCTGCGGTTTGATGGGTATTGTGATTAATTTTTTCATATATACGCCGCTGAGGTGCGGAGCATGTTTACAGAACAGTTTTCAAATTCTGTAGTACTAGCCATCGAAAATAATCCAACTATCCTGGTTATAACTGGTGACTTTAATGATCGGTGCATTGAATTGGAGTCTGATCATCATGACAGTGAGCTATAGGAACTTGGCTCTTAAACATTGTCTCAAGCAATAATTGATTTCAAATGAACCTACCAGACTGAATGAATACACAAACACATTACTGGATCTAATAGACCTGTTCATAGGATTCGGGTATATTCGGTTCACTTCGGGAAGCGCACCCTGCTTTGTTTACATTTTGTGCTCGGCCATGCTGGCCGGATTACAGGTGGAAGCATAAGAAAGTAAAACACTCGATGTGCTTGGATTTAACGAAAAATCAAACCGTCAGCAATCTATAAATGCACGTTTTACCACTGATGTGACAATTTAGGTAAAAGATTTGCACTGTTCAACACAATCCATGCTGTAATCACTAGCGTTTGCCGTTGCATCCGTTGTAAACATATGACGGCGTGGGCCCAACTCGGCTACTTGCTGATTGGACAATCAGGCCAACAATGGAATGCATAATTAATTACGGTCCGGAAAAGTTCGGTACACATCGGTATGAACAGGTCTTTTATTACTGATTTACCTGGTTTAGTGCTTGATAGCAGGGTGCTCACTCCCCTGACAAATTCTGACCACTCGGTCATTCACTGCAAGATCACTCTATCATTCCCCCTGAGAAGAATTTTGAACGTAGAGTCTGAGACTATAAGAACGTTAATAATGATGACTTCACTGCTTGTTCGTCAGCTGCGCCGTGGGCTATTTGCCTGAATACTTTCGATGACATTGATGACCAAACTTCATATCGGTTCGATTTGTACGAACCCTCCCTAAAGCAATTTATTATATGTAGAGATGTACAAACCATGGATGAATTCTAAAATAAAAAATGTCAAGCGCAAAGGAATTCGAACATGAAAACGTATAAAAAGGACGGGGAGAGAACATTTCCAAATTTACAAGACATTTCACCACCTGACAACTTCCGTAGTATATGTCAGACTTAGCTGCAATTGGGCCATTCGTGTTTACTTCACGGCCTGTTTAGTGTCAATAATATCCAGATCCCGCTTGTGCTTGTGGATGTTCATCCGAAACAAGCGAACCCGGTGTCTTAAATTGCACGATATATGCTGCCTATGGCCCAAAACTGTTGAAAGATGTTGCGTCACTTGTGGCCTCAAAATGTAAATCCCTCTCTCTTTTTTAGTCTTGACCGCAAATATTACCTCAGAATGTTATTGGGAGGAAACTCCAATCTGGATACCCATTCTAACAAGAAGCTATTTGCTGCTGTATAGTCAAAAAATTATTGGCTCAAGAAGATTAGAAGACTGACTCCTGGAGCCACTGAGACAACATTTACTTAAGAGTATGGTACTCATATATATATATATATATATATATATATATATATATATATATATATGTATATGTATATATATATACATGTATATATATATATATATATATATATATATATATATATATACATATGTGTGTGTGTGTGTGTGGTGTATGTTTACGACTGAACACTTGGACTATGTTTGTCCTTTGCGTCGATGTACAAATTAAATGTGTGTCACTGTATATCTGGAGAGCCTTCAGATTAGTTACCATGTATAACTATAAGGCAATGCAGGGGAAATAAATATATTTACAATGCAAGTGCCTCCGACTGCGCTCCAGGCAACAATTCAAATGGATGACGAAGGAGACAAAGTGATTAAAAGGAAGGGACACACATATGTTTCGACAAGCAAACCAAGTTACCTAAATTAGGTGCACGTGTCCGCTTTGTAGGTAGACATGGGGACAACGTCGGCAGGACTCGAGAGACCCAAAATGACGGCCCTGATTATGAATCCGACTCGCAAATTCCGTCAAGTAATTTAGAACAACCGTTCCCGATGAATGTGTGGGCTAGGGACCTATCTTAACTATCCAAGTTGCTGCAATATTTTTATGGCGGTTGTCTCCGGTGCATTCTTGGTGTTCTGCTGATTACGTTGTTTCGATTTCAAATATTTATCAATATGATCTTTGAAAAAAAATGCTCCCACTTATTCCCTCGACCTACTTGTTATTGTTATGGTCAGTATGTATCGAGCGAGGTAATGAAATCTTTGTATTCTTATTTGTCGCTCGAAGAATGCACCCCTGAAATTTCTATGCAGACGAAAGGACATGTTTAGTGGGCACTTTACAGCTGATACCTTCGACGGAAACGTCCAATTTTGATATCCATCCATTCATCATGGACATTATGTTCGTTTCTTTTCTAATCCTTTGAAATTATTTTTTTGCTTATTTTTTCCTGCCCCGCCGATGTCCCGGATCCTTCGCCTTTAGGGCACTAATGATGTTTCCTGAAAAACACACGGGGTCAATTGTCGTATGTTTCTACGGCGTATTGTCCAGAGGTACGCGAAATCTTAAAGTGACGATAGTTGCACTTTGCGAGATGAAAGCAGACGATGAAGGTCCTGATGTTGGAACACAGCAACAGTTGTTAAAAATTATACAAAATCAAGTGAATTTAAAGTGTAAATTTGATTCGCACTATATAGGAGTATATTTTTATTTTTAAACAAATGAGCAAAACCACTGAAATGAACTACAAAAAGATCCTCTTAGAACATACAATAACAACTATCGTTCTGAGATAAAAAAAAATTGTCTGTGGCCATAATGGTATGTCCAAAGAAACCACAATAATAACAAAAACGTAATATATTAAACCACTATCTGTTATGGTAAATCTAGTGATGAATACTGACATATTTCCTAGAAAAAGTAAAGAAGCAAAAGTTATTCCTATTCGCAAAAAGATCAAATATAATAAAATAAATAAATAAATAATTGAATAATTAAATAAATAAATAAATAAATAAATAAACTATTTATAAAATAAATGAATAAACTATATTTATAATAAATAAATAAATGAATAAGTAAGTAAATACATAAATAGATAAATAAATAAATGAATAAATATATAAATAAATAAATACAAAAATAAATAATTAAATAAATAAATAAATAAGTAAATAAATAAATACATAAATAAATAAATAAATAAATAAATAAATAAATAAATAAATAAATAAATAAATAAACTTTCCACAAATTTTTGTCAAATATCATTATTATCTGTATATCCAAAGTTTTTGAAAAGTATTCTACCATCAGCTGATTGAATATTGTCAGAAATTCATACTCTTTTGTAAGAGTCAACATGGCTTTGGATCAGGACTCTTAACATCATGTAGCCATAGATCTTGTTAATAGAATCATAACTGAAATTGATAGGGGAAAATTCCCCATCTGTTTCTTCTTGGATCCATCTAAGACTTTTGACAGTTTCGACCACAAAATACTTTTAGAAAAATTAAATTACGATGGATTTAGGGATACATCTGTAAAACTCTTTCAGCGTTATGTACCAAATTATTCTCAGTACGTAGACGTGGATACGGTGAAATCTAAAACATAACCTATAATAACTGGAGTCCCACAAGGCTCCATTTTAAGACCACTCCTTTTCATTCTCCACATCAATGAGATAAAGCTAGTAAAACATTTTAGTTAGCTGGTATGCCAATGATTCCACTTTAACATCCACTCTAAATTTGTTTATTTTTGACAACAATTAAATCAACCTTCATGCTCAAATGAAACAGGAACTGATTAAAATTACTGAACGGACACACAATTAAAATAAAATGTACATATTGATAGATTAGCTAACAAAGGCTCCAATGGTTGGGGTATTCTTACCAAACTTAGACATACTTTGCCCATATGTGTCAAATTGAAAATCTATCACTCTCTCGTGCTATCGCATGTAAATGATGGCATCTTAGTGTACAGTTTTACATTCGATAGTACTGAAAACAAAAATTTAGAAGAAATAATAAAGGTCCTACACTCAGCCAGTACAATGCACACATTGGCCCTTTATATCAAAGTCTGAAATTACTCAAGGTAAAGGATATATTTCCAAATTCTAAACGTAAAAATTTATCACAATCATGTAAAAAGGAAACTCCCTGGTAATTTTTAAAATTGCTAGCAGAACTAAACATTGACAGCCATATACATAATACCAGAAAATACCCCCAATATGTAGGGTAAGACATGGTCACACTTTTTCCAAAAACTGTCTGAGATATGATATGACTAACACCATGAATAAAACTCGTCTTTGTCTCAGAGAAGAGGTTTAAGCACACAGCTTAAAAGGCATGGAAACCTCATTAACGTTTTTTGACAAATACCAAGACACTCGTACCGTACAAAATTGTTATATTTATATTTGAACTCGACACCACAATAAATTTGCATGTAACCTTCACACCAGCTTGGTATAGGCAAGTAAGGTTACCTGTTATTGTTATGAACTTGCACTCTGCAGCAAACTTAATTTTATATTGAGTTTATCTTCTAATTGAATAGCACCATAACCTTATTTTTGGGGGTCTTCTCATAATGACAACAATACGTGCCAAAGTGTTCCAGACAATGTATTTGTTAATTGCTGCATGATTTACTTGTGTACTGGTCGAATACAGTTGAGTTGAGTTGAGTTTTAGGTGGCAAACAACTCAATTTGTATCTCAAATGGCGAAATACTATACCGCTTATTCCGCGCTTTGGTCAATGTGTGAGTTGAATCCTTGAAAGGATGAAGCAGCACGTTGGAGACATCGCAGATAATTCATGTCAAATTCTGCCGGCAAATATAACATTTTTCGTCCCGACTTTGCTGAACCCTTAACAAAATAAAACAAGCCCCCACCCCCTCCTTAAAAAAAAAACAACTCCCCCCCAAAAAAAAGCAAACAAACAAACAAAAACAAAAAAAAAAGAATGTGCCCAGTTGCCGGAACAAAGAGACAACAGCTGCACTTTATGGTTGCCAGGTTGGAAATGTTTGACTGTCTGTTTTATTTGGTATGACACAGACGAAATGTGCTGGAATTAGGAATAACGTTTGTGAGCTTTCATGTAAGGAATAAAAGCCTTACTTTATTGGGCGGGCCAGTCTGGGGTTGTCTAGTCGTAACAAAAGTATTCACGTGCTTTGCTTGGATTTTCTCAAGATTGAGATGTTAAACGTTCACACTTGTTATAAATCAAACAAACCCAACTTTAGCACTTTTTTTATCAAAACGGTCGACAAGGACATGTACTTTCTGCGGTCCCCTGTTTCACATTGCCTCATGAATTTTCGGCTTTCACAAAATGTGTACAATTCAGGTATTACACTGAAGTGCATCTGAGCAGCACCACGCTACAGCATATTTAGCTACAGAGGAAATACACTCTCGATGTGTGAAGCACATGGACAGTGATAGAGAGCGAGCAAACTGATGTTTGAATAAATAAAAAAATCAGTGATACAAATAGTAAAGAACTAATCCTGACAAACGTGTTAGCAAAGTCAAGATTAAATTCCAAGCAATATTTAAGAATGCTTCAGGCACACCACACTAACACTATGGCTTCATAACCATATACACATAAAAGCCCCACTCAATGTGGCCTTTGCAAACAACACACTGTGACAAGTCATTTATATCAGTTTTCACCGATATCGATCATCCGCATTTTTTCTTCTGTCTGTTGAATCTATGACAGCAACTGCGGACCGTCATTTTATGAAGACAATTATCTGAAGGATCAGATGACAACTTCTCATGAATTTGTGTAAGGCCAGTCACATTGAATGCACCGGCCTGCTTTGGTATCTTTAATCAGGGCAAATTGTTGTGTTTGTCATCATAACGCATTGTAAATACCAAAACAACTCAAACATAATTCTGAATCTCTGGAGGTCAGACGGTAGAATGATGTCCTCGAAACTAAGGCCGTGCTTTCCCCTTGTGACTCGATGTGCTAAATATGTACCACGGGCATCCCATGGATTTTAGGAACTGCGTCATTTTTCATTGCTTGAAAAAATGAACACCGTGTATGGGGGGGGGGGGGGTTAAATACTGAACTCGTCTGTATATATATATATATATATATTATAAGTGATGAGCAAACTCAAAAGTACATGTAACTGTGCTCAGTGGTAACCAAAGCGCGCCGAGTAAAGATGTTGACTCAGATCATTATATTGTCTTAGATAATTGGCATGCTGGTGCTTGACTAAAAGGTTATTTTACTAGGAATGTGAGTCTAACTTCCTCATTATAATTGAGACCAGTTCGTCTTCAGTAGTTCTACTAATGGCTAGTTGGTATTGAAAAGTTGAGACAATGCATGATTCATTCGATAAATGTTAAGACTTAAGTTTGATACATTTTCAACAGAAAAGCAAATGTACAAGATATTATGAAGGTGTCTTGATATGCAAAGCGCATGTTTGTCCATTTTTGAAAGAATTTAAATACAGGCAGGTAGGGGTAGGGTTTTGGGGGCGGGGTAGGGGTAGGATAAAAGATGGTGGTGAGGTGGGGTTGAAGGAATGTGAAGTATGCTATAGCGCGCAGCTTGCTCTGGTTGACCAAATAACGCCAACAACCAATGAAATCATGGTTGTGTGATGTCAATTAAGAATACATTGGGCACAAAGAAGGTTATATCCGCCAAACCTCTGACAAAGTAAACCGGATTAAATATTAAGATTATTAAAAGCTAATATATATATAGATATGTATATATATGTATATATATGTATATATATGTATATATATATATATATATATATATATATATATATATATATATATTAATGATTATTGTAGTTGTTCAGTGAAGAATCAAAAGCACAGTAGCTTTAATTTTGTTCTCAAAACAACTCGATCTCCGGAACGGAAAAAGGCAAAATTACCTGAATACGGAAAAGTTGTGATGCTTGTGTTACTCAAACCGCAAAACTGTTTCCCTGTGGTATTCCATAAGAAAGGAGAGCCTACATACTAATGATTAAATTGCTCTCTATAAACAAAGGTTATTGTAAATACATTTTTCATTTAACAAAAAACAAAAAAAAAAAAAAAAAAAAAAAAAAAAACCCAAAAAACAAAAAGAGGCTGATAGAATCCAAACTTGTCATTTAAATACTTTTTGATAACAGTGTCAACTGTTTAGGGCGAGATTGTGGGTATACTCCACAGCTGTAGCCTAAAGGTCAGAACCTCCCTGAGTCCGGTCTTTAAAACAACAAAAGCTTTCCACATGTAAATGTATGTAGTTATGTATGTATGTATGTATGTATGTATGTATGTATGTATGTATGTATATATGTATGTATGTATGTATGTACGTACGTACGTATGCATGCATGGATGGATGTATGGATGTATGTATGTATGTATGTATGTATGTATGTATGTATATGTATATATCAGAGCACCTTGCAAATTATTTTGACTGTCCTGCCTATTTGGCCTGTTATTTGAACCGAATCATTTATCTGTTGTGTTTATGCCAATAGCGCACTCTTTGCGTTAAAAGCAGGCGAATAAACGTAAGGTTTAAGGTAATGTCTGGAAACATAATGTACCTCCCTATAGTTCGCGTGTGAAGTAGAATGTCCATGTTCGGCAGACGGGTTTCTATTTAATGAACGCAAACACATCATCATAATATATTATCATTGATCTTCAATTGTGTGAGCGGCAGTTTCATCAAGTATCCTTGTTCTATCTTTCGGCACCATGAATAAATACTCATTAGACCCCCCCCCCCCTTTTCAATTGGAACGCCCACCTTTCAACTAAGACTTAGTCAACAAGTATTCTTTTCATTGGTAGGGCCCAACACAAGACAAAGAAAGTTACTGGCCTGGACTTGTTTTCTTCATGGTTCTCGTTTACGATTCCTATTGAAATAAAGTTTCATAATGGTTGCAACGAAGCAGACAACATTTGTTCACCGATCGGTTTGGGTCTGCTACGGGGAAGGTGTTACATGTATGCGAGATATAACGGGTGCCCATTGTGGAGCTTTGTTGCAAAGGTTGAGCTGTCGAACTCCCCCCCCCCCCAAGAAAAAAAAGGAAAGAAAAGAAAGAAAGAAAGAAAGAAAGAAAGAAAGAAAGAAAGAAAGAAAGAAAGAAAGAAACACACAAAAAAAAAACCGTCTCGGCCTGAAACATCTAGTTGTGATACCGGGTGCATATGTCTTTAAAGTGTCTTTTGAGATTTGGGATATTGCGTGAAAACATTAAAAGAAAAATGGCATCTTTGCAGGTGCTTTTGGCAAGGTGGATGGGGAAAGGGTACCTCAATCTTGAATGCAATTTAACTTACACATAATTATTTATTTTTTTTATTTATCAGAAGGAGAGACAGACAGACTTTATTTAACCAGTAGTGCAGATATATCAGTATTATTACATTCAAATATCCTTGTTCCATCTTTCTTTTCTTCTCTTCCATTTCTTTAGCTTTACTTGGTCAAGAAACCTATAATATGGCTCAATAGCACCATTAGTATGTAGGTTACCTTTTGTAGAAATTGTTTACAACAGTTTAATTAGTAACATGGTTTAGGGTTTCGTGGAATGCTGTTTAATACTTTGGACACGCAAATTTTAAAATCTGTTTGGCCAAGGTTGAACACACTCTGAAAATAAAGAATCTTCAGTGTGTCTTATTTTTTGATGATAAGAAAATTTCATAAATGCATCCGCGAGATTGTTATTCATAAATTTATCTTCAGATTTGAGCTTAGTTAACGTAAGATTATCGGTAACCTTGAGACGCATTACTTCTTTAAGTATTGGTTCTGTGGGAGCATTGTGCTTACTACATTGCATACAACGGATGACTTTTCTGTAATTAAGATAGTCAAAAAGGTTTATCTTTCACTGGGATCTTAACTACAATAAATTCACTGCCATGCAATTTCCACTTGATTTTAAAGAACTTGTAACTTGTAAATTGCAATATTTTGAGTCATAAACTATGCATTTTTCTATTTAGACACGTCTTCGGTGTATGGTCTTGTGTTCGCTTTCTTGCTGCCATTTATGTAAACGAGTTTAATTTGTTAGTTGCATCTCCTGAGTTGTTTTCTGAGGTCAGACTTGTCACCTTTGTGAAGGATTGCATTTGAGCCGAGCAGACCCAGAAGACCCCCCCCCCCCCCAAAAAAAGACACCTTTTTCTCCAATGTAGTAATCTGTTTGAGTGCATGAGCTCTAAATATTTGTGGTACTTAAACTTTATGCACCGAACCTTTTGTCTGGTGGCTGATTTCACATTGCCTATCGATCTTTCACGCCAACTTACTTCCAGGATACTGACCCCAATGTAATGACACATTTAGCCATTACACAGTGGAGCAGATTAGGCTTACATCAAAATTGTACCTCTGTGGATTAACACGGTGGCTGATGACCTGGGATACAACCCGCTTCTACGTTTGCCCATTTTCCCACTTCACTTTAAGACACTTCCTGTTTTATAAATTTAAAATTGGTGGCAAACCTGTATATGATTGTTACAGAGAGATGTTACATCAGGACTTTCACAGAGAGCTACTTGACACAAAGAGCTGGCGCTATATCATAAATATTTTGGGACTCTCTCTATATGTTTTGGTATTCCAACACAAAAAAAATTCACATTAGTTTTTTGTGAGTGCTCTTTTGGTTTGTGATGAGAAACTAACTTTCCAGTTGAAAACTTCAGTCTGAAATTGCTGAAAACTTATTTTCCACCTTTTACTCTGGGTGAATGTGTAGTTTCCAGTTATTCGCTAATTGAAATCTAGGAATGTAGGGCTTAGATACTGAACAAATTAAAAACCAAGACCTTGTAAATGTTAGAATCGAAAACCAATTAAAATCTCCAACTTTGAAAATATGTGAATTGAAAACTTATTACAAAATCCAACTCTTAAATTTTGAAGGCATAAATCTAGTGAAAAACTAGCAAAAGTTGAGATGATGGTCTGATTGAAAACTAGGAATACCCCAAATAAAGTTTTTCTAGCATTTTATTTGCAGGAGGCCTATTTAAAACGTACTACATGTCGGTAGCAAGGCAGTTAGTACAAGAAGTGTCTTTTTTCGCCGTATCATTGTCTTTCAAATCTTTGGGAGGTGTGGAGGTTGCATGTACTATATGAGACGTCATGGAAGATGAAGATATTTTACAATTTTCAACTTTTACACGATCCAAGTTTACATAAGCTAGCGAATTTAGCTGACATGTATGGTTCTCAGTACATTACTCCACATGGACCTCCTCATGCTCCGTACATAAATGGATACATTCCAGATGGATGGAGAGCAGACTTTCATTTTTGAAAGCATCTTTGTCTATTCCAGTGTCCCTGATAATGTTCAACTGCATGAAATTTGTGTATCTTTATTGTCGCATGTTAGTCAATAGAGTGGACCTATTTCTGATTGAATCAAGGTTACTTTGCTTTTTATAATTGTCATTTTATTTAATCAGATGTTCACATTAGATCAGTAAAATTCCAGAAGTTAGAAACTAACTTTGTCCATATTCAATTTTCGTTGAAGACTCCAGCAGTTGGAAACTAACTTTCATTTTTGTTGAAAGTTAGAAACTAATTCATTTGCATGACCGATATTTCTAACAATATCTAACTGGAAACTAATTGAAAGCTAATGGAAAACTAACTATTGTTCCAGTGGAAAGCTCCATCTCCTTTTCCATGTAAGAATCCTCGAGCACCGCTTCCTTCTTGATCATCCCGGGTAGCTCTGGGAAGGTTTTGTCTCACTGATCTGTTTTGAAGGATGACTGACAAGCGCTTCATACATAACTAAGAAATCTCCATGGATACAAGATAGCATTGTGCCTACATTGCACTTAGGTGGTTCCTTTCCTGTACCTATGTGGTCCCTGTTTTCTACGTACCTATGTGATGCATATTTTGCCCCTTTGTGGTTTAATTTTTTTTGTATCCATGTGGTTCTTCTTTTGTACCCATCTGGTTTATCTCATGTATGTAAACGGTGCCATTATGTACCTTTTGTGCCTTTCTTCTATATATTCTTTGTGTAGCATGGAAGCTTATTAAATATATGGTCTTGGTTAAACACAGTGGGTATTATATGCCCCGCAATACCCGGCAAGTAAGCTTTATGCATGTATCGCTGAACGCATTTTCTGCCTCTTATGTTCCACTTTTACGTTCTTCGTTATTTAGATAAGTGGTATACATGTATACTCATCACGAGTCCCCAGCTTGTATCTGTAGTGTTGCTGACGTGTGTCTCTTACAGAACTGTATGGATCCAGAGCGGTATGTCTCCACTCTATCTATGTGTACCTCGTATAGAGCCGAATATCTACACTGTATGGGTGTGTACCTCTTATAGAGCTGTATATCTCCACTGTATCTTCGTGTAGACCTACCGCTTATAGAGCTCTATGTCTCTGTTATATCTATGTGTACCTCTTATAGAGTTGTGTTCTTCCACTCTATCTATATGTACATCTAACAGAGCTGTATGTCTCCACTCTATCTTTATGTACCTCTAATGCAGCTGTATGTCTCCACTGTATCTATGTGTACTTCTTATACAGCTGTGTTCCTCCATTATATTTATATGTACATCTTACAGAGCTATATGTCTCCATTGTATCTATATACCTTATCTTTTCCTAAGCTGTGCCTTATGGAGAGGCTTGGGCTTTCTTTGCCTGTACACTGTTTTTCTTCAGTGTAACTTCTCATGTACCTATTCTAACGCATACCTCAACCTGACTTAGTAACATTTTGTTTGCAAATAACATTTTGAGATTTCACCACGGTTCATCAAGTTAAGAGTGTCTGAGGTCTTCTTTCTTACTTTCGATTCCCTAAGTTTGTAAGCTGAAGGAAGGTCCTCCAAGTTGACCATGTATGTGGTAAATATTCCGTTCGTAGTTTGGTGTTTTTCAGGTAAATTGGACAAATTCGATGACTTGTAATTTGATATGATGCTTGCAATTTGCAAAATGGGGTACCTTCATTAAAGTATTGATGATTGTTCTGGATCTTGCAATTTGATATTATGTTTGTAACGTATAAGATAGGATTCATTCATTAGGGTATAACTGATTGCTTTATCACATTTCCGATGCATTATCTGATACAGCATGGAGTCTGTTCAAGTAATAATATCCTATAAGTATACAAAGCTCTCAGTGTTTGTCAGTAGACTCGATTTCTTTCTTCAATTGTTTTCTGTCACGAGATATTTATTTACACATGCTCTCGTTTTGCTTACCTACAGTGAGAACATGCTCTTGTCAGTAGCATTCATTGGTTCTCTCTCTCTCTCTCTCTCTCTCTCTCTCTCTCTCTCTCTCTCTCTGTGTGTGTGTGTGTGTGTGTGTGCTTCTTAGATGTGTCAGGCAGCCTGTAGCTGTCGACCCTTAAACTGATCAGTAGTGGGTTAAACGAGAAATTAAATGACATATCTGTTAGAGGAGAGGCTGACACTTTGAAGTTTAGACCCGATCAACCCAAACTGGAAAATAATTGATGAATAACTCTTTGTTTGCCAATTTTGACCAAAGCTCTAAAATGATATAACGATACTAGATTCAGATTCTATGTAAACCGACCTTTCATGCAAGTGCCAGTATAAATATAATTGCAGAGACCATGAGTAAGGTCCATGTCAAAAACCTGTTCAGTGGACTTTGAGCATAAGTCATAAAAGCACTCCGAGAGAGGAGAAAACTGTTGATTTAATCAAGACTTGGAACCGAAAAGAGGTAATGCAAATTGTTTCCCTATTTTCCCGTGTTTAAAGAAAAAAAAATGCTGATAAAGTGTCTTAACTTTTGCACCGGGGGATTTCAGTTGGCAGTGTGATACATGTCACTCTGGTAAACACACGATGAATGCCCCGTGGCTCACATACTCTGCTGAACTCCACCCATGGAAAGACACAAGTCGGGTCAAAGAATCGGTTGAAATACGTAACCATTTTGCTTCCCTTGTTTTGACGTTTTTGTAAATTTAATGCGCTGTTACATGTATACTTTGGCTGGTGTTACTACACTGACTAAATACATTGGTCGGGCCACACTAACACATTGTCTCATTCATATTTTACCTTCTGTAGACATTTATGCATATTTTTTACTCTATGTCTATTTGTGAGAGGTGCGTGTACGAATGTTATCAACACACATACGGAAAACCCTAAATATTCTGGAAAAGGACCTTTGGGGCCCTGTTAAGGTATTAGGATTATTGGATTTTTCTTCTATTTTAGTATTAAAAGATTACTGAAATTTTCAAATATTTTAGGGTTTCTTGCATTTTTATGAAAGATTTTTGGATTTTTTGAGTCAAAACTTTTGGGTTATTGGATTTTCAGGACCCCCGTAGCCGGGCCCCGCCTTTCACATGGGGCAATAATAGAAAATCTCAATTTCACTGCACATCCAAGACAACCTGGCAATTTAAAATAAAGTCTAACTGGAACAAACTTTGAACCAAGGGATCAAGTCGGGAACAAACAATCGGATCTTCTCCACCGCTCATATGATGCATGGTCACCTACACGATATCGTTGCATACGATAGGGAAATTACCAAATTTTCAAATAACAACAGAAATGGACTGTTTAAGTACAAATTTGACAGTTACAATTGTGATGTAGGGGGTGTTATGAGGTCTACATAAGTTCTGCAGGCAACGAAGCACGCAGGCGCGTGACGAGGCACCGATTGTAAGTTGGAGTGCGTTAAACAAAGCGAATTCAGTTCCATGAGCATATTGACAAATAGTCTAAACGTCTGCTTAATTTCTTGGTGCCCCATTTTAACAGATGGCAAACGATTGTGACATATAGAGAGATCAAAACAAATTCGTGTTCCAACGTAAATAGAAGCCTAGACCGACTAAAGCTACTAATTGTCTGTGGTAATCTGGGCCTTATGTTTTTATTGCAGAGAATATTAAATATTGATTGACGCGATCATGAAATCGCTAAATAAGCCTAAGTCAGTAACGGGACGAGGGAACGTCTACGTCTATACTAAGAGATTTCATGTTGACTACAGAAAGTAACGTAAATAATCGACCGGACTGAAAGTTATCGTAAACACGAAATGATATACACGTGTCCGCAGTCATCTATGTCATCCTTTGTAGCGTAGGGCCAAGGATATTTCAGTTGAAGTTCATTGCATAAAAGTACACCAAAAACGTATACAGTGGCCTTATAGGAAATGGAAACCCCAATGGACTTATAATCCCATGTTTCGTAAAACATTTCATTGTTCTCAATGTATATTAGAGGTTAATTGGAGTAAATTATGAGGAATAAGGGGAATTATGATAGTTCTGAAGCTGTAGGACATCTACTAATTTGCTCAAATTTGAGAGAAAAAACTTAAAAAGACAACAAAAATTAGAGTATGCCTTAGCTTTGTAAAAATATATTATATGGAGAGAATGTGAACATCTGATCTTTGATGAAGTGTTGTTCCATACTGTTCCGGTTCATGTAGCCCTGTGGTGTTTTATTGAAAAACTGCACATGTTTATTAGGTCTTGGTAGAAATGAATTGAATGATTGCCATGTAGAATAAAAACCAAAAATATTGCAGGTGGACTGAAGCAATGAGGAATAAGGGCCATTATGTTGTTTATAGTTCTTATGTTGTAGGATAATTTGCTCGAATCTTAGAACACTAAGATTGATCAAAAGTAGACAGATGTGCACATTGAGTTCAGAATCTCCTGATAAGATGAACTGGTTTCTTCTGCATTTTTTAATAAATTTATCTCAATTAAATAGCCAATATGCAGCCCATATAATATTACAATACAGGAAATATGCATAACCTATGGCACAATAAAGTTTGATGGGAAAGCCTTTCCAAGTTTCCATTGTATCTTCGCTTCATAATGGCAACTATTTTACCAAACTTGTCAAATGTATTCAATATGTGATATTTCCAATTCAGGTTACAGTTGATCCAAACTTCAAGAAATCTACAATGAACTATTTGGTCCAAAACACATGATTTACTTGAACTGGTGAATGATTTATATCAGTAACATGACTCTGTGCCATATCATTAGTTTTATTAAGGTGAACAGATAACCTATTCCAATTGCCCCTCATCAGACATGTCTCCAAAGCTGTAGTGACATCATCAAATATCCAACGTTTTGTTTTTTCAGTGAACAGTAAATGGTATCATCCGCAAAGAGGAGAGCTGTTTCGGAGTTATTTGTGTAGATTATGAAAACGAGTGGGCCGTATATTGAGTCACTTAGGGCTCAACATGCCATGACCTCCGGAGTAAGTTTGCCATTCATGAAAGATAAATAATGTTTTCGTTTTGCCAGCATACATTCGATGAATATGTTTAACTTAGCAGTACCACTGCTTTAAGGTACTAATTCTACCGTCAGACAATGTACACCTATAGCAACGTGTAAAAGCAGGACCGGGCTTTACCTTTTATCTCTCCTTTCGTGGTTATTTTTGAATATTTTTTTTTTCATATGGGAGTATTTATGAAAAATAAAGAATTTGGATTTGAACATGAAGCAACGAGTTTTTAGTCAGGTTTGAACATGTATTAAATGAACAAAGGAAAAATGTTAGCATTATCTGAGCTTTATGCTTGAATAATAACATGTTATTTCGTGTAACAAAACAAATAGTTTTTCTTTGTAACAACACATTCAATATTACCAAGGTAAAAACATATAGCACCTACGAGACTGTGTGCAGTAGTGGCAGAAATATGTCTAACTTGACTGTAAAATAATTACATTTAATACAAACTCTTTTGGCAGATAAACACTCCGGATCCTGTTTGCTTGCAAAATTGCTCCATATACGATTGCCAACTGAATCAAAGTGTAGTATAGTCTATAAGATTATTTAGATCGATTCTAAATATTGAAGCTCCACTAGCTTATTTGTGCTTATATAATATCGCTGCGGAACTGAAGCAAAGGGAAAGCATGTGTAACCGAAAGCCAAGCACACTGGAGATGGGCCTCAAAGGACCCCCATGTGCCAGACTCAAGTGCCGGGGGTCGTCTCTGTATGGTCAGATCAATGATATGCTTCCTGATTCTCTTGGAGGTGTGCAATGACGGGAGCGGTCCAGCTTATTGTGTGTTTGCCGTTAACACTTTTCGTATGAGCAACGGAAACAAGAATTCAGCTCAACTGCCGGCATGCCGTGAACACGGCAAGTAACTTGAAAGTCTAATTTTTTATATAATTTTTGTGTCTCTTATTTTGCTTTCAAAAAGAGATTATCGGGCCTTACAGGGGGCACACTATGTTTAATCCACCCCCAGGGTGTCTCAGGAAAGCTGCTAATCATGCATAATATCTTGGTTTGAGTATATATTATTCCAGAGTGAAAAATCGAGAAGCGGGCCAAGTTCCTATATTACAACTTATATAGTTTAACTCGCTGTGTTTTACTTTACTTTTAAAACAACAGTACGTGTTTTGGTAAAGTTCATTTTTAGAAATCCACAATTTTGTGTTGTACCTAATGCTTAATTGTACCTTTTTGAAGGGTATGACCGTCTCTCTATAGAATCATACTCGCATTCTGAGTAGTAGTAATTGGGTGATTGTAGAGAAGATACAATGCAATGTCCTATTAAGATCATTTCTGTAAAGATACCATTTCTATTTTAAACCACCAATTGACAGTATAATCTCCATGTAAGATCACCTCAGTCTGTAAAAAGACCATTTCTACCAATATTTTGCAGTTTCTGTCTATCCAATATGAAATCATGTTCCCATTGAAATCCTGTTAATGCCACCTGCGACTTAAGTTGAACTATCTACAACAAACTGCAGTGAATTATAATAAAGCTGCTAGATTCGTGTTTTTTATAAAAGATCTTTTATTCAAGTACCAGCATGACTCTATGTACAAAGAAACTAAAGGTCAAGGTCAAGGTCAACTTTCCTCGGCGCGCTTTCGGCGCACATCGCCCAAAAAGCGCTCGTAAGTAAGCTGTTGATTCGGTCCAAAATGCGACACTGAAAGAGTTAGGATCACATTTTTTTTCAGTCCATCATGTGATCTTATCATGCAGTTCCCACTTTACACGAAAATAAAGCCTAAAGCTATAACAAAGAAGACGTTATGCATTACCACAAAGGGGTAGCTTGCCTCAATACATATTTAAGCTCCCAACAAGAGACATCTGAAATACATGTACATCAAATAGTCCAAAAGAAGCGCACGAGTATCGACATCCAGGTCATATTCGAAACGTTTTTCAGGTAATTTTCATCTATGTTGATGAATGCAAAATCAGGTAATTGCGCTTTAACAGGTCAACTGTTGCAACACAAATTTAAAGTAGATGGCGGAGATGTTGACGGTTTATTCAGACCTCACATCGGACGTAAAATGTGAATGGTGACGTTGTAACGCTTTATTGCTCTTAAATAATTTAATGTCATCAGGCGCTAATATTTATATTGTTAAATATGCATGTATGGTGTACCAGTAAAACAACTTTGGTTGTAAGAATAGGAATTATTTGAGATGATAAGCCACTCTGTATTAAGATGGCAGTCATTTGAGAAAACGTATTGGACGTTTTCGTATATCGGATATTTTAATCTTTATTGCGGGCCGTATGCATAATAATCAATCCCCCGGAACCATAATCGGAAATTGGCGCCCTATGATTGGTCTATTATTGAACACGCATAGATGCATAAAATGTAGGTCAGTGTATGCTTCAGTTTGGTGTCGAAGGAAGTCACTTGCAGAACACACACGCGCACAAAGGATAAAAATTGATGGCGTTATGTGCTCCGTCATCTTCTACGTGGAATATCCGTTTTGACGCTGGAGATTTTACGGCAGGCTTCCCCCAATATGTGTCACAACAACAACATCAGGTTTTGTTCATTGAATAAGCAAATGATACTTCACATCAGTCTATTATCAGAGAAGCTCGTCAGTAGCTAAAAGTTGACAGTTTGAAGCCACCAATTCAAGTAATGCAGTTTTCCATTGAAAAGAACTATTCCATGTAAATGCACTAAATCTGCAGCAAAGGCTCCAAATTGGTGCCTAATGAGTGTTAAGATTTCACCTTGAAATACTATTGCATGAAACGGAAGTTTTGTTTTGTTGGAGACTAAGAATGGCATGGTTCAAAGTTGTATTCGGGGTTCAGTGAGTCAAAAGAACCTAGTGGTTTACTTTATAGTTATCTTGCTTGTTTTGCGTTCTAATGGAGGGATACTTCAAAATGTTCAAGAGGAGCGGGAATCGTCAGACGATGTCCCTTCAAACTTCAAAGGCCGTGCCGCGATGCATTAGATTCTTTAATGTCTGCAGTGCAAAAACGATTCAGCGATTTTCTAAATTTTGCTTCATTCTTTTTCTATGAAATGAAGAAAATGAACATCCTGACAATCAAAGGGAAAATTGAAACTTCAAACTTTGGGGATAGATAACAGGAAAACAAAACCAAGCATAAAAAATCGAAGGATAGTTTTTTGTTGCCAATATGTCAGGATCAAGATGCAAGTGTAATTATGATTTTATCGCAAATAATTAGTGACTTATATCGACATTTATGGGGTGGATGCTTTGCTGTCAACTTTCAATTGTTTATTCAACAATTAACATCCCAGACATCCAAATACGGGACATATAAATTCTTTGGAGTATGACAAGTATACACACATATAATATGTTATCCTAACGCAAATACATTTTGAGCTAGGATTGACTAAAGTGGGATTTATTTTTGGTGTCTTACCTGTCCTTAAGCTTCAGAATGCTTTCTCCAAAATCGATAGTTTCACAGCAGCTATTGTCAGCGCACTTGAGACAGTTGACTTCAGTCTAGCCTGAGAGGGTTAATGTTCAACACCAGACACTTTTAAACAGTAAACAAAAGCTTGGTCTAAATTTGGGAAGAGACGATGTCTCTAAATGGCGCTTACATTGGCAGAGTTTATATACAGCAGATGGGCAACCGACTATATTTTAAAGGAGTTTAACTGTCAGTTTACCGTTTTTTAAATTGGTATGTGTGGTTCAACGAAATAAATATTAACGTGTTTTGTTTTACTCCACCTAGAATGGCTGATCATGTAGGTTAAGGCCTTTGTCGGAAAAATAATTTATACGTCTTTCCATTGATGAAGAAAATTTTAAACTGTTAGGAGTCTTTCCGATTATTGAACTAATGATATGCTGAAAATGTTCTAACCGATACACTTTCTCATTGCACGCACGCCTAAAACCACAGCAAGTGTACTTCAACGAGGCTATTTCAAGACCGTTACTATTTGCCGGACTTCATTTTGAGTACTTTCATTTTCAGTGTTTTATGACAAGGGACACATTGTATTACGCGTTAGGATTTTGACGCTATGTCGCACAAATTTAAGCTATCATTAGACGAAGTATGGCGCACGAAAGGGATAAGGCTAGACACAGATACGGATCGGCTCCAACTGGGGTGACTCCGACAAACTGTGTATTTGAAGTTTACCAGGCAGACTATATATAATATAAATATCGGCATTCATGTTCTTTTTGGAAAGAAATCGTGCACAGGTGAAACCGTAAAAAACTTCAGTCGGTGAGTAGGACGACTCCAATATCTTTTTGGTTTTGTTTGTATGCTCCAGTATATTTCAACCATACTTTACTTTCAGTTCTAGCAATGATGGAGTTGCGCGACAGTATTGGATCCCGTGTTATTTTGATGACCCATTGTGTAGGTGTCTGAGAACGTATCTTTTTCAAATGGTATGTTTTCAGTATGAATCAGGGACACGCTTTTCTCTGTGCCAGTGAAAGCGTGTTTCATTTCCTTGTATTAAAACCACTCACACTGATTATATTGTAACCTTTAGATGCAACGGGTGTGTGCGTGCGTGTGAAGATATAAATGCCTGCGAAGCTTTCTACTTATATTGTGTAAGCTGATAGATTTGGATAGCATATAACCTGCTGCGCAATGTTCTGGTCACCATTTGTTGGATGATGTGCACATGAATATCTGGTCGTACACTCTGTGCGTCAAATTGACACCGCTTGGCACATGACGATGAACTTTGTATAAATATAAAAAAGTTCATTTTGGTGTCATGTATAAAAATGTTTACGATTGTATTTGCACAATATTCACTGTGTAATAAGCGCCCTCTTCATATGACTGTTCTACCCAAAATTATGATGACCGCAATATGCTTACATGTGCAACTTAATAGTGGAAACAGGAAAACTTACAATTTGACGAGAAATGGACGTTAGGGTATATATATATATATATATATATATATATATATATATATATATATATATATATATATATATGTATGTGTGTGTGTGTGTGTGTGTGTGTGTGTGTACCAAACTATAGTGCTAGCACTGGACACGTGATGAAGGTGATAAATTATGTTATTGTATACGTATATATATTTGATGATCTACTGTTTTGAGGAACTGTACGGTTCTTAGTTTCCCACCAATCACTTTTACCACATGGACAGCTTTGTTCTAATGTCGGTCAATATCACTGTAAAATACCCTGAATGCACCACTAAATACACCCACTCCCTTTGGTGTACCCAGTGTAAAAGGGGTAGAAATCCCATAATTATACTAGATTCTGTATGTCCAGAACCACGTTCTCGTTGGCCTTCACCTATTCCGCAGTCCAAACTGTATACGCTCCAATAGCTAACCTGTCCCTATCTAACCTGTATAAACACAGAAGTATTATTTTATATGTTGTCCAAGTTTGATCTAGGCTCTATTGGCCAAAATATATTACAGGGCCTTCAGCAGGTAACAACTCAGTAAATTGTCATTGCAAAAATGAATAGATCAGAATAAAAAACACAGTTATGCACTCCATGATGAACGCAAAAAAGTGTTGATAATTACGAAAAATTATGGATTGCATTCATAGACCCAACACCATGTTTAATAATGTTTGTCAACATGCAAGCACATCACGGGGACAACCGCAGATTGTTTTGCAGGTAATATGTCTGCAAGAAATAACAGCTTCTAACCAAAACATGTACCACGTTGAATGTCCAATAGTAAAGTCGATAATTTTATGTTTTTTGGGTTCGTCTGTACAGACGTATGTGGTGTATATATATATATATATATATATATATATATATATATATATATATATATATATATATATATATATATATATATAGTAGAGCACTGTTCCGGTTAACATCACGATCTCCAAAAGCTAAATTCTACATCCAACTTTCACAATGGGATGGAAAACAGAGAGGAAACCTGCAGCAGCAGGTCCCTACTGAGAGAGGCTTGTCATTCATTTTAAAGTGGTCCACAGCAAAAGAGATTATAAGCAGTCCCATTTCATAAAACAATTATGTTTAATATGTTATACAAATCAGAAGCAGAAAAAAACCCGAAGAAATAATAAGAAAAAAGGGATAAAAAAATAGATAAAAAGCGGGAAGCGGGTGGGGTGCTGTTGACATACTGAGCACAGCGGGGTCACGCAGGATTTTGTAACGTGTATTTCGGCTCATATCAGGGCAAAAATGTTCATGAAACTGCCGAGGCAGAACATACGCATGATGAAGCCATGTGGTAAATGCTAGATATGTTCTGGATCAATGTGCGTTTCGCGTTTTCCTCTACAAAAGATTACACGAAGTCTTTGGGCAAACATTAGTCCCACCCATAACGTTTTTAGCTTAGCATTGATTGACATGCATCACTGACATAAAGCTGGGGTCACAGCGTACCCGCCTTTGACATAAGCCTGTTTTAAGTTTGTACCGGTTTGACCGCAAGGGAAGTAAGTGTAAGCATATCTATTGTCACATATATATTTTATTATTGTTATGGTTTTGCCTTTTAAGGATTTAAGTGAAGGTCTAATTTCACAATTTTGGACACAGATTCTATTGAGCCTACATTTAAATATTATTTCATTATATATCTATTTTTATTTTTTTTGTGTCATCAGTGAAACAAGCAAAATAAAACTTCAGCGAAATTAACAATATATAAAATCAATTTATACTTGTTGACAGGAACCTTGTTCCCAGTATTACATCCGAGTAAGGCGTATCAGGACGATTTTATTATTATTGTTAATATTATTATTATTATTATTATTATTATTATTATTATTATTATTATTATTATTATTATTATTATTATTATTATTATTATTATTATTATTATCATCATTATCATTATTATCATTACTATTATTATGTACAGTATTAACGACTTCATGCAATACTTCTTGAACTTAAGAGGAACACACTTTTTTTTCAATTACAGTTCTTAACTTTATTAGACATACAGTAACACTTGAACATCGAACATAAAGAATAAGCGTAAAGGAATGAAACACGTGATAAACGTTTTGGTTATGAAAATATTGTTTTGGACATGCAGGAGACAGTTCACCAGAGTGTCATGACGGAAAAGATAGTGTCAATATTGAAACGTTGTATAGAATTCATCAAATGGTACAAGTACAAACAAGAGAGCTATGTTGCCAACATTAATTGAAGTAGTTTTCATCACTATATAATGTTATTATTGTGCACATTCCATTTTGTTGTCTAATCCACTGGGCAATGTTAATTGTTAGTTATTTTCATTCAGATTTCTTCAATCTTAACAGCATCAGTTGCATGCTTAATAAGTCACTTTAATGTGTTATATAGCCGTCCACGTGCCGTATGTTGTACAACCGTCCACGTCCCGTATATTATAAAGCCTCTATTGTGCGTGCAATATTCTGACTCCTGTACCTAATGAGACACTATTGTACACACGAGAGGGAGAGAGAGAGAGAGAGCAGTTTGTTCTTTTATCTCTGCTTTATCGGGTTGTTGCAATTCAGCACCCTGTTGGTGTCCTTTACTACTCGATTGACTTGATTCCGTTTTGGTACTAGAGTAACAACACCAACCCCACCCTCACCCCCACCAAAACACGAACAAACAAAAACAAAAAGGAAGAGAAAACAAACAAATCTTCACTGCAAATTGTACTATAGTTTAGAACAAGGCATGCAGATAAGGTAATTTCCTCGCGTTTATAAGCCATGTGAAGACAAGCACTTTAATACGGAGACCATGTCCTCACATCTGCTTAAACGTTATTTTGAAACAGACACAGCTTGCGGACATAAAACGTCTCAGTGAACTGTGAAATGGTTAATTGAGTGCTGCTTTCGGACAAAACCACACTACGTTCCTTTTTCATTGATTCCGTGTCTTCATTATATTTACTTACAAGAATCTATTGCCATTTGGACTTGAATAATGAAATACGTGGCTAACAGCAGCATGTGAATGACAGTTTGTATTATTTCTCACCACAAAACGTCATGTTTTGGACATATTTGCGAGTGAATCATTCTGTTCTATCACAACATGGTGAAAGCCCGTATTCGAACAAATGCATGGAAACAAGGTCCTGTATGGTTTCTTGGTGGCTTGCTATCTCCTTTTGGTTCATGTTTCAGTTAGTTAGCTACGAATATCGCATCGTGGATAAAACGAACTTGAATATCACACAATGTTTTTTTTTAATGAAAGGTAAAAAGAAAAAGCTTTCAGTTTGTTTGTTTTTTGGGGGCACAAACTGCACGCCTATTAGCAGCAGTTCTGTACCTCTTTTAGAGCTCTTCAACTGACTAGAATATGTCCCTTTAACCCTCCCGATGTTTGCAAGCCTGTATTCAATTTGATGGCTGCATTGTCAGTCTCTCTCTCTCTCTCTCTCTCTCTCTCTCTCTCTCTCTCTCTCTCTCTCTCTCTCTCTCTCTCTCTCTCTCTCTCTCTCTCTCTCTCTCTCTCTCTATATATATATATATATATATATGAAAGCCACTCTCTTTGGTGTAGAGTCTTTATTCATTTGATCAAAATTGTTGTGCTGATTCATGATAACTTTTAATAAAGAAATGTAAATCATTATTCATTTAAATTCTGGCTCTCGACATGCAGCATATTAAAAATCCGACAGAGGGATTCCAAACGCAAAATGATCATTTAACTTTGCGGTGATGAATACAGAGAATCTAGCCATGAATGACGGTTGCAGAGGCAGTGATTGTTGAACGGTTGTTGGATTTTCCTTTTTTGCGAGAAGTGCAGGGTGAAAAAAATCTAATAATGAGTGTCACATATTATATATTGTCTGTAAATATTACCAGATGCTGGATTGCCCATATTTGACAGGAACTGCACAAATAGTGTCTGAATGAATCGCAACTATGTTGACCAAAGGTATCTACAAACGGTTGTGGGGGAGATCCAGTAAACTTGGTCACCACACGTGCTAGATACGTGAGACATGCATGTAAAACAAAATAAAGAACAAAACAAAACTAAAAGCCCCCGAAAGAAACAAAACAAAACAAAACAAAACAAAACAAAACAAAACAAAACAAAACAAAACAATATATGAGATGTCAGCTCTCCTCATATTTAAACATTGGTGTGTCGTCCACAGGGAATTACTGCTATTTCCCTCGACTCGTAAATGGTTCACTGGGATCCAAGATACTAGTAATAGCCGATCCAACTGATGTCAATTGTTGCCACATGTATAATCTCCTTGCATCATTTCCAGGATTAACATCCCCTGCTTCCGCCTCAGCGGATTAGTTAGCAGAAGATTACTTCGGCCAAGATTATATGTTAGTCCTAAAGTGTATATAACTTGTACAGTTCTTTGCCCTGCAGATTGACCAGCCCGGTCTGAAAATCACTTATGACATCGTAATGCGATATATGTCCAGGTAGAGCTTTCACCAAATTAACTGCAGATGGCGTTGTATCATTCTTTGTGCTAAACTGTCATCAAGCTGATTAGCTGCTAAAATGCATTAAAACAAAGGCATTGAAACGAGAATTTATTACTTATAACGGGAATTGATACTGTATGTACTTTGCTGCTTGTTGCCAGTGACGTTTTTAGCATAGAATACAGGGTTTTTGAACCGGGTCCTTAAAATGTGAATTAAAATAATGAAACAGAGGGATTTTAATATGTCAAAAAGACACTTCTGGGTATATGTGTTCTAGTGACGGTTTGATGACATCTCTTGCTTTTTCCACTTTTAACGAAACAAACGCGCTTCGTAATCAGTGAGAGACAGATTTTAAATAATCGTACCTGGTCATTTTATCGATACAAATAACATTTACTCAGACATTTAGGGAAGCTCACGAACCTGGTTTTGTCTCAAAGTCAGCCACGACCTTTCATATTTGTGTCCGCCAATGGTATGCTTTAGGATGGTGTAATGTAACACACTGATATACGCAGCTGGATCGGTGTCTTCTCAAAAGACTTTTACGAACATTTGATTCTGTTTTACGTTTATAAAAGCGCTTTGTTCAGAAATTCCACAGAGGCAACGGTAGAAGGGAAGAGACCTTCAAATACTGTGCACGCCCTTGGTCAAGAGCGCAAACGTGATACCCACTCTCATATATGACTTGCAGAGAGAGCTCTTGTGACTTGTCTTCCCCAATTGGCATTATCCCATGTTTTATATATACATAATATATATATATATATATATATATATATATATATATATATATATATATATAAATTTTGTGTTCTTATCCTATTCATAGACATGGAGCATGCCATATTCATCCTCATCCAATAATCTCTCTTATTATGATACATCAAACTTTGCGCTGCTCTCACCGTTACGACATTTTTGAAATGATCGCAGTATTGTCTTCCCTCCGGCGTTCGCTTTCACTTCACCGATATCTTTCTTCCATGAAAATGTTTTTGCATACAATGGGCATTGCAAAGGATGGGAAGCGACATCATCTGAAGCAGACACTGGAAATTTGTTTTGCTGTAATCCGGTTTCTAATGGCTTAATAGATGACCTTGTGGCGCCACTCATTCAGTTGGTTCCAAGTTGAATGCAGCTCATATTTTATTTCCTTCTGTATGTAGTTCTTTCAGCAGCATGAAGAAGATAAATTTGATGAGGACCTTTCGGCTTGTGTTATACAAGCGATGAATCATAAAGAAAGTAAAATGATAATATTCCCCGTTCACGTGGCAGAAATATGATAAATGGGCATTTCCTTCAGATTCCTACGGTCAAAAACCCCTCTGGGTGGCCATTTCCGTTTATATATTCCACTCAGAATGACTCTTTCCCTCTCGAATGTTTAATGTATGAGGCCTGTCAGGACACATGCCGATGCCACTCCACAATGTCAAATTCTGGCTGAGTCAACATTTTTCCTCGGCGCGCCTTAGGGAATTTTGCGCCCGAAGGGGCCGTGAGGAAAGCTAATGATCTGGACTGTTCGTACAATCTTGGCTGTTTTATGGTAACTGTAGGCGTGCCAGTCCTTGCATGAAAGAACAGAGAACATGAATCTAGTATTGTTTGTTTAATTCAAAACACACCCACTTTTCTGTAAGTAAACAAGAAAGAGTTAAAGACCCTGACAACAACTTCAGGACATGGTCTTTATGTCATTAGTACTAGAGACAGTAACTAGGGTGCAGTATATGGATGAACCACAGCTGCCGAAGATTTTGTGCGTGACTCACTCCGTAGCGGTAACGGATTTCCTTTTTTTTATTTGTCACTCAGCATGCTTTTCTAGGACAGAATTACAAAAGTGCACATAATTGACTGAAACTTTTCAATACCCCAGTGTCATTTGCCATACAAGGCCCAGGAGGCCTGGGAAGTGTCCTTGTGCTATTCAACGGCAGTTTGTCAAACGATTTCAGACTTAAAGATTTTGTCCAAAAAATAATCAAAGGTAAGATGAAAGTTAAGGAAATCGCTCATGTGTGTGGTCTCTTATTTGGATATCTTCGTGAAGTTCATCCTCTCCAACTGAAGTGGATCTGCTCAACAGATCTAGACAAAACGGCATCTGCGGGCGTTTGCACGAATATCTATGATACTAAGCAAGGTAACATGTGCTGTAACCGATCATCGTCGAAAATCGATGGATGATAGTATCACAACTTAAATAGAGTTAAACTCTTGCACTATATATCCAAGAATTTGAAAAGCAACCAGTCAGCCACAGTGGAGAAGAGGTTGAAAATTACAACAGTATACATTTTTTTTTTTCAAATCGTAGCCCTCACTGGTGAACAAATTGCGGTGTGGGAGTATCCAGAATTACCATTGCAATTTCGCGGATGTACGCCAGGTGATTGTGGGTAGGACATGTTTTAAAGACGCCTTTCAAAACATACCAAACACAATTTGTTAAAATGTATAAAATCCATTGAAGCGTGATCTATTGATCAAACTTGTTATAGATAGATAAAAAGGATATCGCCACCAAGTTTCATGACCGTGGAGTCACGCCGTTGTCAAAAGCTGGTCAAAAGTACGAGATCACGGAGATGTTGTCTCCTGGGGTGCCGATAACTGTAAGTCCAAGTGAACAAAATAGAAATGATGTAAAAAAAAAACAAAGGTTGTGTAAATCTTTCGTACGACAAAATAGTAATGTCATTCCCAAAGGCGCCACTCATGCTGTCTCCAAATACTCCAATTATTTTTAAAAATATTCAAGAAAAAAATAGTCTGAAGTTTTTTTTTTATCTGATCCATTTTAAGGTATATGTCTGACAAAAATGTGGTAATGCCCTGTCATTTTTTGTTTAGACATCGTGGTAACGTCATCAGGCTGCGGAGACGATGAAAAATACTTGGATGGATGACTAAACCGGCAGTCAGACGTACCGATGACGACAATACCGTCCAACACTTTACGTCTCGAGGATAATAACAATAATGACCACGAGATCTGTACAGGTGTGCGGTATTGCTCTCATCCGTTGCCCGCCTTTTGCTTTACGGAAAACATACAATCTTACTGTCGATGCTAAGTAACTTCCTTGTTTTCCATGAATGTTGAACATCCATTATTAACGGACGATTGTAGTTCGATCAGGAAAAGAAATAACTATTGATATCTTTTCAATAAAAAAAAATCCAGCAGACCATTCCAATTATTGAAATTTACAACTGCGCACAGAGACACACGAGTGGCCTTCAATGAAACTATCCCTGCCAGTTATGTCCATTGTATTTTTTCTCTCAACTTCCTAAGAAACTGTTCAGCAGTGAAAAATTGGCGACGAATAATCATGGACAATAAACTTATTAGGCACTGCAAGATTGCCTCAGATTATGTTATTTCTACAGTGGATTTTCCGTATTAAGACCACCAAAGGGACTGAGAAAGTTTATCAAAACAGCAGGAGGGATTCAGACGTGGAACAGGAATCCGGCGATGTTTGGGATGGGGAACTATATATTTCAGTACATTTAGTTTATTAGGATAACGCGGCTTAATACTGTCTCGTTTTTGCACTAAGTTGTTCATATATGGCGCAAGCCTTAAAGGTGTTGAATTTTCATTGGTGTTTTCAATGGGTGCAAAGAATTAACAAAGAAACAAACAAGCAAACAAATAACTGAAGGAAAGAAAAATACTTGTTCCAGCATGCCCAGGAACTACTTGTATTAAAGGAAAGAAAGAATGCAGGACGAAAAATGGTAAAACAATAAAAAAGAACAACGAACTAAAGAAAGAAGAAACGAAAGAGAGGAAAGAAAAGGAGAAGAGGGAGGAAAAAGAGAAGGAAAGAAAGAAAGAAAGAAACAAAGAAAAGAAAGAAAGAAAGAAAGAAAGAAAGAAAGAAAGAAAGAAAGAAAGAAAGAAAGAAAGAAAGAAAGAAAGAAAGAAAGAAAAAATAAAACATACTGCTTTCAGAATTGCAATTCGTGAATGTGCATTCAGGTATCCACGGATATTATGTACAGAATAGACACCATGTTATCACTAAATGTCTGCATAGATCATAATATTAAACGCTTTTATGTAACTGTATGCATAGCTTATATATATATCCATACCGCTTTGCTGAAGCTCAGGTCAGGATTTCAGAGGAACAATTAAACTCAAGGTATTAAAAAGATATGTTACAAGGGCTTTGATTCTAATCTTTTGATGTAATGGGGATAATCATGAGACGACATGCATGCAAGGCATTTAAAATGTGCAATTATATGATTAATTACCTGACTCTGGTTATTGTAAGCAGATTTTGATATACTTGTTAGGAGTCAGCTCGAGTGAAACTAAGGCGGGGGAAGGGGGGGGGGGGTCTGTCTTCATTCCTGTTACACCAGAAAAGTGCTATTGTTCCACCCTCTATACCCCTAACTCTGTTCAAGTGCAACGTAACATGACATTTAAGTGATGGACTTCGTTTGGTTTGCCTGCAAACAGCCACACTTTGCACTACTGATAATTCCGATGGCACTTTAAAAGAGTAAGTATCACTACCCGAATAATGCAACTAAAGACAAGCTGCTTAGCAGGCCAGTCTTTGGTCAAAATATATATGACACAAAGCAGGCCACAATTTCCTTAAACTTTGCCATCGAGGCTTTAAATATATTTACTGTTTTTTGCTTACGAAGTACTTTAATACATCTGTGTATTTTTTCTCTTTAGCATCGCCTTTCGTGTGTGTGCTTTAATCATTTTGCTCACAACCCTTCTCATTGCGTTTAAAATTATGATATTTAAAAGATTTGAATGTGTGGTGAATTTAAAGATATTAACTTCAAATGAGAAAGATATATTCAGGAAGGCAATGCTATTACATACAAAACGAACATGAACAGGAAATGATTGAACAGATGTTAAAAGGCTTAAGTCATAACAACGTATTGCAAGAGATTAATTGATCAGAAGAAAGTACACTTCGATTCCACGAATGTACAAAAAGCACACAAATACAGTAGACAGAAACCAGGCAGTTGGGTTAAGGCTACTTATTTCCTGTCTCAGCTCAGAAATGTACCCTCAAATCACCAAAAAAATTCAGCTTTGAAGCTAACAAGAAAGTTATTTTCATGTCCTTATATTTGCAAGAGCAATGTATTTTTTCCTGCTTGATACGGGAAATTCCGCACATACGATACTTCCTTGAGCGATGTGGCCTACATCAGCCCCGCAGCTATCATGTATGTGTCGCATTCACTTCCAGCAGCGTACTTAGCCTGACTCATGCTTTAGTTTAGTTGATCTTGCTAAGGGCTTCATCCAGGAAGCAATACCGAGGGGGCCCCATCAACGAAGTTTCCACTTTGAGGCTACATAATTTGCCGATCAAACGGATGGATCGCGTGTCACGAAAAGTACTATACTTTGATCTGTTAATACGCAATTTGTGAGACTTTGTACAAATATGTTTCATTGTTTTAACATTCATCATTTTCGTACATCACGTAACAAAACAACTGTTAGGAACAAAAGAGTCATGTTTGTGACCTTTGGGCAGCGCTCTACAGTCAGTATTGGTAAATACGGATACTTGCTAATACCGTCATTAGTTATAGGCTAAGAAAAATGGTTTCTCGACGAAGTTTTGTGCTTTAGTCGAATTTATCTTCCTTAATCACAGCAACGGCTAATTTGCTTATGCAATAATTTTTTGGATTTTGGGTTCCGTAGATAAAAACTAATACGGACATTTTTTTCTCAAAAGTTTTCTTAGTTCCTGCTTTTAAAGAAAATTTGTTTTGAAAATAGAATTTTTAATTCAGGTTGTTGTCAGAAAATATAGTAAGTTACATATTTGCAAACAAAGTCGATACTCCGAAGAGCTTATCATAGACCCCTCCCCCCCCCCATGGCTCGAATTGTTATATTTTTCGTCTTAGCAAGCCAGTGGAAAATAAAAAGCTTCCTATAACTAGTGCCCAGAACATCATCTGCAAGTTCCACCTAAGGCCAAAGTTTGTTTCTCACGTACCTATAGTTGGCAGAAATTGCCAAAGAAGATCGGAATATGGCGCATTTTACTATCGCGCTTTTACCATTTTGTACGTTTTGTCAAAAGATTGCCGAATCGGAATGAGTTGCAACAATGAGAAAACAGCCACTTGTGGACCAAACGGTAAGCATGACCTGGCACAAGTGCCAAATATGCGAGAAAACAAATTACTCAATTCTTTGTGAAATTGTATGAGAGATCTACGTTTCATTTAACTCACACCTTCAAGGAAACGTTGTGTACCTATTGAACAAATAATAGATTAATTTATAAGCACATTCATTGGTAAAAAATACCCTTTTGCATCGGGGTCCTAGCGAGCTGGGTTGGACCCGTCGTGCAACACGCATAAAAACACAAGAATAAAAGCATTTACAGAAACTGGATAAGAAAACATCCCATCAAATCAAATCAACTATCCACACATATAGGAGCCTGAAAAGTCACGTGCACCTCTGATCTATACTAAATACAACAAACAACAGGTATAAAGCAGCTTGAATAGGCTGGAGGTCACGCCGAAGAGTCACAAATTGACTTAGTACCAAACCTCAACCAACAGGTTCTTACTTATGCTGTCAAAAACATCGCCGATATGTTGCCAAAAGTCTTACACGTTCCCTCCTAGGAGCCAACAAACCTTCTTTTGTAATGTAGAGGCCCAAAATTTCCCAAACATACTTGTAATATAATCTTTTACACTCTCCTTTTAAAGACTTTTCTTGGACTTTATGTGATTTAGCTCTGGGCAAAGAAACAAAACATTTGTCAAATATTCCTTGTTATCATAGCTGATGACATACTTATTGCCTGATACCCCATCTTTCTAGGATATGTCCAAAAAGTCCATAAAGGTAACATTTATATATATACATATATATATATATATATATATATATAATATATATATAATATATATATATAATATATATAATATATATATATATATATATATATATATATACATATATATATATAGAACAGGTAATTTTCACGATCAGTGGATTACTTAAGTACTTGATACCACTCAAGTGTTCTCCTTTCGTCAATATTCTGGAAGAATAATTTGTGCTCTTTAATACACAATTGAATAATAGGTTTCTAGATTTCAAATCACGATCCATGCACACGTTATAACACGTTTTTTTCATTTCTTCAACATATAGCCAGGTATCGGGCGACTGGTCACTAAAAGACTGCATCAAACCTTGAAAAATATGTTTGCACAGTCGGGTATCGGGTATCGGGTATCGGGTACGTCAAATTACTAATGAGGAAAATGTTTAATTTTCATCTGTTCCGAAATAATATCCAGTTCTTGCTATCCGAGCTCAACCAAGAGAAGCCGTTATCGCAGATGAGGAACAGACATGCATGATGATTGTCACCATTGCATGTTGCCCGGACTTATCAGCGTGGTAAACTACATGACTCTCACGTATAAATGTTTAAGTTCTGTCTATAGTTACCATCTAATACCCTAAAAAGTACATATTTTCTAAAAGAAAACATAACATAGTTAAGTTTGATTCTGGCATTGAATATGAAATTGTTGTATTGCTATTGACGTAAATAAATTTTAAGTAAGATTTTTTTTTCATAGGATAGAAAACAGCATTTTAAAGAACAAAAATCATATTTAGACTGGAGTGCCACATGACACGTACTTCTCTCGAAAACCGTATTTTAATTTTTAAGAAGGGTTAGTTCTAATTTTATTGCTGCTATTCAAAGCATGTTTGAAATTGTAACTTTAACTTAAACATCTTATACATTTTGAACACAAACCCTATCCAAAATTCAAAATGCCATTTTACTGCTAGAAAGGTTCTGTTTCATTTCCCATCAGAATATAATGTCTCCCATTATTGTGTTTGTGCTGTTTTTTTCCAGAAAATCAAAGTGTTTGATAAAGCCCACAAAATTCCATTTTTAAAAACTTACCGAGATTTTATTAGTTTTAGTAGCTTAATCCAAAGGTATACTTTTAGAAAATTCATAGCGTATATGACCTGAAATCAGAAGTTTAGTGTATGTAGGGCATGCTTGGAGCAAAGTCGTATTTTGTGCTTGAAGTGCTATAAAAGTGTACCACGCCTTTAAGAGTGGCTTGAGACTCTTTCGTGCTCCAGACCTACTGCACATCTATGTGTCATACGGGTTGAATTAAGTACCTCTAAAACGTGTTACCAAACGTGATTGGGTTCACATTTGCGTTGGATGACAGTCTGCTGCATGAAAAAAGCCTCAAAGGCAAGATGCCTTTTGAAACCTTCAGTTCTTTGATGTGTACTGAGTCTTTTGATGAATTTAAAAATATGATGCTTCAACACTCGTATATTCTACATCCTGAAGCAGATCAGACTTCCATCTTTTTTCCCGTCAATTAATTCCAACAATCATGATTTTTTATTATTACTGTCAAACGACATATTCCACCTTCGACAAAAAATGAGCAGCATGCAACATACATATTAATTGGTCCTTAATATCAGCTCTTAAGTCATCAGCATGTATAAGACAGGTAATACGGCCATTTTCATACGGACCAAAAAGATTCCTTCCATAAAACATTTGAACCAAATCTAACATTATCATGGAAAACAAAATTTGGGAGAGTATGCAACCTTATTTCACTGCATGAACGGTTTCAAAACAAGGACTTTGGAAAGCACATGAACCAAAGATGAACCTATTTCCCACATTTAAATTAATAATGGATTCATTAAATATATATCATACTTGCAATAAACGCAAAAGAAAGCTTCAATAAATACATTAATATATATTCGAAATTCAGACAGTGTGATTAAACTTTAGAAGTTACATGGAATCTTACTCCGTACGATTGGGACATGACGTTTTATTTCAAATTTACATTTATATAGATAACTTGATATTCTGCTGTTATACTTATTGATACCTAGTGTGGGTACAGATAATCATGCACGTGATTTGTACAGTTCAGAGGCCACATCCTTATGACAATTTTCAACAGAACAGATTTATTTTTAATAATGTCGCGTGGATTCAGGCCCTAATTCGGCCCCAAATCGTATCCCCCTTTTGGTCACGGACAACATATGAATAAAACGTAAGGGTGATGGAACTTAGCATGCACGCTACTCTTTGTAGATGGTTAGTGACAGAAAAAATGGTGCTGAATTACGAGATCTATGAGACCGGTCCTCGACTAGAGTAATTGACCAATTTATCCTGTTTCAGTCTATGTGAATGCTAACTATTTTCTCAAAAGTTTGCGATTTTCAGTGACAGATTTCTGCAGAAGTCGAATCTTTTTTGACATAGAACAAATACAATACAAACAAAACGTCTCAGTAGATAGGTAACATATGCATTAGTTTCAAAACTGCATGTATATTTTGATACATAAGCCCTGTTTTAAGAAGAACAATTTAAGTGCATGTGTAAGGCACTCTTCAGTACATAAAACCATGCGAGCCACCTACCAATATGAATGCAGCATTAACAAAGGATACAATACAACTATAGTAACTGCCAAGGGACAGAATGCTTACAAAAAATGTATTTAAACACAACATTAACAAGCTCAAACACACTATGCATGACAGTAGAAAATCACAGCACTCATCTCTCAGTTTATCACCCAGACAGAAAGGCTATTCATTAGACCTTTGTTACCCTTAAATCATTATGTAAACACTTATGCAGTCAGTTATTTTATTAAACCTCTTTTAGTACTCATGATCTCCGAGTGACTCCTTTGAAGCTCCATATAGTTTGTACTTCCTGCTGCACAGGCAAATGAGGGACTCACTCTCTTAGAAATAAGACAAAAGGTTCAAATGATAGTTTTACCATTTACACTTGTGTAAAGGATAATTGTGGTCAAAATGATAAAGTTAACTTGACAATTTACCAAACTACTCCTTCAACACAGAAAATAATTGCAAATGGAAGATTTTTGGATCAAAACACTTAATTTGGCTTTTCCCTTTGGACTCAATAACAAAATTTTAGGTTTCGGTGATGTTAGGAAATTGGACTTGGCAACTCTTGATAGCACTCACACACTTTTTTATAATAATCAGGCCACTATTCAAAGAAGAAAAAGAAATCATGGCTGAGAAAATCACGGAAAACGGGAAATTATAGAATGTGGATACAAAAGACCTTGTTCAAAATTTACTACAGGCTTTCTCGTATGGCATTGATCAATTGCACATAGCTCTTACAGCAATATCATCTCGAGATAGAACCGAAGGCAATGAATATTTGGGTTTACTTATTCTAAACACACATTTCAACAAAATTTTGTTTAAAGTGTGCTATGCGTACACAACATGTATACGGAAACTAGATTCTAATAAGAAAAAAATGGATCAAAATTAATGTTTTGCAGCATTTCTCTCAAACACAAAATTATTGATTTACTCAACATTCAGTCCCTTTTCAAATTGAAATTTGTTTGTAACACAATTTCCAAGGAATGCCAAATAAAAAATCCCCTGCCATTATTTCCTGTAAATGTGGCAATACTACTGGAAAAAGAATCATTAATTACAAGGGATTTCTTAAATTTAATATGTTACCCATTTTATACAGTAGGAATCAAATACATTGCATGTATCATGAAAAATACTGTCAGCATTCAACTTAGGACATAACCCAATTTTTGTACCTTTTTTCATCAATTCTTTGAAAAGTGAATTTTGTATAAAATCCAAATTACCTGTAAATTCTGGTTAGTGGTATGTACCAACAAAATAGGAATATGAATTATTAGATATGCTCCATAATTTTGATTAACTGTGATATCTTCAAGAATTTCAGAAAGTTGAAGGATAGTTATTTAAGTTGAAAAGAGTCTTTAAAAATACAATTCATCGTAACAAATCCCACATTAAGAATTTTAATACGGTAAACTTAAGGCATCCTGAAGTTTTAAAGGCAGTCAAAGAACTACCAGAAAGATATGTAATCACTAACATTGATAAGGTAGGTAACAATTTTGTGATCATCTACAAAAATTATCTGCCTGTTTTGAAAAATGAACTTGGCATAAACAATTATTCAAGCATAAGGGGGAATGCGCATATAAATTACGTAAACAATCCATTAATAATTTGATACAGGCACACAAAGATGAGATGTGAAAGAATTTTAATATCAAAATTTCGGATTAGGACTCCTGTATTCCACTTTTGTTCTGGATACCCAAATTATATGAAAAAACCTTTTAAGTTTAGATTCATAGCAGGTGCTTTAGAAAATGTGAAGCAAAACAACTGTCAAAGGAAGTAACACTGTGTTTGACTGCAATTCGGTATCATTGCCGTAAATACTTTCATGCAATTTCTGTAAACTGTGGAATAAATTGCTATTGGAGAACTAGCAGTTCTTTCGAGTTTGTATCTAAAGTTAATGACATAAAAGCCAAAAATATTAAATGTCTTGATTTTCAACACTGTACGCAAATCTACCCACAGATAAATCGAACCATCTCCTTCAGAACTGATAAGCAAAATTTTTAAACATAATGGTAAACCAAAAATATATTTTTATTCATATTAAAAAAAAGCATCTTGCTCGCACAATAAAAAATTTAAAAAGTTACATTAAATGTTACACTGTTGAAACTTAGATAGATGCTGTATAATTTCGTTTCGGTAATACTTTTGTTCAATGCGGACCATTAGTCTTTCAGCAAATAAAAGACATTTCAATGAGTAGCAACTGTTCCCCGTCACTTGCAGGTTTATGTTTAATTTGGCTTGAATTAAAGTATATGGACAAATTGATAAAAAAAGGACTGTCAAATGGCTGCAAAATTATCAGATGACGCCGCAAGTTATATTGATGACTATTACTTGTGTAAATGTACAAAATTTTAGTGGAATTGCTAAAGATATTTACCCAAAAGATTTCCCTTTGGAAGGTAAAAATGGTACAGATGGTTTTAAAGATGTGTTTCTGGACTTGGATATTCGGATGACCGATGTAAGGTTTTGCACTAAAGTCTATCACAAAATACATGAGGGTAACTTTGAAGTAGTTAACTATCCTTCCCCGTAGAGCAACATTTCGAAAGATATTGGATATAATACATTTTGGCCACAAATTTCGAGATTTAGTCGTATTTGTTCTAAATTTCAGGACCTAGTATTTAGAATCAGATTTATTTGCAATAAAATTGAGTTAAGAGGATTCAAAGATGTACTTTTGATCAAATACTTCTATAAATTTTGCTGTAAATATCCAGAGATTGTTAGCAATTTTGGCTGCAATAATGGTACAGATTTTAGACTTGCCTGTTTTGCCGTTACTTTGCTTCAATGTTCACCTTTTAGAAACTTTAGGTTAGCCTTTTTTTAATGTAAGATCAAACTAAATTAAATAAGTTTAATGTTCACCTTTCAGACATTTCAGGCTAGCTTGCTTTTTGTTGGATTAAACCCTCAGGGGCTATCAGTAGCAAGCAGCAGCCTACGATTGTTACAAGCTTGCCTACTTGTACTTGATATCTGGTTTAGGAAAATCATATTTTTATTACATTTTCTTGACTTAAAGCTAAAGACTTTCATTCTTTTTGACACACTCTAAATTTTTTGCTCTTAATACCCAAAGATTGTTAGAACGTTTGGCTGCAATAACTCTACACATTTTAGACTTTCGTGCTTAACTACTTAATCTTATCTTTAAGCATCATTTTGTTTTAACATTCACCTTTCTGATATTTTAAGCTAGCTTGTTTTCTTTTAGGCTAAACCCCCAAGAGCTATCGGTAGCAAGCAGGGGCTGACGACATTTACAAGTTTGCCTAATTGTACTTAAAATCTGCGCAAGAAAATATGTGTTTTGATGGCAAGTTTTTGACTAAAATGCTAATGACTATCACTATTTTCGACGTGCCTAAGTACACATTTACTTAGTGACAAAAAGGACATACATTTGACAGTATTGACTCAAAGGTCATAAACATGACCCATTTTGTTGAAGAAGTAGGTGTCATCATGGGGTTTGTTTTACATTTCTGGTGCAGAATGTCCATTAATGCCGTACTTGTTATTATTTCCCTCAGATTATACAGTTGTCTACCTGCAACTGTTTTTTTATATAAGCACTGGGAATGAATATAATACCCCAATTTGTTTCTATTTCAGTTATAAAATGGCAAGTGGTTTAACTAAGATTACTCACCCAGCTAAGAAGTGCGCATACTGGTTCAAGGATAAGTCAAATTGTTCTAATCTGAATTTGCACTAGAAAAATGTGTAATTATCTTTAGTTTGACAGGTGTTCTTTATTCATAAGAAGGCTGTGCATTTATAAGAAAAAATTCACTTATTTAGCTAACTCACCATTTGCCACGTTCATATGTATTCACTATTATTTTGGTTGTCTTCCTTGAATAGTTACCTTAGGCAATGAACCGCTACTCAGAGAAACATGTACAGGTACAGGTACAGGATCCCGAAGAATGTTGTGTGTAGTTATCATCTGAAGAACATTAAATTTATTTGGTCTAATACAGCATTTGAACAGATTCTACAGAAATACGTGTGCAATGTGGACAATATTACTTCCATATGTATATAGGTCAGACAATGACAAGTTAGCTCACTGAGACTAAAGACTTAGCAGTACAGAAAAGGATAAAGACTACTAGGAAGTGGTTATGCAGAGCGAAAAGATACAAATACATTATATATATATATATATATATATATATATGAGTGTGTGTGTATGTACATGTATATACATTGATTAAGTACTACATATCGCACAAAACATCTTATGTGTTTTGGATATATTTTTTTTTCTTTTATGGTTTTGATTTATCTTGTTTTAGGGGGAAGATTGTTTTTCGTCTAGATATAGAATAGCGGTGAATGTGTCTGCAAAGGTATAATCGAGAAGGGGCCTTATGGTCGTTTAGGCTCTTTGTCAATAATTGGTTTGGCACGTTAAAAATGTACCCGCACATTTGTCACAGTTATATTTCTACTATCATGACGTATTTAGCACTTTATACCGAGGAAAAAGGCTGTGACGAGATAATTGATTTGGTGAACGAGATATATAGTTTCCCTAGAGAAAATACTTACAAAGAAAGTAATAAGCGGTTGGTGTCGCAGAGACAAGATAGTGATATAAACAAAACTGTAAATTGTCGAATCATACATGTACAAAGAACAGTCAGTTTTCAGACATTGTTCCGAAATTTGGAGTCCGTAGAAAATAGTTTGCAGTCTTTAAATTAGGCAACCAAGTAAGAGACTTTATCAGATTCACAAAATGGTAGTGATGTCCTGCAACTTGTTAATTCGTTTACAATCACTTGATTCGTTTCCATTTGTTTATTGAAAATATGTTTGCGATCACACTGCGCTCTTTGTATCTAGTTCTGTTTCACTTGTACTTAATCACTCTTTGTATCTAGTTCTGTTTCACTTGTACTTAATCATTTTCTGTGATATGTCAGTTAAGAAATATGTACAGTGACATTCTTTTCTTAAGACCACATAAGGGACTAAAATGGTGGCCTGGATAGGCAGTAGTCGTAATAGGATGAAATTTAAGTACGGATAAAAAACATCAGAACGGTGAATTGAGGGTGGTAACATAGATGTGTTTTTTTTACACAGGTGATTTTCATTCGAAAGGTTGCTGTATGTTCCATAGCCCTGTATTGCCTGCAGCGGTCTTGCATAAACAAAATAATTCAGTCGTCGGCAAAATGATGCCATATTTATTTACTTAACCTTAAGAAAATAACGATATATAAACACGAAAGATTCAAATCTTGAGATTGTATGAGTTACGAGAGAGAGGATGTAGATTTCTGTTGTATTACATATTTTTTGTAAAACCCAACATTCTGTCAGGTCGGTTTGATATTATACAATTTGAGTGCCATAGGCAAAATATATAGATTCTATAGGAACAAAAATCGATTGACTGGAATTTTCATCGATTCATCAGAGCAGCAATTCATTAATAAATAGGAATAATAATATTAATAAAGTATTTTCCTGAATAATGACAGTTCCGCTGTAGTTTTTGGAGGCACACAGGAAATATATACCGTAAACATCATCAGCGTGCCCCCAAAAATTATGTCAGGTGATTTGCTGGCTCAATACTTCAGATGCAGAAATACTTCTAGGTTTTAATGACTTTCATTTCAAACATTGATATGGGCTTTAAAAAAAATTATGAATTTAACTGACTGTTAATTATAATATTATTTGTGCATGCTAATAAATGTGTAGCAATAAGACACAGGTAGCCAAAATTATGTTTTATCAAAACAAAACACTTCGCTTATGGATGTATCATGCTTTGTTGTTAATATCGCTGCAATTGCCAGTATCAAGCGATTGTATCCCGACCAAATTGAGGTCATAGTAGCATACATGTCAAACCTATATATATATATATATATATATGTGTGTGTGTGTGTGTGTGTGTGTGTGCGTGTGTGCGTGTGTGTGTTATCGTCATATTATTTCCATGCTGATAATTGAGTGAGATAATTGATTTCATTTATAGTCAGCTAAACTTATTTTTGTGCAGGTGTAAATAGAACTATTTGCTCGTGTAACCTCGTTTGACTGTATGCTTTTGACATAGACAGCAGCCATGAACAAAAACCTAACGAGATGAAATAAAACGAATCACAGCTCACGGCTTACATCGATAATGAAAGTCTGCTTTAGAGGCAACACCTTGTTACAATTTGTGAACTGACCCACTTTTCCATGCTGATCATTTATAAATCCTTTGGAGCAAGAGATCAAGGATTTAAAAATAATGTCACGGACTTAATAGACGAACAGCCAGGAATTAAAGTTGTAATTGTATAACATCTATTTTTGGGACACCTGTCATAATTTAACAACACAATGTAAAATCCTGGGTTTACAAGGGAGATGACTTAAAGTAGACAATGACTAGGGAGCAGTGTCTTTGCAATGAAGACTGGTAAAAAGAGTGAAGCCATTACTTGGTCCAACATTCTTCCTGTACCATACCCAAGCTGGGTGTATCTTAAAGTTCAAACATTAAAGGAAAATAAAGTTAATTATCACTTTGGAATAAATTTATGCTAAGTTTCAAAAGGTATGTCGTAAAAGACCTCTTGTTCAACTATTATATATATTTTTTTTTTAAATCACGTTAAGTCCATGAAATCCAATTTGAATCTTGTGTTTTAAAGCCGGAAGGAAACATAATTAGAAATGTCAAAGTTAAAATATATAACTACACTATTTACTTTGACCAACTAAATAATGAAAAAGGTGTAAATCTCACCATTCCTAATAAATCTGAAGTCTAAAAAACATAAATATGAAGCGTATTGATTGTCCTTGCATGGTAAATATCAAATGTATTGACTGTCCATGTGTAATAATTTGACCAAAGTGATTAGGTGGTCCAAGTGTTACTGTTCCTGTGTATATAAGTCCCAGGTAAGGATAACCACTCAGGCAAGCTTGAAATGTTGCATTCTTATACCCCATGGCTGAGGAGTTTGACACTGCAACTTAGCTAGAGTCAGAGACTCTCCTAATTCTATATATATTTAATTATTTTATAATTTAATATGATCATTTAATATATGTGTCTTCCAAATTTGAAAGAAGTCATGAAATAATTCTCATCCTTGGTCAAAGATCAATTGCCATAACAGGGTTTATATTTATCATGAAAGGCTTGAGTAAACTGAACGAAAAAACCCCACAAGGGTTAATTGAATTTGAAACAAAGTGGCCATCATTGAAGAACCAATTCTTAATGTACCTCAAGCCTTAACAAGATACTCCCATTTATTTCTACTTTCCATAAAAAATATAATTTTCCTTCTTTGTCCTTATCAAACAAATGTGTCTCAGATTTGACTGTTCGTTACTTAGACATTGCTTGATAAAACTTACAATTCAAATTTTCGGTTACAAAATTCATCAAGAACCATTTACAATTGGGCCCTCCTCTATGGTACAAATTACACAAGTGTCAGCACACCAAAACTATACACACATATAATGCATTGATAAAAAGCTTTATTGGTTGTTGCGGTACACAAATATCCACACTGTTATTGAGGTTTATATCAGAAAATACACGTACAGATACAGAACAAGTAAATGGCGAAGGGTTTTTACAAATATTCTAATAATGTACTTTAAGATATTGTTTGAACCTGGAGATATTACTTTCTTTGAGGGGGGGGGGTATTATTCTAGAATTGAGCATCACGATATTTGATTGAAAACTGCTCGGTATTTGTATGGCATCTAATGATATTCTGGCATTTTCTTGTATTATGTCTATAAATACTACTGTTACTGGTCTGTGTAGGCTTCTGGAGGTTTCCTAGTGGTGAAAAGATACATAAATATTCAAGTCCATAATATATTGTTCTGCTCTAATGATAGAATATACATATAATTAAATAATGCCTGCATTAAAGTAATTTCAGCAGGTGATAAGGCGAATTATTCGTCTTTGTAAAACATTAAGTGTTTCTAGAGTACTATTGTATGTGCTACCCCAGAAAATATTACAGTAGGAGAGATTAAGATATGAAAAAGTATAACATAAATAAAGTAGAACATTTTTCGTAAGAAACATTTACAATGATACTTATACGTTATAATTTGTTACTCATGTAAATTATACATTATTTTCAGGTTAACATGGAAACACACCAAAGAATTGGAGATGAGTCATTAAAGTTAATTATTTACCATCAAGAGAAAGATATCTGTCATCAGATTGCTTTGCCCTTTTGTATGAAATAACAGTAAAATAATTTTCGAGTTATTCAGAGACAGTTTTTTTGCTTAAGATCACGATGATTCATGGAACAGTTCAGCATTTATATCATTAAACAAATGCATCAGGTTTTTGCCTGACAAAAAATACATCTGTCATCAGCAACAAATAGAAAAATGTTTAGATAATTTATTTGACAAGCCATTAATATATAAAAGAAACAAAGTGGGCCCAATTTGAACACATAGGGAACACCGCATGTAGCATTTTTCTTATCAGATGTGATGAAATCATAGGTGACAAACTGGTATCTGTTAGTAAAATAGCGTCTAAATCATCAACGAACAACACGTCTGATTCTATAACGTTTTCGTTTTTTTAACAGTTCAGGATTAACTGTGCCAAACGTTTTTGATAAGTCCATACAAACACCAAGTATATAGTCACCTGTATCCAAGGCACTGGATATATGTTCAGTTAAAGTTAATAGAGCAGTTGCTGAAAAATGATTCTCTCTTAAAACATATATAGAAAAACCAGGGAAGTGATCAGACACATGTATTAAAAGAATACCACTGGAAAAAGAACCAATTCTCACATTATTGAAATGTATGCGATCAATAAGAGTAGCAGTCTTAGATGTTACCCTGGTTGGTCTGTTGATTAAAGGATATAAAAGAGTGTGAATATAATACATCTACATTATCTCCTCTGGACATGTGACTCATAGTTCAACAAATCAATATTCATGTTTCCCATAATATAAAATATTTTATTCTCTTGATCTATCTGAGAGAGTAAATCATTGCATATGGTGTTAAAATATTTAGTTCAGCATTGGTTGGTCTGTATATTATTCCCGGTATGACATTTTTGAAACCCACTTTGACCCTTGAATAATTCAATGAACAGTAACTCCATACAACGACCAAAGTGAAATAGGTCAGATCTCTCAGGATAATCAATATCATCTTTAATAAAGGAGGATACGCCACCTCCTGCTCTGTCTTTACTGTATGCATATACATGTTGATAACCAGGTACATTATTGAGCTCAACATTAGATTCAGAATGATGTTGAGACAAACTTCTGATATTCATGTGCATCATTGAAAATGAGTTTTTTCAACCAGGTCTTTGTCTTTTACCATATTGGCATATCTATCCTCTAATTGTATTGGCTATTGTTTCTAACATGTGGTGAGATATTATTGTAACAATTGAAGTCTGGATCATAGTTCTGTGATGGCAATTTACACCTCTCATCATTCAGCGCAAACGGATTAAACACCATGTTATTAAATTTAACAAAGTCACACTTTGTGATAGAATACCACAATTCAGAAAAGGGCAGACAGAAAATCACCGTATCACCACCCAAGTCATGAAAAGGTTTTTAAGTTTGTTGTTAAAAATGTTATGCAAAATCTTCTCTTAAGTCCATGGGCCATATAATTTGCATTGAACCTGTAATATTTGATGCGCCGTGCTACAGTTTTGTTTTGTTTGTTTTTGTTTTTATTGATTCATTGTTTTGTTTGTTTTTGTTTCGTTTTGTTTTGTAATTTTATTTTTTGTTTGTTTTGAAACCCTACAGAGTGCACATAGGCTTCCTCCTTCATGAGTGTCGGTCAGTCCATTATATATTATATCCGCTTCTGGTCTCATATCTAGAATTTAATTCATGTGAAACTTACTGGGGCTGTTGGGCATGCTGCGACACACCTCATATATATTGTCAATTTTGCTTTATATGTGGTCCTATAGCAGGCTCTCAATGCAAATAAAGTTTATTATCTCTATCATATGGGCATGTTGCTGTTCTGTTTGCTGATTTTAATGAATTTCGCAAATTATAACATGATCGATATATGTGCAAATTTAGCATTGTAAACATAGGACACTCAATTATATCTTGTATCCACAACCAGTCTCAGGTTTTTCGTCAGATTTGTTTTCAATTTTGTACGAAGAATGGGCATGATGTGCGTAAAATCATATCACATGGGTATAGTACTGCTATCAAGTTTTGATTTCTAATGGATTGTTGTTGTTTTTTTTTTTCTTCAAATGACAACATGATTGTTAATGTGTTGGCATTGTATACATAGGGGTATCCATTCCACTTTGTATCTTCAAATTGCATCAAGTCATAAACAGATTTCAAATTGGGTAAGGTTGATAGACATGGCTTTGGACCAAGTCACATTACATGGGCATGATGTTGTTGTCATTTCGTGATTCATAATAATTTAGTTATTCTAGTGTCGGGTCCATTACCAGGTACGTTTCAAATTTGTTGGGTTGACGGGCATGAACTAAAGATATTACGTGACCATAATGCTGTTACACTTTGTGATTTATAATGATTTTTGTAATTACAGAATGGTTGGAGTTCTAAAATGTTTGCCTTCGGGTTCCCTACTAAACGACGTTCTTATTGGTAATTAACCAGAGGGTCAACAGACTATTGCCCTACAAGAAAGTTTGCTCAGGAAGCAGACATTGGGGTTCGGTTTGGCAAAACCTTAAAAATCTTCTTCTCAGAAACCCCTGAGCCCATTGCTTCGAAACTACATAGAAACACTTCTGGGGACATATTTACCTTAAAGTGTTCAACAAATGACGCTATCATTATTTCTACTGTTTCAAACGATTTTTTGTGTGTTGATGCCATTTTGGACTTCTTCTCTGAAATCCTTTCTCAGACTGTGCGGTAATTGGGTAGAAACGTACCTAGCAGAAGGATCAAACAAACTTGTCCAGTAAGTGTTGATGCTCCCAATTTCTGATTCTTAACGATTTGGATTACCGGTACTTAGCGGCTAGTTCATACATTCATATTGATTACTATACTAATCAATGAGGATTGCAATTGTTCTCCGCATTTTTCACTTCTCCAAAACCGGCAGCCAAATCCTCCTAAACCTTGGTAGGGATCTACCTTAGATGTCTCTCCACCAAATTTGCTCAATTGATTTTTAGATTTTTTAAAGGACTTTCTGTGTTAACTTTAAGGCAAAATCCCCCAAAAATGTCTCCAAAACACTTGGCCAATTGCTTCGAAATTTATTCGATGCCTCTGATGCCCCTTGACCTTAATTGGAAAAACACAAGGATTTTTTTTTTTTTTGTGAATTTTCTGTGTTAAAGCTATTTCCGACTTCATCTCTCAAAGACTCCCTCAGATTGCACGGAAACGTAGTAGAGAGTGGTCAATGCATACATTCCTGTTGATTACTACGTAAGTCAATTTGGACTGCAATAGTAATTCAATTTTTTAAATTTCCCCAACGCGTCAGTCAGACTGACTTGGAAGTTGGTAAAGATATGTCTTTGGCGAAATTCTCTTATGAGTACCTGAAGTGGCCATGCACCAGCGATTGATATATTCTGGGAAACTTTTTTTCTATAAAGCCACTTGGTCTTTGGGTCTGAAATGGAGCACAAAGAGTTTTGGATACGAGCAGAACAGGGTAGGACTTATTTTAAGTTGAAAGTATCAAGGTTATCTGAGGATGTGCTTTTCGGACAGGGCTCTTGTTAATGGAAATTCGGAGTGCCATGCTACTGAGATAGAGTAAAATTGGAATAATTATCGGAAATGTCACCCTCCTAGTTTAAAAAACAAATGAGGTTAAGTAATCCTCGAAACATTAAACTTTTATTTAGTGCATTTATGCAACAGGTGCAGGTAAACTGACGGCAGCATTTCTTATTTTACTTTGCTAAAATTTGACTTGAATTGGTTAGTATAAAAAATATCAATGTTTTGGCATTTTTTATTTTGATTCAACTCTCGTATGCCTAACCATGAATGTTACGTGAAGACTTATTCTTTATTGAAGTAATTTCATTATATTTATGTGATGTGGGCCACATTTTTAAGTAGGCCTATAAACAAAGGAGCATCATATTCGATTTATTCCGTAACACATCAGCTCGGGATATTTGTATCGTTAATGCAAACATGGTGCCGGCAGCTATCAGAATGACTTGTCTGGGGATTAATGGCACCGAAACAAGTCTTGCGCTGGTTCCCCGCTGATGATCCGATTTTATAAAGACAAATAAAGCCTTAAACTTTCTTCTTAATTTCAACTTTTATGAATATGATATGGTCCTTTCACAAATTAATTTGCTATAATGATTTAGAGCTATGCAGTTTTTCAGTAAAAAGGTACAAAATAGGACATTGCTCTTAGAATATCGGACATGATAGTGTAAACACAGTACATGGGCTTACAGGTTTAGGTTTGTTTAGTTTCTCTTTGTATTAAATTAAACATTGATATCGTTTTGGAACTGAAAAAACTTATTTAACCAAAAATCATTTTTGGTATCAAAGAGGGGTTTAATGTATCTAGAAATAATCTATGATGTTAAGTTTTCACTTTTGGACATTCTTAATCTTTATATACAAAATTGGTGTTTTTTACTGATCAAATAATTTTTTTTCATATACAAAGTATTTCCGGATATAAATAAGGCATTTTTGATGTCAAAGATCGATTTGTGTTGGTATCGAAAAATGCGTTTTGCTGCCCAAAATATTTTTAATAGTAACAGATTTTTTTTTAAATAAAAAAAATTGATGAGATGATGAAATGAGTTTTGGATATCAAAAATTCAGGTTAGATGATGAAACGACTGGCCATATGAACGCAGGAAGTATATAGATTCTCATGAAAATGTTTTTACATGTACTTTGACTAAAACTCTTAACCACGTCCACTCCAGAAGTGCGGTGAAGGTAGCCTTGTATGATGGCCTATCTTTGTTGAATAACGAAGTAATGCTTTGCTAATTTCTTAAACATTTCACAAAACTATATAAAAGACTTCCAGTCTGAAACTGTTTGTGCACTTACTTTGAAATTTCACTGCAAAATTTATAATTACTCTGGGACTTTTTTTTGTACAGTGATCGGCACTGCGATCATTCTGGGTGACCCAGGGTTATCTGAGCACTTGACACTAGTTTTAGTATGATTCCATACATTAATTATCAACTTCTCGGGTAATTAGCTCTTGGTTTGCAGTCAGTTAGCTGCTACGCAATATCAGAAGCAAAACTGCTCATGTCATCTTATGACCTAGCAAGTGAATTGGCGGTAGCTGGAGACTCCTTGGTTGGAAGTGTTGATATAACTATGAAATTTGATCAACTTGGTTTGCTGATAGGTGTGGCAGCTATACCGATTTTGCATCACTGTAGCTGGCAAAGGGAGGTACAGGAAGCCATGTTGGAAATACTTCTTGGAGGTACATAGCGTGTCCTGAGTTTTGCTAAACTTTTGGAATTAAAGATTAATAAGTACGGACCTTAGCAACGGCTGTGTTATTGGTGTGGTGAAGCAGGCGACAACAAAATATCTTGATGAAAAGATTCACAATCATGTGTATTATGCCAGTATACGTGAGATGGTCTGAATGTTGTGTTCGTTGAACAGGGGGTCAACTGTTAGCATGGTACAATGTCAAGTAGTAACACCTGTGTGGATAACGAGCCCATGTTTAGATGGAGACACTCGGCAGCAAGGATTTCTTTGCAAGGAAAACTCTCGCATCTTGGCGATGTACATTGGTCGTTGGCCAAATCAAAGTACTCTCTAACGATTCAAGGATGCCTTGTTATACATTAAGCGATTGTGTACGATGTCGATAAGGTTATCCTTGTAAAAACACACACTTAATATTTTTTCGAGTTGATGGCTGATGTAGAAGGAACCACAAACGTTTTATATTAAATTCATTTGACTAATTCTACTCTTTGGACTGTGTCTGTGAGTCCTCATTACGTGATGATGGGGCAAGAAAAAGGTTGAAACAAGTAGCCGCAGACGCTAGCCATATCCCCCGCCCACAGTAATCATGGACAGATGGACGGACGGACGGACACACGGACGGTGCCCATTACCATATCCCCTCTAAGGTCTACCCACCATAAAAAAATCAAAGGGCTGGCATCAATAATTCAGAAGATATGGCCCGGACAAAATTTGTATTGTATCTTGAGCTTGCTTAATGAACTTTGTTAATTAGTTAATTAATGGAAGTAATTAGCCACACAAAACAATGCGTATGCACACCTACTACCTATGGTCTATCCACCACAAAAAATTCAAAGGGCTAGCATTAATAGTTTAGAAGATATGGCCCGGACAAAATTTGTCTTGCTTAACGAACTTTGTTAAATAATTAATTAATGCAAGTAATTTAGCCACACAAAACAATGCCTATGCACAGCTACTACCTAAGGTCTACCCACCATAAAAAAAATTGAAGAGGTAGCATTAATATAGGGAAGATATGTGCCGGACAAAATTTGTTTCTGTATATTTACATATCGTGGTGACCCAAATATTTGACCTAGTGACCTAGTTTTGCTTTATGACACTTTTTTAGACTAAGCTTCACATTTGTGTAACATTTCATGACTCTAAGTAAGAGGACAAAAAAGTTATGGCCCGGACAAGATTTTACATACATATGTATTCTGTGACCCAGATATTTGACCTAGTGACCTATTTTTGGCACACCATACACCTCTATCCTAGGAAGTACAAACACATTAAATTTGGTAGCTGTGGGTGTTATGGTGTTGGAAATATGGCCCGGAGAAGCTTCGGACGGACGGACAGACGGAAGGACGGACGGACGGACGAGGTGCAAACCTATAGTCCCCCACCAAGTGGGCGGGGGACTAAAAACAATATGCACCAGGACACGCACATCTATAGCATAAAATTCATATACTTCAATTTGATTGTCTGTTCCCACGAAAGCCAAAGCAAGCGAAAAAGAGCCGGTTTGATTTGTTCCCTGAAAGCTGCAACGTCGTCAAATATACATTATAACTTGTCAAAATTTGTGAACTATTCGAGGGCATTCATACACGTTTTGCCAGCGCATCCGGCTATATTATGCTTTCCCGACAAGTCTAAGCATAACCATAATACAACAGATAGACTGCTAGGACAGCGATAGTATTGTTGTCTTTAGATGTACGCTGTCTGTTGATACATGATAGTGCCAGCACACGCATCTGTTTCCATTCACTGTGTCAAAACACACAAAAAGCAAACAAGTAAACAAACAACAAACTTATAAATATCGATCATGTACAAAGAAGTAAAGACAAATTTGATAAATAATGAATCTTTTCCCAGAGAAGAGATGATGGAAATCGCTGATCTCCATTTCACTAATGGCGTTATATTTTATGACCGTTTTGTTAAAGGTGAGAATCCACCTGAATGTAGAGTGAAAGCATAGTTGGTTGTGGGCAATGCAGGTACATCCACCTCCAAATGATTCCCTGTACTTTAGGCGCACACTATCTTTGTTCAGTCATTTTATTATTATTATTATTATTATTATTATTATTATTATTATTATTATTATTATTATTATTATTATTATTATTATTATTATTATTATTATTGTTATGATCATTTAGATGAATTCAAAACGAGTTTGATATTTAATGTACCAAGTCCCCAGGAACTAGCATAAAGTCAACATCCAATTACCACGCGTGTTTGGGGGAGTAAACAGTTAATTGTAGCAAGGAGTAGTTTTACCATGAGTAATTGGCTCATCTGAGGAATGACAAAGAAAGCAACCTGTCAGTTAATCCTACATGTACATTTCCTGGCTCAAGTAATTATCCAATAGCTATTTCTAGTGTGACCTGGGCTCGAAATCAGCACAATGTATAGCTGTTGACCTAGAATATCCTGTGGTGATATGTAATTATCTATAAGTCTTATACAAATATTTTCGTGTAATAAAAAAAAATGGAGTAAAAACATTCAAGCAGACTTCATTTCACTCAGGAGTTTTGAGATGCCTGCATGGGCAGACGACAGCATATTTGTAGAACCCAAATTATAAGATGGGATTGAAATGGTTACTACTCTAAAGGACGCAAAGATAATGAGTTTACAGCCTATCGACTCATGCGACGGCACAATCAATATCATATGTGTGCGGGGGTGATTTTTTTATGCTGACCGAAAGTTTCCGTACCAGTCTGAAACGGAAAGTTGCGTAGGCAATAGAGCACTTCGATAAAAAAAAACAACTAAAGCTGCTCTTGGGTACTTACGAAGCCGACGTGCACTTTCCAAATGGAAATTATGATAATACTAAAGGAAAAGATGTTGATAGTACAGAGTTAAGTTCTATCGTAGTGTAAACTTACTGGCGCGTGTACTTACAGACACAGAGGACCACTCATCATTGAGATCATATATATATATATATATATATTTATTTATTTATATATATGTGTGTGTGTGTGTGTGTGTGTACAATTTGTATCTTGTAACTTGAATGACCTTGTAAAACATCTGACATCTATTCTTAAGTAAGAGGTTGCATTAGAACGGGTTGTCGGATTAATGATACGTCAGAATCAATGCATATGTTTCAAGTCTGTAACGCAAAAGGGCAAGTTATTAACGACGCGGGTCACATGCAGGCAGTGTTGCTAGTAAAGTCACCATGGTAGATGTCCCGGGAATGAACAACAACTGCTCCATTCATTGGTTGCGTATGTCATGTGACCCAGAAAACATATTATGTAACGGTGCAGTATAGTGTATCTGGCAAGTCATAGTAGTGCTGTGTGTAAACAGTAAGCAAATGGCACATCTGTGCTTCATTTCAAATGGCTGTACAACATGGTATTTCTCCAAATATTTACATCCATGATGGTAGGCTACTAGGATGCAAACACAATATTATTATTTTCAAACATGGAATCAACTAAAAAGAAAAGTTAATAGAAAGACTTTGTATCTTGTACAAAACAACTATAAGAGAGGCAATGTTCATACACGATTGATGCTATATTGTTCTTGCTGTGGTGTATATACATAGTTTATATTGCATATATTGTGTCACTAGATCATTGTTTTTCACACGACTTCTCAGTTTGTTCATTTGCATTATATGAATTTAAGATAAGCATGTATCTCGTCATAGTTTCCTTAGGAGAACGGAGCCATTTGCTCAGTTATTATTCCACATCTTGTCAGTTTTTTCTTTGCTTGATTGTTATTGTAATTTTTTCAAAACAAGTTGCCAAATGATACACAGTCAATACTTTGGGTACCATCATAATCGAATTTACTGCTAAGAACTGAAATAAAAATGCTTCGCTATTTACTATCCCGTTTTCAATCTTCTCATCATGATTAATTTCATGTAACTGTTATGAACGTAGAAGTATATGTAAAATTCACTCTCAATCATTCAAGACCTGTCTTGCCTTTATATAAAGCCACAAGCACGCTATATCATGAAATGAACTTTATTAGCTGCATCACAATTACATTTGCAATATTTGCTATAGACACAGAGACACAATCCAAGCACAAATAAACAAAACATCAAACACAAATACTCAATACCACAATGAAAACTTGCATCTTGACAAGGAACTTAAGGCGTAAAGAATTGCCAATCTACAAAAAAAAAAAAAAAAAAAAAAAACAAAAAAAAAAAACCAAACAAAAAACCATGAAAAATTCATGAAAGGCCTGTACAATTATAAGTGTAATAGGCACAACAAATCCCTTGACGCAAATGAATAAAATTATGTGACCAATGATGGTTGCTTTATCTATTTAATTATTCAGCCCCTTGAATCAGAAAACACTACGTTTCATTGTGGCTAGCCTTAATTTCTAAGGCTCAAAGCTAGATATATGCCACAAAATGTATTAAATGCACTTTTAGTGAAAATAGACTGAGTGTCCTCAAGTCGTCTGGCTAATATAATTTTATTTCTTGTTCAAGCACTTATTACCGGTAAAATACTCTCTTAGCTTGTATGCTACTAATGTCAAAGTACAGTTATCTTGAACAAATGCTCGAAGGAGTGTTAGTGAACAAAGTGATTTTGACTAAATAAAATTTGAAATGAGCCATTTTGACTATTTGTACTTTTTCCTCCGTTAATATTATCTCATGAGGTGAGGTGTCCTGAAAGTCATCGGCTTTTTTTCTCATCAAAAGACAAAACAATTAGTCAAAAGAAAGGGAAACGTTGAAAAAGTCTTTTTGGATTCAATCCATACTAACATTCTTTCATAGGTAGCTGTGAGATATAACGGTAAGTATGTGCTTGCTTCACTCTCTTCAAAGTTCAACAGAGTTCGTCATATTTATCCTGGTACCAGCGGGTGAACAAATATATCCATTTACGGATTAATTTTTTTGCTTGTTTATTTGTTCGTGTATTCACTTTGAAAATGATTATGATCAACCACGCAGACTAATCCTACCCCTGTACAATACATTCTCCAGCTTCTCTTTCCCATTTGTGCTTACATGAAGCTGGTCCATAATACCAAGACCACTGATACCCTGACGTTTATTAATTTTAACTCTAATTAAGTTGTTTTGCTTGTTGATAGCTAGTTAGAAATTGGATCTGTTTGTAATCAGGTGTAATAATTAGCCAACTCTTTCAAAGCCCCAATCTGGATTGAGTCAACAGCTTTCCAGGGTGCGCTTTGGGCGTATTGCGCCCAATACTTGCTGACGAAAGCTGTTGACCTAGACACCTGTGTAATTACAGGCATGCCTGTATTTGAAAGAAAGGTTTTTTTACATCAAATGTGAATTAAGCACCGTTATCATCATTTATAGCGTATTATTTTACATTTTCCCGCTTTAATTGCAGTTGGCACGGAAAAAATGGGTTGGGCTGGTCCAGATCATCATAATTAGTATCTGGAACGTAATATAAGGCCTGCAGTCAGTGACCTTTACCAGGTTAGCAGTGTCTTCTCTTGTAAGTACAAGTTGTTTATGAGGCAAACATACAGAATAATACACATCTAACAAAGGCGTTGACACTATCAAGCATGATTTTTTTCCAAAGTCTAATCACATATATGCCAGTCAGCGACTAATCTGGATCTGAAAAGTCTGGAGTTAACACTGCAAATATGGTCATAATTACCAAAGGTCCGATGTGTTTTTAAGACTATTTTTGCAATATGACAACTTTTTTTCAGCGTATTTCAATCGCTGAAATACAGGGAACGGGTGAGAAAAGAAAAATGGCTACTTTGAAATTCGATATCCCGTGATGCATTCCATATATAGAAAAACTAACCCAACTGCCCTTAGCATCTATATAAAGTTTCTTAGGAAAAATATATGTTTGTGACCACAATTTTTTAGGAGATATATGTGATAATTGTGAAAATCGGGCCCCTCCAGAAAATTAGAACTTACGTTTTCACCATGTACCGTGTTCATATTTTATTTATATGAAGAGATACTCAACATCTTTGAAATTTAAGATATATATATATATATATATATATATATATATATATATATATATATATATATATATATATGATCAAGCACCGTTATTCAGATTAAGTTGAAACTTTGTGGAAATGTTCCTTGTGAAAGGGTCAAGCAAAGATGTTCACCAGGTAGCACTGCTGTTGATTCCTGATTTTTAAACGTTTTATTTATTTTTTTTCAATTGGGGTACTTATTGGTAAATGCACATTTTCTGTTGCTTACTATACAAGTCAATGGGCATTCTAATGGTAATTCTCACGCTGAACTTCTCTGAAGAAACTGCCAGATTCACGTCAAACTTGGTGGCAATAGACCTTGGGTGGCCCTCTAGCAGGTTTGTTGAAATGGTCACGCTACACTGATTTTTTCTTTGATTTTTTCTTATGATTTTTTTGAAAATCTTTATAAAAACTTTTAATAGGAAAACTTAACATGGACATTTCTTGTAATGGTTCTAACTTAAATAATTTTGGCCAGCTTTGTGCTCAACTTCGTAGGGAAACACCATTATGAGTGTCTACGTTTTTGTGTAAATGGTTATGCTCCAGTGATGTTTGGACCTTGACCTCATTCCCAAGGTCACATGACAACTGACATGAAATTTACTGTTCACTTGATAACTTGAGATCCGTTTTGAGTTAGGACCTTGAAGTTGCACATGTTAATGTTTCTTTATGGAAGTCGTGCTTAAACAATACATGAGTGACCTTGACCTCTTTTCTGGGGTCACAGTTCAACATACATGAATTTTACTCTCCACTATAACTTGAGAACTACTTGAACTGGGACCTTGATGTTGCACATGTTGGTATTCTTCTATAAAGGTCATACTTACTCAGTACATGGGTGACCTTGATCCTATGCCAAGTTCACAGAGCTGCAGGTGAATGTCTAGGTCAGCTGAGCATGGGCTGTTCACACCGTCTCTTGCAAAATATTATAGCCATTTATGCATTCTTTTAGTGAAATCCAAGGAGCAGTAGCATCTGGCTAATTTGCTAATGATCCGAGTGGTCCATGAAAACATGTTTTTTATCCTTTTTAAGACTTAATTCACGACATTGTGCAAGTTTCACTGTTAAACATGGTTTGGTAAAGTTTTATCAAGGAATCATTTTACAGCTCAATATATGTAAGTTCTAACCTAAATGTGACCCATTGTTTGAAACTGACATTAATGCAGTCCATATGCGTGGATCAGTAAAATCTATCTCTTCCAGATGCTATACTCCATTTGTTAACTCCTTCAGTTGCAACTACGAATAAGGTCCAACTTCTTAAAAGGAACGCTCTGAATTATAACAAAGATGCTAGATCCATGCTCCTTGTGAAAAATCCGTAGCATGCGTGCTTCCCTCTGTGTAAAGTAGAAACTACCTACGGGATGGCAGAATGCTTTGAGCTGGGTCTCAGAAGCAGAGTGCATCAGATAAAATAACTTCGGAATGCAAAAGTTTCTTCTTCTAATTTTAATTCATTAAATTAGGTAAATATCTGTAAGGGAATGTTTGTTTGCTTCGATTGAAGAGATCTTTAGTCGGGATTTTAATAAAAAGAATGACGAGACAGCACGTACATGAATAATTACTCCAAACGTTTACAAAAAAACAAACAAACAAACAAACAAACAAACATAAAAAAAAAAAAAAAAAAAAAAACCCACCCCTTTATGCGTGTCCAAGAATTTGGAACTGTATAACAGACTAAATGATGTGGATAACAGTTGATGGCTTCCCACAGAGACCTGCTTATAAATTAGTCAGGCTGCTTAAGCCTTGATTGTTCCTATTAATAATTACCATATTGATTTACTCATAAACAGTGACTGGATTGGCTGTGGAATAAAGAATATTATAATAGGCCTGTAGGCCTATTTTTAACACTGTGAAACACAACACTGTCCGTGTATCAAGCTTGTTTGTTATGTGTCCATTTGCATTTAGTTTTTCCTGCAAGTGTTTCACCTACACATGTGTTTACACAATTAGAAAATTAATAGTAAAATTGAATTATCTATGGAATGTTAATTTGTTTTCCCACGTAACACCCTTTTTATCTAACACATATTGGATATATTATTGCGCATATCTCTTTGTAGTTGTGGAAGTCAATAAGCAGGGCCAACGTTATTGAAACATTAGTTTATAAGCCATTCATTTTATGAGCTTAAAATTAGAAATCAGTATACAATAAACCCTGTGGGAAAGAGGGACCACCGTCATTGGTTTACCACTGAGTGTGTTAAATCTGGCCAGGTGCGGTATTCACGAAAACCGACTGAAGCTTAAGTGCAACTTTCCACCTGAAGTCCGAAAATCGAACTCACCAAAAACACCTGGAAATCGGTATTCACGAAGCAACCGTAAGTCAAACTTTGCTAAGTCAAAAATGTGAGCGCTATGTAGTGCAAGGCTGCTGTTTGTGACATCTGTCAGTTCGAAAGCAAACTATTTTAGCGCCATTTCTTGGGAACTTTAGGAACAATAAATGTAAACAAAGATCGTCTGCTAACCATATGATTCGGGGGCGAAATAAACTTTGCGATTTACTTGCAATCATGGAGGGGAAGAAGCGAGGAAGTAACTGGTCCATCGAGGGCCAATCCAGGCTCTTAAAAGATGTGGAAATTCGCTTTGATGCCATAAGGGGACAGATAAAGAGCAATGGAGGGACAGGAGGAATCAGCAGGTTAGAGCATACTGCGTGGATGGAGGTGCCTGAAGTACTAAATGCGCGAGTATCGTAAACGTGGGAGGACGGTAAGGCCTAATTGATCTGAAAAGGGTATATATTCGCCCTGGAATGCTTGAATCCAATGTACTACATTTATTTATCTATTTTAAATGATGTGAAAATGGTAATTAAACGGTGTGAAAATCGGAAACACTGCTCTATGCTCCTTAATTATAATGGATGAGAGTATTCAGTTAAAACAGTGGAAGTTTGTTTTTAACCAATTGTTATAAACTTGTTAGTCTGGATATGTTCTAGAACATGCAAATTTTGAATTAAATTAAAGATAAATATCAAGGAAGGTTGCAATGACTTGTTTGTTTTCAAATTGTGTGGGTGTTTTATATTTGTGCAATATTGTTTGCTTTCTCCCAGGCTCTCTGGTGGCAACTATTGTGAACCTTTGAATCTATAGGCTTGCCCAACATTGATTAATTCTTCTTTATAAAGATTCTCGGGGCGCAAGGTACATACTCTTTCTTTCTTTCTTTCTTTCTTTCTTTCTTTCTTTCTTTCTTTCTTTCTTTCTTTCTTTCTTTCTTTCTTTCTTTCTTTCTTTCTTTCTTTCTTTCTTTCTTTCTTTCTTTCTTTCTTTCTTTCTTTCTTTCTTTCTTTCTTTCTTTCTTTCTTGCTTTCTTTCTCTCCTTTCTTCCTTTCTTTCTACCCTGCTTATTGCTTAATGAAAACAGTGCATTCCTATTGATTAGTTGTACTATGTAAGCCAAAGGGGACTGCAATGGTATTTCACCTTTTTTATATCTTCAAAACCATCAGCAACATCCTTTTCAAACTTGGTAGTATGTACCTTGTAGCGTCTTTTATGACAATCCCAGCGATATTTATACAACAAAAATGTTTGGATTTTTCAAGTTTTTTGGGGGGGTGGGGGTGGGGGGTGGTATCATTTTTGGGCAAATTGTAGTATTCTCTTAAACCATTTATGACATTGCTTTAAAATTGAACAGGGACACTTCTCCGTATGATAGTAATGCTATTGCATTACATGGGTAAACTTAACTTCATCCGCAAGGTCACAAGTCTACTTGCATGACGTTTTTTTTTTTCACTTGCTATACATTTTATGTTCACTTATTTTTATGTATTGTTGATTAAACATTCTCTCAAAGGGTTGAGTTACAACAAGTGCCTTTATCAGAAAAATCAAAAGGGAACGGGGGGAGTCACAATACATCTATATCCATGTATATACTCACATCTGGCTGTACTCGTTAAGGTTTCGGGGCCATAAAAACACGGAATCATGGTTATACCAATTTTATGACTTCCCACCCTCCCACCCCGCCCCAAACAAAAATAATGGTAAACCCCCCCATACATTCATACATGAAAAACAAAAGCTAAAAATTCGATAATACCCGTTATTTTGATTGCACAACGCACAGGAAAAATTGGAATATTTTCATTTTAAGAGAGAAATAAAAACGAAACATTTGTACTATATTTTTTCACCCAACACAGGACCTAAAATTTTGTACATACATTTTCATGAATAGAAGGGAAGAACAAATGTCATTGGACAGGTCAGTGGCCTCTGCTCTTGTTAGCAGATGGCGCATAATAGAAAAGTACATATCTATAAATATTGTGTTTTTTTAGTTAAAACGAGTACGGTTAACATTATTATCGCACTACAAGACGAGGTCGTCTGTCATTAGAGGCAAAAAATAACTAAAATCCACGGTTTCAAAATCTTAAAAGTTGCAGCAAATAGGTACTTCGTACATTATCTTATGAAATGTCATACTTCGCGATTTCAACAAAATAATTTTGTTATTATAATTATAATTTAGATACTGTAAAAAAATCAATAATTGGGAAATATATAATTGTAATCTTTAGAAAATGCATGAAGTCGTTAACCAATTTGATCATAATTATTAAAATTTACCAAGAGATGGCAGCAGTATATGACAGAGGGAACATTTTCATGGGAGATGGGGAGGGGTGGGGCGGGGAGGGAGCAATTGCTCCGAAAAGAAAAGTTTTAACAAATCCAAAGAAACCTATCTTCCTCCTTATTATATAATCAATCTCAAATTTCATCTTTAATTTCTCATTTACTACATATAAAGGGATAATTTGGGATACTGATACGTTGACTCGAAAAACTTTTTGTAATGTGCACAGAGAGTGACAGCCCTGTTGATTAATTCTGCAATCGACTTGTGTCGTAACAACAGCTCGTTCAGAAGCAAAACGGGCTTCACTTGTGCGTGTGCTCACTGACTGGATTTTAAAAAAGGAATCGTTTTGAATGAGGTCATCATATTTTCATTTTCATATTATCACATCAATGTTTTCTGTAACAAAGGACTGGAAAGATCCTGATGCGAAACACCTCGATCAGCGACACTCACACTTGTAACAGAAGGGGCAGGGCATTTGATCTTTTCGTTTGATGTGCCACGGCATTCTCGACTTCGCCGACAATATGAAGAATGGTTTTCGGTCTGAACCGGTAGAACTGCAGGATGACCTGAGGCCGTTGTGCCTCCAGCGGGTTTGTCCTATCTGTGAGCGGCCTTTCCGCCATAAGGCCTAGCTGTCGACGCCGCCAGCGTCTCTGCAGTCCTAGCACGGCCACCATTTTCTCTCCTCAAAATTCGACTTAAGCAAGGTACCAACCGGACTTGAAAATTGAACTTATAAAAAAACTCGACTTGAGGTGGAAAACGATTTTTTTCTTCGTGAATACCAACAAAACTGATCTTAAGGTCAAATCTAAAGACATTTTGTTTTTTGTTTTTTGTTTTTTTAATTTTTTATTTGAACTTAAGTCCAACATTAATTCTATGTGAATAGGGCCCCAGATTTTTAAAAACATTTTTATTGTACGTCCTGATGCGTGGCTTGCTGTGCGATAACAACGTTATATGGTTGTCCAAGCGTCAACAGACTCGTCTTTCACCTATCCCATCTGGTTCGATTCTGGGTCAGGTGAGCAAGTGAACAGGCTTACAGCCACTGAGACTGTGCACGCGATTTTCCCCCGAGTCCTGCGGTATCCTCCACCATATGAAAGGGTAGAAAATCAGCAGGTCCACTGTTCTGTCAGGTGCTGTGTCTTTGAGGCCTCTGCGCACCAACTGGCACACCGTGCAGGTTCACCATCTCATATGACAATTTAGGTCCGGAAGGTTCTGTGCCCAGTTTAATATTTGCGGTTGTACATCTTCCTGATTCCGGCTTAAGTTTTACAATTGAACACACTAACACGCATTTTTTTTTTGAAACTACGGAACGACAGGGTCTCGAAACAGCAACCTTCGGCAACGAAAACGTTGTCAAGAATGGGAAACGCACATATCCACTGTACAAAGTCCCCATTGTTCAAAGAATGGTTCAATGGAGGTAGGTTTGTGTGAATGTCACAAAAGACACGCCCAGTTCATTGTATTTTATCCAGCATATGAAATTACTGTGTTCGGAGATGTCTCAGATCGGTGACTGTTATATGTATATCCAACTGCATCAAAGGAGCATCGAAAGCATATCATCCTCCAATTAGTATATAAGCGGACAATAAGGATAACCTACTGTTTGCTATCCCACGTATCTGGTAGTTGACAATGTCTCAATCATACACTGTTATAGCCAAATTAATACTAACATGCGAAATATTTTAATACATATAATCAACTGGATCAGAATTGCAGTAACACTTTCTCTGTTATTATCATTTTTCTTACAGCACGCTCAACCATATATCATTCTCCTGTAAACGTGTTTTCTACACCAAAACCCAATAGCTTGTATGCAGAGAATAAAGTATCAAAATTACCTTTGCCATGACCAATAATTTTACCTCTCTTGCTGTATACAATTTGCAGCTGCACTGACAAACGTTTATGTGTTTATGAAATCACCTTGGAATGAAACTGCACTGGCAAGTTCTTTCATGTACTTTGAATGTCCCGTTGAAATGCTTGTCCCAACTAGTAATCTAATTGCCAGAGTTCACAAATAGTATAACTTTATTCTGCTGAAGTACGCTTTGTTTAATCATGCAACTTGTAGTACAAATTTTAGAATTCAGCACAGGGATATTGGACGCTTACACAGGAATACTGTACTGTTTTTAACTGTGCATTTGGTCATGTAATTGTTTATTAAATTCCTCTTATGTTTTTTCTTCTTTATTTTCCTTTTTTTTTTTTGTTTTTTTTTGTTGTTGCCTTTATTGGAGATTTTCACCCTAATACCTCTCATTTCTTTAAAAAATATACAGTAGTTCTTCATGCTAGTGTCTGGCGGCCAACCAACCTTTTTAAGAACACCGGCCAGTATGAATCCGTAACAGTTTACAACACGAGTTTACCTAAACTAAACTAACTTTGATAACTCTGTCAAAATGCGGAAATCACTGGATCTGTCACTTAGTTGAGGCTAGATGGCTTGGTAACATGGCGATGGTGTAGCTGTTGATTTGTCTCACCTGCAACGTGTTAAAGAAAGATAGCAATTTCCCATGCTTAATGTAGTGGCTGTGGGTATTCAGACCACTATCAAGAAATGCAAAATTTTCGATGTTACCTTTCGTGGGGCACTAGTACAAAATTTTACTTAATCAAGTGACTTTCTAAATTCGTTCTAGATTTGATAGGCTGGATGATAATACAATACCACAATGACCGTTATAACAGGTGATTTTTATCTCCTACACATTTCATAGGCTGGGGGTGCCGTTAATAATGGGTTTGGCCCATATTCATAAATTCCAAACCCAAAATGACAGCAAAGACATTCGAGAGTTACGAAAGCATCCAATGTAAAGAAATAAATTTCACTCCTGACTTGAGACGGGCAGTCACCCATAAAAGGCAACTGGTGGTTTTAAACCAGTTCTCTCGACCTTGGAAATTTTCTTCATTAAATATGCAGACTATAGTGTTTCCAAAATGTATGTAAAGTCATCAAGTGCGAAACAGGTCATTCTCTATGCTACCCGGTTTTTGGCTCAGCTGGTTTGTCAGTCAGCTGAGCTTATAGGACGATCGTTCATCCATCCACAATTCACATTTGCTACTTGTCCAAAACCATCAACTACATTTACTTCAAACTTGGTTGGAATGTACCCTGGATGGGTTTCTACAAATGGTCATGCTCCAATGATTTTTGTATTTTCTATTTTTCTTTTTTCTGTTCTTTTTAAAGGCAAATCTTTCCAAAAAATTATCTGAAACCGCCCATCCATTTGCTTTGATATCACATAGGGACACTCCTAGGGACTCTTAGTTCTTAAGTTGTTCAACAGGTGGTGTTGGAAGTTTTTTCGAATTTTCTTATATGAATTTTTGTGTTTTCACTACTTTTGACTTCTCCTTCAGAACCGTCACTCAGATTAATCTAAAAATTGGCGGATATATTCCTTGTGAAAGAGCAAACAACGTTGTTCACTAGGTGGAACTGTTGTGGATTTCTGACTGTTAACGATGTTTTAAATTTGGGTACGTATCGGTAACTACACTTTTCCTATTGACTACTATGTAAGTCAAAGGTCAATGTTATTTACATTTTGGACAAATGCAACACCTTTGCATTGACCACAGGCACAGGAGTACCTTATATTGTTCTTGTGACGGGTACATCTGCCCGTACTACAATCTACCTTACACTTGCAATAAATCTCTTTCAGCAGCTGTTCTAGAGTAGGGGGTATATCCATTAGTTCAAGCACAAATTTGCTGGCCAAATACCAGCCCCACTAATGTGGTGAAAGCTCTCTTACAAGCCACTCATGTATCTGTAGATACACACGGTAGCTGTGGTACTTGCATGCTGATGAACTGGGTGGTAGATGCTCGGGCTTTATGTGAACTGTTGCTGTTGCTGGCCTTTCAAAGAATCTCCTATGCCGTAATTGGCCAAAAGTCATTCCCAGTTTGCTATTAAACAGGAGTACTCAACATGTGTTTTTCAACGAATATTGCCCCGTAAAACAAGGCATTTAGAATGGAATCTCCGAAATTGACATAAATAATATCAATAAAAAAGTTCAACACCTCAACATGCTGATAGTATTCAAATGCAGACTGGCCATCCTTCATACCATTACCAAAATATGCACCTTTGTAAGATACGATCAATCATTTAAAGTTATTTTTCTCATACATGTATGTTTAATATATATGAGAGACGTGATATGTTCTTTCAAATCTTAATAAGGAATAGTTGAATATCAAGTGGAGAGGTGCGAAGAAAAAATCTGTTTAAAAGGTAAATTATTATCAGCATCAGTCAACTGCTCCAACAGGACCTTTGAATTACATAAGATCCAAAAACTGTCAATACCGGAAGATGCTTCTATCTGTCCGCAGTAAATAAACCAAAAGTCGTGTTCTTTCTTAAAGCCTATAGACAACAAAACTGACAGTTCTTAGTAGAGCAAAATTTGAAACCTATTATGAATCGGAACTTACGAGGCTTGTAATGTAAGTTGGATGATGGGTAGATGGCATGTTTGTCAGAAAATTTCAGGCCAAATGAAGATATAAATTGTCGATGTTTCTTGAAAATAATTTTCTATGATTCCTTTACCTCATCATGTGTGGAAGAACTTGAGTTGGTTAACTGGCCTAATTTGTCAATTAGAACCTGATAATAAAATGTCTGCAATTGACCATTTTCTTTGGACTAATTTATCGATATCTTGTTTTAATTGGTTCAAAACTAAGAGTTGTATGTAATAAAGTACAGATCTAACTATATGGAGACCACTTGGGTAATTAAATTTTATCGTAAAAATTGTGGTATAGCATAAGAGTAGTGAGACTTATTACGATGTTGACGATGTCCATGTGTACCTCCTCGCCGTGCCTAAGCATCAATCAATTGTGATGAGCAACCAATGTAAGAATAATTTGTTGACACAATCCCAACCCCTTTTACTGGATCATGAAGAGGTATTTGAACTTATTTCTTTCACAGAACCAGCAAAGCATAAAATTTTCTCACCTCCGGCTGACTGGAGAGGGTATCACAAGGTTGGACACTTGATGGCGCAGGGTAAATCATGCTTAAAGTACCAATCTTCAAAGAAAATTAAGGTCAATTATAGCAGCATTAACATAAATTGTAAAAGTTTGATAAGTATGTCTGTCAATATCGGTAATGCACCAGGCATTTTAATTTGAAGATGTTAAAACTTTTTATAGGCAAAACTAATGAGACTCTCATACAGTATCTGTGTACTGACCACAATGCATGCATGTGTATTAATTGTTGTTTGACACCAGTAGGATTAATCACCCGAGTAGTTTGTGAAAACTTTATACTGAGAACATTTTGCCAGCATGTGCACATAATGCCACATCACATGGCTCTGCAGGATATAACCAATTATTTAAGTGTGGTGTTTAAAGCGAAAATGCCATTGTTTGATTTATGGCAGACATTTCCCTGATTAGGCAAGCTTTACTACCCTAAAATAGTCTTGACCTATTGTCATAAATTCAACATTCTATGAAAGGTTTCATTAATAGTTAAGAGTCATTTTCCTTCCATTCCATACTTAAACTTGCTCAGCTGAGATATACATGTTATTTCATAATGTAAACCTTGCTCTGTGGCAAGTGACTATGTTAAAACTATACAATCAAGTAGTCTTACCCCAGCAATGGGGCTTTCTCTAGTCATTGGAAGGGAGACAATCACAGGGCACAGTGACTGACCTGTGGGTGAAAGTCCTGTATTGATTATAAAATTTTGAACTTTACATACCAGCAGTTGTTCATTATATATTCTCACGACAAAGTGGATATTCGACCAGGGGCTCATCATATGTTCTTACCTCAAAGTGGATTGTTCATACTGATTTCCTTATAAATATGAAAAATCAGGATTAACATGATCCATGTGGGCTATTGTGTTGGGTTTGCACCCAGCATCCAGTCATGCTGAAAGAGTGAGCAAGTACCTTGGCTGTCAAGAAGAATATGAGTTTGCAGGCATTTCACTTCCAGTCAAAATTACAATCATTGCCAAGTTTGAAAAGCTGAATCATTGGCCTTCTATCAATGTTGGCTGTCTATGAATGTTGGCTGTCTATCAATGTTGATTGTCTTTAGCGAAACAAATTATTTCCAACGTATATCACCATTTAGAGCCGATATATAGATTTGCTGCTTCTAAAGGTCAGGCATTACGTTTGGACAAAAAAAAATGTTTTGGCTGACGTCTCACGAAAGTAAGTATAATGGGAAAATATACTTCTGTTCGTATTGCGAAACGCGTTTGTAAAAGAACAAACGGGCAAAGCATTTGGTCTGCAGAGAATCCAGATGCCAAAAACAGGCAGTGTTTGTAGATTCAAGAATTATAGAAATTGCATGCCATCCCTTTTGTAATTTACATAGATTTCGAATACCGGCTAGATTCAGCTCATTATTTCACAGCTCCAGGGGTGGCTTGGGATGCCATTCTGAAAATATCTAGTGTCACTTCATCTAGTGTCAGACAAAGGCATACATCAGATGATTCAGAAAGGAATGAGAGGGATTTTGGCAATGAAAAGCCATGTGTTTGCAGAAGAAAAACAAAAACAAAAAAGAGCGATTATGAATTTTATCTTGTTAAAATTGTGACCAACCTACACAATTGAGAGGTATGAATTAAAAAGATGCACATGCATAACAAAGAGCATTTTAGCTCATTACATTGTCAATGTTACCCGACCATATCCAGATTTACCCGAATTACATATTTAACCCTAATCTAGGGCTGCTTTACTTTACAAATGTAAGATCTGTGTATTAAAGCCTGCACTCAACAAATTCTAATATTGTTTTTGCAAGTGCCTATGGATTGTTGGAAATTAAAATGTTGATACCTCTGTGATGGAAGACTATAATTTGAAATAGGTACAATAGAAGCTGAGGGCTACAGTATTTGACCTTGAACTTGACCTTTAACTATGAATTTTGATCTCAAACGTCCTTAAAAATTAGAAAGTATATATGTAGGAACTAAATTTGTATATATTTCTGTCACCTGTTCTCTTTTCATCGTTTGTGTAGTAGGATACAACCATAGAATGACAAACAAAGTATGTTAAAAAAATCAAAAGCTTAGTGCCACATTTAGCGCGCCGTATTAATTTAGGGAAACCGCAATTTGTACAACAGGCCCTGTAGCTGGCAAAACTTTCAAACCAAATGAATACCTGGGGGGGGGGGGGGGAACGTTGCCTTTTTTGGCCTGATATAGCTCCGGGACTATTTGCAACATGTGCTTGGTGGGTGTATGGGAAGGGGCACGAAACAATAACGAAATTGAATAAGATATCTTCAACTCAAAATAAATGTAAGTTGATCAGCTATTGCTAGAAAGAAATTGCCGCCGGCAATGTGTGTCGAGGAGGAGGGGTGGTGGTGGAAACCAAACATCAATGACAAAAAAAAATATGTATAACCCCCCCCCCCCAACCCGATATCCCGAAATATATGTAAGTTGACCAGCTCCTACTGGAAAGATAATGCCACCGGCTCAGACAAAAACCGCAGACACTATGAACAGGTACAGACTTACCAATTCCAGAACAGGAAAGTACCCGTTAATGTACTATTGTAGTAATAAGTCTGGATATAAGATCTTCCACACATTCAACGACATCTACTCTTGCCAGTCTCATAAATTGTCTCTCTTGCAAATCCTGACAGCAGCCACAAAAACTGAACGATACAACCTTTGTATATGTATATGTATATATATATATATATATATATATATATATATATATATATATATATATATATATATATATATATATATATATATATATATAATTTGGCCCTAGCTAAGAAACATCCCCAATACGTTTCAGCTCAATCCTACTTGTGACCCGTGAAAAATTTTAAAAGGGCTACCCCAGAAAATTATATATATATATATATATATATATATATATATATATATATATATATATATATATATATATATATATATACATACATATATACCCGCGCTTCTCCATCATAAATGATACATGTTTTCATATAGTCAAAAGCATCTGTATGCATTTTGGAGCAATTTGGCAGAAAGGTTTCGATGCAGATGACATTTTAATCGTTTGCTATAAGTAGTCCTGAAATTTATTTTGCGTATATCACACCCGTCACAATCTTAAACGTTTAGGACTTAGATATTTTAGTAAGGACATTTTAAACTATCTTAACCGTTGAAAAACCTTTTTGTTGCAATTAATTTTGGATTGATCCATATTTCGGGCTGGATTACGGGACAATTATATAGAAAGGAGATCAGTTGCACTGGGAGCGCCATGTAAGAGTGTCGCAGCGTGGACGCATAATAACAATTTTTGCCTCAGGTTGATTTTACAAAAGCCATTAACATTACATGCGTTAGGTCTTTTATCGTTGAAAATATTGAAATTTAAATGACATAAAGCACCATACGACAAATCCATACAAAATATATTTTTATGTTTGTGTAAATTTCCTACCCTCCATTGCAACTTAAGACGTAAATCTTAAAAATCTTGATATATTGGCTTTGATATACACGTACATTCCTGCACTTACTTAGACGATGCCTTTCGTAAATTTCCAATTTTATCCTGCCAACACGTTTGCAATAGTTACTTCCTTCATGTGTTTTAGCGGCAGTTATGAGTCATATTCATTCTTTAGGGAGAAACTTTTATTTTTGATCATAAGCAAGGCATCTTTCATGACCTTTTTCAGTGCCATATTTTGGATTGAGTCAACAGTTTTCCTCGGCCAGCAATGCGGCCAAAAGTCGCCGAGGAAAGCTGTTGATATATATTTGGACGGAGTCAACAGTTTTCCTGGGCGCGCTTTGGGCCCAATTCGCCCAAAAGTGGCCGAGAAAAGCTGTTGATCTGGATTGTTGTATTCTATGTAAATAAAGGCATTCTGGTACTTGAATCAAAGGTCTTTTTACAAGGAACATAAATCTAGTACTTATCATAATCCAGACCCATTCGTGTTAATTAGTTCTACTTTAGTGGCAGTTGGCATTGAAAGAGTTAATCATGTAAGCCTTTGGCCAGCCGGAAAACTGTAGTGCTGAAGTCTCCATAAATACACATTGTAACAGCCCAGGCAAAAATATTGATAGACTTTGTAATTGCCAGTGAAAACTAACAGTAAACTTTATAACTAACACTGTATGGTCTCGGTAGAAAAATTTGCGAAGAAAATTGCAATCGTGGACATGCACTAATGAGCCACAGAGGAAGGATTTAAGACAACTGTAGTATATCTGTCTTTCAGTCGGCTGTGAAGCCATTTTTACAGCATTAAAAATTACACAGAAAAAAGTTTGCATAGGTTAATTGAACAAATTCATGCTTTAACCATTAGCCCACATTTCTTGTGAAAGCGACAAACAAGCTTTCCCAAGGTGTAAGACAAACAGTTTCAGAAATGTTCCTTGTACATATTTGATGTCATTATTGTGGTCAAGTTAATAATTCAAACTAAACAACTTGTGGGGTCCCCTCTAATGTGCACACTCATAACACAGCAGTCACCGAAGGACATCATTTTCGAACTGAACTTCTTTACGATTGCACACTTGCGTGTAATTCAAACCGAAGAGTTTATACAAGGGAAGGAGGATACGCGCGTGTCTGTGCCAAACGAGGAAATTCACTTGTGCGTACTTTGTTTGTAAAAAAACTAATCAAAGGACGCTCTTGGCTGAAATGACCGACGTGTTGACACACATACGCTTTGACAATAACATTAGAGCACGTGCATTAACAATAACATTGTCCCAAGCATGACTATGACAGCAATAGGCTTCTCAAACAAACTGCTGGTCAGGTTGGTGGGAATGCGCATTGAAAGTAAAATAAACCTGCCAATGATCGACGTAAAAGTACTTTCCGCAAAATCAACATCCATGTTAGCACCTTTTCCTGAAAGTTCTGTACTTCCATATTCTTAATCAGTGTGACACATCGGGTGTGACTTTGCGGACTTTTAAATTGTGAAATTTAGGTTCGCGAAAACACCGAATCGTCTTTTTAAATTTTAGCCAGAAGCAAAAACAAAATTTTGATTTACGACGAGGACAGTTAAATTTCCATTTATGCACATCGCCAGCAAGAACGGAAGGATTTACTTTGACACCGATACGCATGATGTATTTAAACTTGGCATACTTGGATCAAATAAATTCGCATCGGTACCCTTGTGTCGATGTATTCTTTTAATCAATCTTTGCATCTGTAGTTGTTGATTCTTGTTTTCATCTGTAGCCAACATATTTTGCGGGCTAAGTTCTCGGGCGCAGGCAAGGTTTGCCATTTCCGAAACATAAATATACACGTAATTGTCATCTGCTACACACGAATCATGTTGGAACACGTAGAGACATGGCGCGCGCGCACACACACACACACACACACACACACACACATACACACACACACACAAAAAGATGAAAAGAACGGGAAAATTTTCAAACAATTTAGTAATTCAGCTACACCATGATAAAGAAAGGCGTTTTTCACGGTTCTCCTATATACATACTTTTGAGCACACTCTTGTTAAATTGGATTGACAGCTGAAGATATTTGGATACATTGGAGCTTTTCAGTGCTCCTACACGGTACAAGGCTAAATGAGAGTAACGCTTTTTGCTATTTCAGTGGTGCATGCAATCTTTTTGAATGAGGTATTTGCGTTGTAGCAGATACTGTCAATATTTTAATGTCAGTTCAAATAATGCTTTTAAGTTCATCATTGTTTTGTCATTTTTGGTTAATGTATGATATTTTCTCACCTTACAAGTGCACCTGATGATGACCAAACGAACAATTTTATAGAAGTTTGCGAAAACGTTAACGGAAGTTGCGGAACTATGTTATGGGTTTATTTATTTATTCTTTCTGTTCAATATCTGGCGCTCAATTTCCAGTCTGTTCTGTGGCATACTAGCAAGCCCAACTCGCCAGCTACCAAACTAACAAAACTACGGTAACGTGTGAATAAACATCCAGTACTCCTAATCGTACAGAGTCATGGTCACCAATCCAATCGACGTGTCAACATGGCGGGGAAGCGCCAGATCAAGAGGGAAACAGCGATTTGACAACTTGGCCATTACAAGTAAACAAAAACCTGCATGCAAAATGCGTACTACATGTACTGGCACACTTTAAGTCAATAATCCTCTCAAGTTGTAACATTAATATTTCAATTTTTATGTGTTTTGAGGTCCATCTGTACTGTAGCTCAGGAGTGGAGAATGCAAACTATTGTCACTAAAAAAGAAACATTCTGAGCTCTTTCAAAATACGAATCCATCGTCAGGACGACTGTCCCTCATATTTTAGTGTTAAATGGCTCCCTTTGCTTTTGATGGTGCCCAAACATGTACATATTATTACCAAACAACGGAAAATGTATTTGGTATAAAGATAAAAAAATAAATTCGCATGTATTCCCGTGAGGGCAAAATCTTTCATGGTCACTGGACGTGATTATGAGGCGGATCGATTAACTCTCGAATCAGCCAAAAGGCCTACATTAAATGCTGATCAATCCACTTCTCACCGTTATCTGACCAGATGATCTCAAACAATGCCTGCTTAGGCATGCGCACTAATCAGGCTCTGCCATCATCCATGACGTCACAAAAACTGAAAATTCCTCAGTAAATTGGAATGAAACGCCGATGATAACAATGGAAGTTAAATTCTTACATTAACATTTTTTTCAAAACATGGCCAAGTGTGGCTCAGCATACTTTTTTAAGTCAGCTTTGAGTTGATGAGAGACTGAACTGTCGGCTGCCTCTTCTCAATTCGCATTATGTATGTAGACTTCTTTCAAATAGTGTGGGCGGGAACCACGTTTCAATCTTGTTGGCGGATTTACTTTAGACATATTTCATTCAGCATTTTGTCCTGGGAGACAGGAGGAGCCCTATACAAATCCTTTTTGGAGAGAGGACAAGTGGCACAGAACAAAAACGTTACAAGACAGTCATAGAGAGGACTGGCACTATGGAACACATGCGAGATGTCTATAGGCTGACATGGTGATACACACCCTCTTGAATAGCACTGAAAGGCGATAACGCAAGAAAGCCAGAACAGACAGTGAGCAAATATATTGAAATATTGTATATCATGAAATTGGATAATTTATTTAAAAAAATCGGTCCAAGGATAACAATTTGGATCGGAATCATGTAATGACACTGCTATCAAATCTTTTGGTGTTGGAAATGTAATTTTGAACCGATAAAAATATTTACTCATTTTCTGAACCAGAACAGTCATTTGAGCCATGGAGTAATGTTTCCAAGTAAAAGGAACAATCGTAATTATGGAGGAATGTAAAAAATTTCTGTAATATATGTAATAACGGCAAGCAAAAAATGTAGTTCCAAACATTTTCCAATCCTTGACTACAGGTACATAACGGAGAATCTTTGATACCGATCTTGTGCAAGTGACTATCCATCTGCCTGCTACCCATGCTTAATCTTGCATGCTGGATTGCAGCTGTCCTTTTACCAACATAATAAAGGTCAATATGCTTGATTGGGCGAGGAAGATTAGATTCAATTCTTAGTTTGAATTGTGAGAGGCTTGAATCATTACGAGTTTCTAACTGAAGAATGTCCCACAATCTAAGAGCACACGGAAAAAAAGATCGATCAAATAGGTCGGTGCGGGCTCTAAAATGAGGAATGTCTAATCTCCGACGGGTGGCATAACTGAAATTAAACTGGTCATCTGGGATGTATGCAAAAATGTTTCTAAGGTAAATGGGGGCATTGTTATGAACAACTTTATTCATGAGAATTAATGTGGCCTTTTGACGACGTCACGCCGCGGACCTAAGGCGTGACTATATTTTGCCTCTTCAACTGATCGTCACTGAGTATTCTTTTCCTGGCTCGTATGATTTATTTCTAAATTTGTGGAGAAAATCGTCAGTCTTTTCTTCTTAATCATTTGGGTTATTTACTTTAAAATTACATGTTAACACATCTGTTACCTCTAGACCTTAAATTGTGCGATGGGTGTTGATCCGATATTTTCCAATTTTTCCATCTTTAAAACATATATTTCTTCTTCCAAAACACAAGCTGGATTCTCTTCAAACTTCGTAGGGATAGAAGTTGCCTTGGGCTCCAGCAGGGCTCATCAATAGCTGCGGCTTCTACCATTTCCCGATTTTTTCTTTAATCGTCTCAATTACATATTGATCATAAAAGCACATGGTAGTATGGTTACCATGCAAATACATATGTACTTTTAACTCTTCCAAAATGCTGCTTTAGAGCAAAGTTGCCTTTGTATAATGTACACGATCTGCTTGTACTTGTTGACAATGCTAGACACATAGCAGCTGAAGTTTGTTCACTTGCCACTACCATCCGCGAGTTATGTGAAGTTAGGTATGGCAGCTGGCAGACTACTTTAATACAGAAGGAGTGCCATGACTTCGTTGACTTCCTGTGCACCAGTTTAAGTAGCTTTGCTATTGGAAGGTGTACATTATATCGATGTTGAATGACCAGTGTTTTTTCTACTTTTTTCACCTCATTCTCTGTATCTTTATGATATATACAATTCAGTGTACTATTATGTACGAATAAAGATATATATATATATATATATATATATATATATATATATATATATATATATATATATATATATATATGTGTGTGTGTGTGTGTGTGCGTGTGTGTCTGTGTGTCTGTGTCTGTGCGTACGTGTGTGTGAAAAAGGCAGAAGGTACGTGAAACAGAACTGTGGTCGATATAATTTTATGATGATCCTCTGTAACGAAGCGCTAGACAAGAAGGATGCAGAAAGAGACATTTTAATAATTATATTACGTCCCCTATTAAGTATTCTTCCCGCACAAGTCCCCTGTAATCACCAGCAGACAGCCCCATTTCCATTTGTCGAAGATACATTGGCCCATTCAGCGACTCACCATAATAGAAAAGTGATTAAAACCTTCAACTCGGGGGTTGTGCCGTCACCGTAATACCGCTGTCAACACAGGAAGTCCCTTAGCTTTGTCTCAGGTTTGTGTCAGTAGGTGGGCCAGGATATAGACACACATCTCCCGCAGGCGGTATTAATCCCTTAAGCACAAATACGCAATTGGCTGCCACTGTTTTGGAGAGTAAATGCCAAGCGAGCCTTCCCAAAATTGGTTTGGTAGGCAATTGCCATTATGAAGGCAGAGAGCATGATGGATGCTTTTACTCTGTTGTCAAATGTCGCTACTAGCGTCACACATGTTGCCAAATTGATGGTGGGCCTGTATTGTTTTTTCTTTTCCATAAAACAGAGAGCGTACGTTTCTGTGTTTAAATTGCCCGTTACATCACCATAATATACTGTGAACTAAATATCAATATCTCTACCACTTTGTAAGAGATTGTATAACCAATACCCTGGCACATCCGTAAAGTTCACCTGGCGAAAAACAGTCCCATTTGCTGATATTTTATCATTAATTAATCTCAAAGGTTCGTTCATTCTTGAGCTCATATCCGCTTCTGATACCCAAACGTGACATCATCTACTATTCTTCAGCTTCGCTATAGCTTACACCTTACTCTTAATAAATATTAACTTGGATTCAGCGTTGATATAGGCATTGTAGATTTTTGTTTGGACTAGGAATACCTGTCCAATGTAGCATGTTGTCATATGTTATCATTTGACAGGTAATTGCCTCATTCATTCATATATATATATATATATATATATATATATATATATATATATATATATATATATATATATATATATAGAGAGAGAGAGAGAGAGAGAGAGAGAGAGAGAGAGAGAGAGAGAGAGAGAGAGAGAGAGAGGAGACAGAGATTGGAATATTTGCCTTCAGTTTGTAAACAAGTTAAACTTCATCGTTACTTACCAAGTTATTCTGATACAAATGCAGTGTGGCCTTTGCCAATAGCAAATGAGTCCTACCAATGCCATGGCAAGATCTGAAGCCCAGATGTTAGCACGTGCACACATGAATTCACAAAAAACACCTCCTGTTTGTCGTAATTGATGAATGCCCCAATGCATGTAGCTGGTGCTGGTATTTAATTGTATATATTTGACAGGGATAATTTGCGGGGGTGGCTCCATCAATAAACTGATACTACCTAATGCAATAGAGCCTGTTTTGAACGAGATCCCCGCTTAAACCCTCAAAGTTAGAGCCCCAAATATAATGTTCTAACCTCATTGTCATGTGTTCTTTATAGTATTAATTGCGTGTGTGCACTACTTTTTGCCTTCGAAAGCCACATTCAGTAGATATGCCCTGTATATTACAATCAATAATCCTAGTGAGGAACATCGGTTGATCTCACCAGCACTGCCTCTGTATGGTTTGATTGATGAAGCTACGTTTATGTCCCTGCCTACATGTAAACAAAGTGTCAGCCTGAATTCACACTATTTGAATCACCCAATTTTTTTCGGCCCACACCTAAATTCTTGGTCTGTAAATAGTATAAAAAACTCTCTAAAATACACTGACCCTATCATCTAACCAATTCTACATGTCCCAAATGATTAGCCTTAATGACTAGAAGTGGATTTATTACCAAAAGATGGAAAATACGCCAAATGAACGCTGAATCCGACTTTTAAATGGTAAATAGGTTATCCGATATTAAACAGGTTTAACTATATTTATGCCATTTTGAAAGACTTTTAATGTCCAAAATGTTACTACAATTTGTCTCTATTATTTCAAGGTCTTCTTATTTTTGCATTAGAGTCAACAAAATGAAGATTATAAACGCCCCATTGGTTACAAAAATCACATTCATTACATCATTTGATACTTTCACTCTTCTTTTTTATTAAGTTTTCATAGCCCTTACTTTTCACCACAGTAACAGCTATTTTGATAGGTTTCATGACTTTTTGACTGCATGCTTCTATGGACGGTACCTTGGCTCCTCATTAAATTCGGATATATCGTAGCAAGCAAATTCTGAATTACCAAACATTTTTCAATTTATGTTTTCAATTTTAAGCAAATGAAGTTATTTTTTCCCAACGACACATTATGAGCGAGACCTTGTACACCTTTCATGTATTTTCGTCCGACAAATCACAGTGAAATCGTAACTGTAATCACTTCTCGGATTGAACATGGTTCCTATCTTTACAAGGGGCTTATGCGTTCTGCCCTTACCTTCTTAAGTGAGATTTATGCGTTTTCTTCTCACCCGTGGATAAAAATATCAATGTGAAATCACCCGTCCGTTCACTCTGCAAGCCAAAGCTTGGTGATGTGAAATCAAAACCTTGTCTAGCTAGCCTCTCTAAAATTTTTGAAGGTATCTTAAATGAACAAATGACAATTGTTTTCAATGATATATTGAAATCTTAGTTATGTGCTTTTCGCAAAGGATACAACTGCCAAAGTCTGTTGATAAAAATGATAGATGATTGGAAACTATCTCTTGACCATCATGAAATTATAGGGGTAATCCTAATGGACCTGTCCAAGGCATTTGACTGCCCTTCCCAAGAAAATTGGAATCCTATGGTATGTCGAAAAATGCTTGCGAGCTCATTGGCAGCTACTTATCTGGAAGACAACAAAGAGTTAAGTATGAGGGAACTTTTAGCGAGTGAAAAAATATCTTAAGAGGCGTGCTCCAAGGTAGCATTCTTGGACCTTTGCTCTTCAATGTTTTCCTGAATGATTTTTTCTACTTTATCAAAGGTACATGTACTACCAGTTTATTTAATTATGCAGATGACAATGCACTGTCCACCCATGACAAAGACCTGCATAATGTCAAACACAGTTTAGACACTGCAGCACAAATTGGTGCTACATGGTTTGAATAAAATTAAATGAAAGCAAATCCTGACAAATTCCAGTCTTTCTTACTTCTACCAAATGCTACATACTGTCCTGATGACTTTAACTTTGAAATAGATGGTATCAATATAAGGCCAGAAAAATCTTCTAAACTGCTCGGCGTTTTTATAGATGATAAGCTCAAGTTTCATGATCATGTATCGTACTTATGTTTTCTGACTTCCAAACAAATAAGTGTTTTCAGAAGAGTCTCAAACATTTTGAGTGAAAAAGACAAAATGCAGATATCTAACGGGTTTATCTTATCTAACTTTAACTACTATCCTTTAGTGGGGCACCTATGTAATCAAGCTGATACGACATAAATGAAAAAAAATCGTGAAAGAGTATTGGTGTGTGTCTTAAATGATTACACCTCTTCACACTCAAACATTTTATATCGGGCAAGAAAATCCTCACTTCATCCAAACAGATTACGAAAGCTCTCTATGGAAATTTGTAAGATTAATATGAAAGACTTTCCTAATTTTCTGTCTGACCTATTTACAAGAAAAGAAACTCGGTATAATTTACGTGACAAAAGGAAGTTTATGCAGCCTGCTTACAACACTGTTACTTATGGCAACAATTCTGAACGGTACCAAGGGGCCAAGCTTTGGAACTCCCTCCTTCCTGATATCAAAGAACAGACAACTCAATTCAAAACACTTATAAACGCATGGCTTGGCCCTTCCTGCTTATGGTATGTATATGCCTTAATATGCTACAGCCGAACCTAGTTTTGTCACTTCCATTAAGAACTTGCACCAGGTGTTAACATCTTTTCATTGCGTGTCCTAATTTTCTGTCTGACCTATTTACAAGAAAAGAAACTCGGTATAATTTACGTGACAAAAGGAAGTTTATGCAGCCTGCTTACAACACTGTTACTTATGGCAACAATTCTGAACGGTACCAAGGGGCCAAGCTTTGGAACTCCCTCCTTCCTGATATCAAAGAACAGACAACTCAATTCAAAACACTTATAAACGCATGGCTTGGCCCTTCCTGCTTATGGTATGTATATGCCTTAATATGCTACAGCCGAACCTAGTTTTGTCACTTCCATTAAGAACTTGCACCAGGTGTTAACATCTTTTCATTGCGTGTCCATTGCATATATCATTTTCCATTCCTCAGACGTCATGGTCGAGTAATAGTGCCTTGGCGCTACTGTTTTACTATTGTACCAAGCTCGACTTGAAATAAAGATTATTATCATTATTATATTGTCGCTCGATCCACTTAATACAGATGCAATACCCAGTAAATGTTACAGAAACACCTCAAAAGTGGTTGGGGTGGCATTATCTCTAATAAGTTTGAATAAGTGCCTGTGGTCTGGCAAAAACTGAGGGTGAAAGTTTTCAATTGTCTTTGAAAGTTTAGTTCAGCCAGCGTTTTGTCATCTATTCAAAATGAGGTTTCCATTCACAAAGATCCAATGTGAGTTGTCAAGGGTCTGTGGAGATTCTCATATTTCCTGAATGTTATTGTTGTTTTCATGCCTTTGGCCTATTTCCATGAACCAACTCCATGTGCGAATACATCCAAGCTCTAAAGAGCTTTTTGTGTGATAAAGCTTATTTTTCAATTCGCCAGATAAATGCACATACGCGACATCACAGGCTTAATTATGTCATAGGGTTTCCAGTTATGTAGCAAAAGCTTTTCGAAAATACTCTCAAAGTCTTATGTAATTTTCAAAAAAGATTTCTATATGTAGGACCCTGGAACCCAGGGTTGATATTGTAACAAGTGTTTAGGAAGATGCTTATATTATCTTAAATGCACAGGCAAAAGCATACATTGCCTTTGAGAATACTATCCATTAAAAAACGGCGCAAAAAACTTTTTTAAAAATAGTTCCCTTTGCACCAATGTAATTTGTGTGTTGTTGAGGGAAATAATCATCTCTACGTTTCCGAACAGAATATGCGTAAAGAAGAATGCTATTTAAGTTCTGCCATCAACGTTCACCATGATTTTCTTTAAAAATAAGTACTCGCTTTTTCACATATAGACGATCATAAAACAGCTGGGTTACAGACGTTTTCACACCTATTACTTACCGTATTATAGACTTATATTTGGTTATCATCTAAATCACAACGCAACAAAACAGAATAGAGAAGACGTGCTTAAGTAATCCATAACTCTGTATGTATTTACTTGACTGAAGCATGCTGAAACCATGTATGCATGTATTCTTCAGCGCTCAAATTACAGAATTATCTTCATATTTTAACCTTTCAAAGACAGACCAAACAAGGGTGCCAGACATGGACCTTGTATTTTATGAAAATACCTCACATGCTACTGAAAATGAAATTTTAACTGATCTGCTTGATGACAGCATTTTCGTCTTGGAGGAAAAAAGGTTCAGTCATTTGTTTTCTTTCCGTTTGATAACTTTGGAATTTTGCAGATGACCGATTAAAAATGCTAACATGCTGACAGTTTTTCTGTTAAGGCTTCGCCAAAAAAAATGCGCCTTGTCCGGGTGATTTTGGCCCAGCTTACTTTCTGAAACGAAATTTCCAAGTTCGACCATTCATTTCTTTGTTGTTTTACAAAAGCCTAAACAGAAGTCACCCAACATGCCTCTGGGTTTTGTGTGTGTGTGTGTGTGTGTGTGTGTGTGTGTGTGTGTGGTTTTTTTTTTTTATTTCATTTTTACATGCCAAAGTCTCTAGGGATTTGCGTTTTTGCAAGGAGATTGATAGAATATTAAACTCATGAACACCAAAAAAAAAAAAAAAAAAAAAAAACCCCAAAGAACAGATAAAATAACAAATCAGAAAATGTTTATTGTATTTTAAGTCTTGAGTCTCAAAATGCATCCAGCCATACTCCATGTTTAATTGTTTATGCTCAACGAATAGGCGTTAAAACTGGCAAATATAACCTGTATAGCACCTTTTCTGTGCAACTACATCGTCAGAAACTCCGTCAGTGGTACTGTGAATGGTAAAAATAACTCACTCCTCAGCGGTTACCTGGTATTTGTAAAAGTTGGTTTGGGCAATACAATTCACATAACTTACAAACCTTCTAGTTAGGTCGGCGTATGAAGAGAGAATAAAATACCTGACTGGCTTCTCGTGGCGTATAAAAAGATATTTAATGAAATCATTTTACGATCACGAGAAGCAGTGTTCATTTATTATGAGACAGATATGTTTGTTAAAACTAAACATTTTAGGCATTCTTTCTTTGAACGTCGTTGTTGAAAGAGGCTCTCGGACCTTTTTCCGTCTTTCGAATCCCGACATATCGTTATTTTATAAAATAAAAGGTATTTTGACAGATGGATGGTACTTACAGGACTTATCGATATGTTGGTATATATGTATATAGAAACAGGTACATGGGATTTAACCATAAGTTGCAAAGTGTAAGCAAAGGTATGACCACTGTAAATTAACTACATTCCCCTGTATTTTTATGTTCGCCTGTTTGATTTATGGCGGAATGGTATTCTGATATAGAGTAAATAGGGCCTATAGAGGCAAAACGGTGAAAGTAAAAATTCAATAAAATCCTCAAGAGCCAAAAATTTGAAAGTTTATACATATGAAAGTAAGTCTATTTTCAGTCTTATTGAAAGGGTAGGCCACCTAAAAGAGTATTGCTTTTCAGCGTATTTTGATTAACGGTTTTGTCCAGTTGTGAATTCCCAGCCTTCATTCAAGAAACGAAATCCCGACAGCGGTGGTATGATTTTACTAACGCAAGAGAGGCTATTCGATTACACTCATTCGTGCAACATGTATGTATGCAAACACATAAGATACAAAAATATTGGTGTCAGGAAGCAAAGTAAATAGTACAGCGTTTTTTATTCACGCCCTATAAATCATAATTATGGCTGTACACGTAAGACAAAAAGTTGGGTCAGCACGTTTGCGTACATGATGCACTGACAGTATTTATTTGCATTACTATTTTTTAAAAAGTCATGAGAAAATGTGGATTTTTTTGTGCTCTGTACGGTTAGTGATGTTCTTAAGTCGTAATAGGTCATATTTGCAAACCTAAACTGAATTTTTCATGTGCCATATTTTTTCAGATGATGGTAGTAATGTGCCTTAGCGAAATAAAAAAACAGAAAGACGACGATAAGCATCACATTGGTCGTTTCAGATTTGGAAAAATGCACTGGCAGGAGGTTATATAGAAAAAAATCCATGTGATAAAAATGACGAATTGATACACTCTTGTAATTTTAGGATATTAACACCGCTACTAGCAGTTACAGGTAATAAGACGTGTTCAATCTGCAAAATCAAGGTGTCCATTGAAAATACTCGTACATTCTTTGCATGCTTTTGCCATGTGCACATAAATGAATAGACTCTGGAGGCTTCGGAGGAGGGGGGTGGTAACATGAAAGCTCTATGTCAGTTTTTTTGTCGGCATGGAAACTACGTTTGGGTAGACATCAATCCGACTTCTGTCTTCACACATTTGCCTTTGCGGTGAAAGCAGATGCAACAGTCATATGGAACTTGGACCTTCTCTGTTCCTTGACGTTTCGTATTTTTCCGAAACCAAACTGCCTTGTAGACCTGTTTAACCAACATATAACCTCATAAGTTAGCCTCAATGACAATTCGGAAATAAACATACTAAGGAGAGAGATCGTTCATTCTTTCAACAGACTGACCTATTTGACCGCTTCACTGTGTCCAATGACAGGGGCAAAAAAGTGCATAGTTTCAGATTGCTCTGAATTGGTGAAGTGACTTTGCGTGCCATTTATTTGTTTGGTCCCTGTATCGTGAGAACAGCACTTTATGAAACAGAAACTTGTTTATACAGTTTGTTTTTCAATTTCCGAGTGTCCTGACTTGACAGAATGATATAAGTCAAGGAAGCTATATTCAATGGCTGAAAAAGCTTGCGCATTTTCACCATTGTGTATGCAGACAGAACACCTTGTGCCTTGCATGCAGGTGGATCATATTTCCATTGCCGGTAATTTGTTACCCGAGTTTTCATGTAGGAACAAAATTTTCATAGTATTGATGTGATATGCAACTGACTATATTCTGTAGGAATGTTTAACACATTAGATGTGCAACAATGACAGGTTTTTGTTCATTGGTTTACTCAGATTTTGTGACCTTAACCTGCAAATGGCTTGATTAACTAGCCTAGACCATCCCCAAAAGGATGGCTGGGTAAAGAAAGATGTACCAATATATTTAACATCAACTTATAGTTAGTGAACACTTGAAAAATACTAATGTCCTTTCATTCATGAATTCCCAGCGTAATATTGCAGTACAAATTCACAAATCAGATTTTAGGATATTAACTATCCCAAAAGTGCTCTTATGAAAAGACACTCTGAACATAATAGCACACTACAAAAAGTACAATTATCATAACAAGCTTAACCTGTTAACTTTGTATTTACACTGGCTAGAAAATCGGGGTAGCCACATCGTATATTTAACAATTTGAAAGACAAGATTCGTGTAATAGTTTTTGCTGCACCAAAGTTTTTCTACGTCGATTTCTCATCAAATTGTCAAAAATGTCCATATGTAAAGTGAAAGTTGCTTAACAGTCTTTTAGTGACATTTATCACTCATGTAAAACATTTTGTACGATGTACTGTGAATGAGAACTATCAGGGCAACAGGGCCCCAAGGTCAAGCTTTTCCTGGCATAAGTGGGACGCAATACGCCAGTGAAGTAATTTCACTGCATCAGATTTCCTTAAAAAATACACGTTTGACTGCAGGGTATGTTTCATTTCCTGAAATTGAATTTGGAGGTCTTTGAATAGCATATCCAAGCAAAGCTTTGTTCCGGCTTTTGTAGTTTAAATGTACAGTTTTCATTCTGGGTAGAGGCAAGCACCAGTATTCATGCTACATGCGAATGGCGTATGTGGCAACGTACCTTCTTTTTTATGAATCATGTGCCAACATATCAAAAACTGTTTAGCGTAAGTACGGATCTTGAAATTATCGACCCCTTCGCCTTCCACATGCGTTAAGCTAGGTTGTGTTCTTAACCTGACTTCTCTAAATCTGAAGTATTTGATGTACACATGATTCAGCTGAACTACACAATTAGCTGTGCAGCTTTCTACGTTGGACAGGTGAGCTAGTCCCAGTATCGTCGTCAGGAAATGGACATATTTGAAATTGGATCAGGTACGTATCAACTGTGCATGTGGAAATTCCTGTAAACATGAACATAAAGAAAATGAAAATTATGTTTTCAATAAAAGATGTTGGACTGCCCATATCCCCTTCCTTCCGGTTGAACCAACATAGAAATAAAGCCATAAAGTGATACACTTGATATGCAAATTAAATTTGGCGTATTAGATATTTCACCTTCATCACTAAAACCTCAGAGAATGAACTCACAAGGCACTCTTTAAACTAAACAATCAGCGATTATGCGCATCTGTCATCCACACATTATATCAAACTTCATAATTACACCAACCCTATTCTTCGCAGTTTTGAACCCATTTAGATCCAAAGGCCTCGAGATATCCTTTCGCTACAAGCTGACTGTACGAAAAGTTACTTGTTGAAACTATTCATACTATATCTTTGCATATGTGTTCTTCAGTTCGTACAAAAGTACTGGATTCACCCGTCATTCAGCAAGTAATGACGGCCGGGTTTTTTTAAAAGAAAATTATCAACTTTAAGCGGACAGCTCAATTTTAATAAATATATTAAAACTGGTATATATTTGACAAATGTCAGAGAATTGTAATGTTTAACCTTGTTGGCAAAATCCCAAACGCATTGGGCTATGGCCGCAACAAATATTGCATGATACGTATGGTGCGCTATGAAAATTGAGCATCAAAGATTCTGCAAATGATGTAGTGGATGATTAGCTTAACTTTCGCGCTTGTTGTCGGTTAAAATGCACAACGAAAATCAAGCAAACTATGGATGCATCTGTGTTGTCATTTACACCTATTCATACTTTTGTGTAAGAACATGTCGTGACTATTATGTGTCTGTTTATCGTTTCCATTTCGTATTGAACTAAGACCATTGCTTTGTTCACGATGAATATCTAGAAGATTCCTTACCATTATGTACCACAGTAGACGTCCAGGGTCCCGTGGCTTGACTGGTCAGGGCACCCATTATTGATGCTAACACACAAACCAGCCTAATTTACCTCCTGCTCAACTTATATTCTTATTTTTCGCAGAGGAAGGGCCTTCTTTTTACTGCAATCCATATGGTGTTTTGCGCATGCATGCATGACTAGTAACACTTGACTATTGGTACTAGGATGTGCCTTATTTAGGAGATATGATATGATGCCAAGAACAGGTTTGTTCTTAGGCAAGTTACATGTGCCATTATTGAGTATATTCATTGTATTGACGCTTAAAGTGCTAATCAGAGTTATAGTCGTAATGGTTAAAATATTCGTATTCCTCATGAAGAAACCTTTCATTGAAATACCAGCAAGCCTAGTCTAAAGCAAAAAGTAACCTTAGTCACCAGCTTTACTCGGGACGCATTGCGTGGAAAGTGCCCCGAGGAAAGCTGTTGACTCAGTCTTAAATCAGCGCTTTAATGGTTAACAATGGTCAGCCTGCATCATCATTGTCAAGATTGTTTTGTGTTTTCTGTTTCTATATGCAAAAAATTATATGTTGTAAAATATCGGCTGTACCTGAGTCGGAACTTTTATCAAATACAGAGAGGAAGGAGGAATATAAACTTGCGAAAAGAATTACGGGGCTGGTATGCAATCGGATGCACTGTGATATCACGGCATGAATGCCAACAAATGCCGAGAAAGACGTAGCATACACCATGGTATACACTAGTAGTGCATCGAATTCCCTAGAAATGCAGGTTCACATGCATGCCTTAATAATGCTCCTTTCACTTGGCATACAGAAAGAGAAAACACTTGCCCTAGCCTTGACTGCAACTATTGAATCATTAAAATGTTCCGGTCGTTAGCGTCAATCCAGTAAAAGCCTAGACAAGGACATAAAAAAGAAATTTAAAAAAAATGTACAAGATTCATTCATATGCCCGTATTCTACATATCATCATTAGAAAAAATGTAGGTTCATTACACAAATTCCATCTAATCTAGCTAGAAAGCTGAAATAGGTCATACTGAAGGTTGGTTGTGGCCCACCAATTCATGTTCCACAATCACCCCTCTAGCTTTGTAGAAACTCCTTTAGTTGGCGGTAGTTAACTCCTTTTATGTTCAGAGTAAGACCGAGTCACTAGCTTGCCTTGTCATGGGTTGCGCCCGACCCGTGCCAATGAAAGCTATTGACCTGAAGCGTGTCGTCACGATAGGTCTCAGCGAGACTTCTTAGGGAAACTGTTTTCTGTTCTGACGAAACTGAAATATAATTGCATGCAGACCACAATGAACATCCACTCGTGGTTGGGCCATTTGAAGGGGGAAAGGGTAAAAGATCTTTGCGACAAGCCTGCATTGTGAGCGATGCGGTACATGAGTCAATTGGAATAACACATCGCCTAAAATGACCCAAGCCTCATGTTTGCTTTGAGTTTAGTTTGTATACTTCCCCATGCGATAAAGGCTTTTTTTTCAGCGACGGATGTCAGTAGCTTGCTCATGGCATCAACCTGTATCAAGCCGCGCATTGCAAGACATGATTTTAATGGAATTTCATGTGCGCTAGTTTTGCTCATTTTATTGCGGAGTCGTGGAAGGGACATGGGTAAAATAATAGCAGCGGCTGTCTCGTCGGCACGATATATTTAAGCTCTGACCACTACTTAGCAGATCGTGGCCGCAAGAGAGTAACTCGCTGTCATGAGATAGTATCAGGTGGCCACAAAATTGTGACCACGAGAAAATAAAAACCGCGTGGATTTGAAAACGATGCCGTAAAATATACATTATTATTCCTGCCCATACATGCACATTTTTTTTGCATTCGATTAGGGTTTGGTACTTATGGCTTTAATACCTTATAAGTTAAATTGTTTAAATATTTACTATTTTTTTCAGGCTGTCCCTGTCATACATGTAGAGAAACATATTTTTGAAACAAAATACTCAATACCTCATAGCATCTCACGTTATATTTATTGTTCTGTTGTATTATATATCAAAACAATTAACGTAGCCTTAACTCGTTCATCTTTGACATAGTTGATAATTGTCAATGTGCTTACCTTTGTATTTAATTGAAAGAAATTTGACTTCTGTAACACCATATCTTGCCGATATAAATTATTTTTACAGGTATAGAAAGTTTATTTGTTATTTCATTTATTTATTTAATATATTTGTTTGTTTGTTTGGAAACAACAGTGAATCAAAGTAGAGACTGACGCATGGAATTGCAGTTGAAAAGTCATATTGAAAACTATCGATCCAAAAGTCGAGCGGTCGTTATACTTTATTGTCTGTCTGTAGTCCCAACCTGTTTGTGCAGGACTAAAATTCTTAGTTGTACATAATTAATCTGGAAATAGAAATGGATATATATGCATGTTTTTATTTTATGGTGGTAGTCGCCAACGACCAGAACATTTTAATCACACACACAGACACACATGCATATATATATATATATATATATATATATATATATATATATATATATATATATATATATATATATATATTTATACTAGTTTTAAAGGCGCCAGATTGAAACATATTATTGCCCACCATACATTGCTTATGGATGTTTGTCTTTAAGTTTGCTCGGATTTTCGGTGCAGTCTCTCTAGCATTGGTGAAAACTATTTCTTGGTCTAATTTCCATGATGGTTATTAGTTTAAGTTGTCAATGTGACACATAGTCTTCAGATATCCGATGAATTATGTATTGGTTGGTGGATATTTCAGTGTCGTTGCTATATCTGGGGATGATCATGTTCATGGGCGTATTTCGACTCAGACTGAATTAGAAACTACGATATAAACACGTAATGTCTCATACTACTGTAAAATTGTTTTGCGAAGGATACTTGTCGCGTCTTGCACCGTGCAAACCATCAGAGCCTCTGACAGAACTACGTGACCTAAGACATGACCATAAAGTGTCCAGAAGCAAGTGAGAACTAGTCATATTACTTTGCTTGTAAATTGGCCAAGAATACAACACGACAAGAACAGATCAGGTCACATTTTTCTTCAAGCACGCACGTACCTTTTTCCATTATATTGTTAAACTAAATGCATTGTGGAGATATGCAACATTTCATTGCTATTACCACATGAACTATCTATTTTGCTCTGTTGAACATAATGCTTGAAACAACTCAAGTTGTCTTTAAATAAATCTCAAGGCAGTCTTGGCTGAAAAGCCGTTACTCTAAGAGGCATGTACGGGTAGAGCTTCCGAAACATGTTCTAAGTAGTTACCCGCTGAAAACCCTTTACTATATTTGGGCTAATGCAGCCTATGTCAAATTTCTACAGAGAAACGTGGACAATATGTACAATCGTACTTTCATATTTATATATATATATAAATATAAGTTGGACAGTGATAGTGACAGCTTATAAACAGGAAAGAGTTAGAACTACGGAATAGGGTAATGACGACCAGGAAGTTGTTTAAGACTGTAAGACTTAAATATAATAGAAAATTCCAAATCTTGTCCTGAAGGGTTGTCTAGCAACCAGCAAAACAGCATGACTGCTCTTGCAGCATTTGTACGTCTGTTGGTCTCCTATTTTCGCATTGTCTGCTCTTTTGCAAGATATATATATATATATATATATATATATATATATATATATATATATATATATATATATATATATATATATATATATATATATATATATATATATAGATAGATATATATATGCAATTATTACCAAAGAAAAAAGTCTCAGAATTTATTGTTCCAATTTAAGAGATTTACATAATAGGATTTCCAAAAAGCGATGAAATGTGTGAATGATATTAAACACCTCTGGACTTGTTGTAAATATTATTGTACCATATACAATTTCATTCCAATGCGATAGTAACTCATACAGCAGAGACGATGTCGCTATATTAGTTCAACGCCACCAAGATCCAGTTCATTCAGGATGAGAAACATATGTACCTTCCGACTACTAAACCTAGGTTCAAGACACTTTCGATACATCCATCTGCATGAATGCAACGTCCCAGATGTTCTTATTTCTTCTCCGCTTACTGAACATCGATAGTAACATCATCAACATTACTTTATTTTTTCCGCCACGAGCGTAGTCCAATCCTACTATCTATGTGTAAAATAGTGATATCTGTATGGGTAATCTGTATTCGAAGTACCTTTGACCGTTAAGCATGCGCGATCGACTTGAATTCAAATGGAGTTGTTCATCAGGGGAGTTCACTGGGTTTGCTGCAATTCTACCTTAGAAATGGCGGAAGTGCGAAGAATTACGTGGAAATCAGGGTATGCCACATGTTGGTTGTGTTACGTTTGAATATTTCAAAAGGCTCGGTTTGATATTCACAAAGCAGACAGTCCCTCTTTCTTTGCAAACATTTTTGAAAAATGGCGCCAATTAGATCTGCACTGCTTTGCTACATCATTATGTGTGCCAGGCTATCATGTTAAATCTGATGGGAGCTAGAAACGATGGTTTGGACTTAGACTTACTTGATCGAGATATATTTGACAGTTGATGAGGGTTATCTTTGAAAGAATATAGCATTTTATGCTGATATAATTACGAAAGTGTTGTGGATATGATTCTCTTCAAATCAAATGTGTAGGCCTTACATGCAGTATCGTATCGAAATTGTAATGACAAAATCACACACACCACCTCATCATTTGCTTTAAGTAACCCCATTTGGATTTCAACGGGCAAAAAGCAAGATAGACTAAATGTCCCCTGTTAAAATGTAAGACCCTCACGTCACTCTTGTATCAGAGTGTTTCCAATTTATTAGTTTTAGTTTATACACACTTTATTTCATAAGAAATGGGGATTGGAGAACAAATGACAACATGTATGTGAATTAGTCTCTGTGTTACAAAATTGTATACACAACTCAAAGCCTTATTTGATGACAGACAATTAAAACACAAATGAGTATATTCATATACCTTTGTGGAATTTTATCTAATGCGAACTCATTTGGGTAGGGTCTTATTATGTAAAATAAACTCTTTAAGTCTCAATTGGGAATTTTTGTACCTATCCTTATATTGTTCTGTTAACATTGCATGTATAGATTTCGTCGGCAAACGAAAGGACTTCTGTCGTGGCATTTATGGTGGTTAGTATGTCTGATGGTTACTTTCTTCTGATTTAATCGTATGTGGCAAGTAGATCCATAGTGTTGTTTACATCATACTGAACGCATGCTTGGTGAATTTATTTGCTAATTTTAAGGAGGCAACATGGCAACGAGCGGCAAAGGGACTTAAATCAGAGCGAAATCAGCAGAGGCTGCCTATTTAATGTAGGCCTAGGGATTCTTTGTCCATTTAGAAAGTATTGAACCCCTTATGTAAAATACTCGAACGGAAAATATCACCTGCTCAACAAATGAATAATTTTAAATTGTAGACGGGTACGACAATAAGTCAGTTTGGAAACAAAACAATGATTGTACACAGGAAAGTTAACTTTGGGTGAGGTTTCCTGTCAGACCCTGGCTTTGGACACATGATTCCGTAGGAGTGCGTTGTCAAATGTCCTCACAAGCACTGTTATTTCTGACGCTTAGGTGTTATTAAATGGTTACATCTGGAGAGTTTGCATGAGACAACGGTGACTACGTTATGGGGACGGATATTGAATAAAACGCAGCTTGCAGCTCAAGGACAATAGAGTTATTGAGTGCACACATAAAACAGATAATCAATGACATCGAATCAGAAAACTTACTTACTTGTCAGGTAGTAAATTTTAATGATTATACACCAACCAGCTAATTTGTTTTTGTACCACTTCAGAATTTTTGATCAATTGTCTGTGGGAAGTATAATGTATTTATTGTTGAACTTCTGTCAATATATAGTCTTAACACGAAATACCCATTTTATTACAAGAGAGAACCAAGAAAACATCATTAATTCAGTACAAGTACAATCGAAATGGGTATATTCGTTTGTACAATATATTCATGGAGGAAGGAATGGCCCTAGGGTTTAGATCACCTCCATACTGAGAGGGTACTCTCCATTTCAACAAACAAATCAACAGAAAATGTAAGTTTAGATTAGAATATGTGTTTAACTACGAAATTATTGTTTTTTTCTAAATATGTAATTGAATCTCCGTTTACACATATGTATTGGTATCAGGTTCTCTATGCATGCAACGATTGCATTCCAAACAATAGATCCATAAGCTATTGTAGAAGACTTTTATTGTTTATGGAAAATGGACTGTATTCAAGTTATAGGGATTATGAAACAAAGTAAAAAAAGTCAATTTGTATGGTATTATAATTCTGTACATTTGACATTTCGGTAAGTAACTTTTTATATTTAGTACAAGTTAATATTAGACATTGTACATTAAAATTCCTTTTAGATACATATCTGACGTATGAAACTATAATTTTAAACTTTGTAACAATTCTGAAAACATCTTTTTTTGGTAAATTTATTAGCTTTTCTGGTGTTGTTGGATATTTGATTGTGCAAGTAGTATACCAATACAAAAATATGAATAAACTAGAGTACAGTACAACTGAATCAAAGTATTTGTACTCAAACTATATCTTACTTTGTTCCAAATCCTTATAATCTTACTCCCCCTTTTGGATATCCGCAATGTGTACAATTTTGAACTCAATCCTGGTCAAGCCAAACACCTAAAACTTTTTTTCAATTAACAACTGTTTGTAAATATGTGACCGCCCCTGTTACCTTATATCCATGCATGCAAAAGAATATTAGAATTAAAACCACCTACATTATTTCCAATACCTACCTTTGAGTATGGTAGCACAGCGAAAAAGACGAAAAAAAGTTGAAAAAAAGAGAGATAAAAACTTTCTCTTGCTTGCTTAGTTACCAGTGGCATGCGTGCAGCATTACAAATGCCAAACTATATGAGAAAATGGGATGGGCAAGGTAGTAAAGATGTGAGAACACGCAAAATTAGTCGAAATGCACAGTGGGCGCAAGAAGCTGGCGTCGGAATAGCTAATATTTGAACAGACTAATCGAGGTGGGGTTTTGTCACTCCACTTGTAGGAATAATTCCGGGCTTGGTCTGTTTCGAACGCAGCAACCAAACTTCTTTGACTTTCAAGGAGACAAACTTGGTTTACAGCAAGCATAGATTAGACAAAGGAGACATAAGCTGCGTCATTTGACAATGACAGACGTAAAGGGCCTGGTGTTCCTTCTCGTGATTGGGGACCTTGATAATATTATTGAGCTTTCGTCTTTTACCATTACATTTGCATTATCTATTTCGCTGCTTCTGGAGTCTGTTTCCATGATCATAAAGCTGCATATCCTGTAATCACATGAGTTCACAGGTAAATCAAACAAACGAAGAACAGAGCATGTCAGGCATACTAGTCTGATTGGTGGTGCCACCTTCTTCCTGTGTTATATTATTATTATTATTTATTCGTGCAAGATATACCCCATTTACATCGGGGGCGCCACTGTCGGGGTATCAACAGTGGCGCATCCATTACATCTGTACAGCCATACAATCTAAAAAAAAAAGTATACAGAATTATGAACATACTAAAGAAGCACCAGGCATATGAAATAGAAAAAAGGAGCTTCTACGATGTGGGTCCCACATGGCCTTCCACTTGTAAGGTTGATCTACGGCGACTGAGGGCTAAATTGAGAAATTGTCTGCTACAGTCGTCAAATATCTGAAATGCACATTTGCTGTGTGACTTCGCAACATCACCAATTAAAAATTTCATTTTGTTAATTAATGAAGAGGCCATAAACTCTTCCCATAAGAAACTAAGACCATTCGCCAATAACTGCGCTTCAATTTTATAAAATAGATCAGACCGAATATCTGCATAAGTAGAACATGAGAAAAATACATGGAAAATGTCTTCCCTGTGTGAACCACATAAATCACATGAACTATCACGGACACCCCACCTCTCTTGGTCGTTATTGAGACCTAGTGTAGCAGTACGTGCCCTAAATTTATTTCTGACGCCATTAAAATCTCTTATGTTTAACATATAATTTTCCAATGATATGTCAGTTTTGAACGTTTTGTACAAATCAAGAGTGGGAAATTCGTCTAATTGGTTGAAAAAATCCAGTTTCCATGCTTCGGTCTGCAAATGACTAAATCCGGACAGCCAGTCACCATTCTCGGAGTAAAATGCCCAATCCATTCCAGCGTAATTTAGGGTGTTTTTTATCTCATCGCAATATGGCCATGATGAACTCCGGCCCTGCTCGAAGCGTTTACACATTTCCTTAAAAACAATATTACACAATCTCTGGCTATCAGTTATGTGTTTCAGGTAACTAAAATATTTGATTCTACGCTTATCGGCCTCAAGTGACAACGGCAACCAGCCTAGATCGCCAATGGTTGCAAGATATGCAGGGCTAGCTTTTATCCGTAGAATTGAACAAGCCAATTTGTACTGAAATGACCGTAACAGTTTTTTACTAGTGCGTGTATTCTCCATCCAAATACCACATCCATGTAATAGCGACGGCAACGCAACGTGTCTGTATAAAGTGTTTCCAAAAACTATCCTATTAATATCATCATGCTTTGCTAGAATGCTTGTGATGTACCCTCTTAGTTTCTTTAATTTAGGACCTAGATATTCATTAACATGCGTCAAATCTGATAACGTCCTGGAAAAGATTATACCAAGATATCTGTACGTATTGGCTTCTTCAATCCATGAGTTTCCTAGGACCAACTTCTTGAGAGGGTCTACTCTTTTACCAATTATTAATATTTTTGATTTCTTTGAATTGAACTTTAGACCCCATTTAACAGCAAAATTATCTGCAATAAGCAGCATTTTAGAGAGTTGTATCTCGTTCTCTGCCAACAGAACAACGTCGTCAGCATACAGCAATGCTGGTATCAGCCGATCTGCACAAGAAACACCTACATTTTCTTTGTTTAACATTGCCACCAAATCTGTCATTACCGTTGAGAAAAGCGTGGGCGAGAGGATGCAGCCTTGTTTTACGCCATTTAATGTGTCGAACCAAGATGTTTCTAAAAGTCCAAAAATCACTTTGTTTTCAACTCTATCATATAAATTTCGTAAAAGTCTCCAGGCTTTTCCCTGTACACCAAGGTCCCATAAGTTACAAAATAGGCGGTTTCTAGACACCGTATCAAATGCCTTGGAAATATCAAGAAAGGATAGCCAAGTCTTTTTGCGGTCATCCTTCCTCATACTGCATATGCCTTTAAGAGCGAAAATGTGGTCCTCAAGTCTGCGTCCTCTCCTGTACGCGCCGTGAAGTTCACCAAGTATATTTTTGTCTTCAAGAAAATTCATTAATTGCCGCTCAACAACAGCCGCAAATAGTTTATACATGTTAGAAGTTATAGTTATACCCCTATAGTTGTCTAAGTCCTTAAAATCTCCTTCTTTATGAAGCGGTCTGACTATACCCCTTTGGAAATCCTCAGGAAATTTTTCAAATAATTTAAACATATTAAACAATTCTACAATAGATTTTAACAAAACATTGCCTCCGTTCTTTAAGAATTCGTTAGGTATTTTATCGACACCATAAGATTTACCTGCCTTGAGTGCTTTTACAGCAAAAAAGATGTGATCAAAGTCAAAGGTGACTTGTGTAAGGCCATCCGTGTCACCCGTGAACCCATTAAGGTCACGCACCTTCTGCTTTAAAAGATCATCGTCATCAATTTTACCATTCGAAGAGCCTAAGTTCTCCCAGTACTGCTTAATCACCATAGACATTTCTTTAGGATCATCGATAACCTTTGTTTTGTCATTGGGATCAACTATCTGAAGCGGGTAATTATTATTTTTATTTAATTTCCTGAGCATATTCCAGAACGACTTTGTATTACTGGCTGCTTTCCTTGAATTCCGAATTATTACATCGACTTTCCGATTCACTAACTTTTGCTTGATTAGATCATGTACTCGACTCTTTCTTAAAATATATTCATGCCACAGCTCTTTAATAATAACTGGATCAGAGTGTGCATGTTTACTCCAATACCTGTAAAAACGATTCGCTATCTTACGTCCATGAATTAAATGGCCTATCTCCTCGTCCCAAATTTGACCTGGAGTCCTTGTAAAACATTTGATACCGACGCCTTGCTTACCGGCATTAATAACAGTATCCTTCCAACTCTCCCATGCAGACTCAGGGGAGTTAAAATTGTCACATTTCCACGAAGTCAGGTCAGATTCAAGTAACGCTCTAAACGTACCCCAATTCGTGTCAGGTGAAATGTCCCACTTTTCACACCTTTTGACCTTTGACTTCGCTTTTGAATTACAAGGCTTAGACAGGAATGAGGCTTTCCATTGCACAATTAAGCTGTTGTGGTCACTGCCTATGTCATAATCCCCATTTTCATCAACAAAGAGTTTGGCACAGTATTGATAGAGTGATGGCGATACAAGCACATAGTCAATAGTAGAATGCAGATTACCTCTGGACCACGTGACCTTACCAACACATTTAGCTGATACATTCAAAACAGTGGCACCCGTGACCTCCGTCAGCTGTTCAAGCAGGTCACCATTGCTGCTACTTTGACCCTGTCTTCTGAATTTTATAAGTTTTCCATTAAAATCACCAAACAATATAAAATCATCCCCTGTAGAATTAAAATGAGATATATTTTCAATGAGTTCATTTGTAAGATCTTCGCTTAACTGTTTATTAAGATTATCATTTGGGAAGTAAACAACCCCTATATTCACTGTGCGAGAGAAAATAGCAGCTGATATCCACATACGCTCAAAGTTGTCATCCCTGCAATTTAAGACATTATCATTTAAAACATTTATTTCGTTGCAATTTCTGATTAACATTCCAATACCACCTCCTCCCTTCTTCTCATCTAAACTCCTGGATTTTCCTATAAAGGAATAATCAGGACCAAAAGATTCAAAGATACTGTCTTCTGTATGACATGTTTCAGCCATTCCATATATTAAGAATTTGTGTTCGAATAGCATTTGTTTAATCTCAGCCCTTTTGGCTATACCACAGTTCTGGACGTTGCAATACGCTATACGCACATCCGAGATCAGTCTATCAGTATGTAACGTTGATTTTGCAGACTTACTCGTCCTCTTAGCACCTCTTTTATGTCGCCGCTTGCGGTTGGCGGTGAACTGACCCGAAGTTTCGGCCCAACCTTCTTTGCCAGTCTCCTAGTAGCTGTTGTCATGGTAACCGTTACGAGAGGCCCGACATCTATTCTTCTTATGACCTCTGGATCCACACTCATGGCAAATCAATGGGTGTTCATGTCTACAGGTACGCTTTGTGTGCCCGGATACACCACAGTTCCAGCACACCACTGAGCTGTTATCACCGTATTTTGTGTACCCCGCGCTCCTTGTACGCGGCGTCACGGAGTCATTGCGGCGGGCGTCCGACCTACGCTTTTCACAGGACCACCTTGTATGACCGACCTTGCCACAGTCCCAGCAAGTTGGAATCCCGCGGCGGTTGCTTTAATATATGATATTGGCAACCAATGAATGTAGTTAGGTTTGATTATGCCTGAGGTGTCTCCAACATGCTAGATGCCACCGAAAAGTTATCAAAACTGCACTTGTTGTTGACTTACTCCACAGGTGATACCATTCCACATTCAAAATTGCCCGCTTTTTCTCTGTAGCCTAACTGGTGTTACCTCATACTGAAGGACGAAAGACTTAGATTTTGATATCTGTGTTTACGACCGATTTCTTGTCTGCTATCTTTCCATTTAGGTTACGCCTGATTAACTAGTTCCAAAATAAAGGTGTTTTTAAGCCCACTAGATATGAAAAAGGGGGTAAACATTTTTGCAACACGACAGTATTACATCCATATATACTATCCATTTGGAAAATAGAGAAATTTTATGCCAAACTTCTATGCAACATTGGTTTACTCATACATTTTCTGTTGTTCTTTAATAATCGCCGGTATGTCTAAAATGCTGAAACTTATACAATATATTGAAATATTATTCCTTTCATCCCATTGAAGTTTTTATTGTTTTTTCTTTATTTTTTTCCTTTTGTCCGGGAATCAACTTCAAGTGCATACAGTGCACAAAGCGTGTTTTTAGTCAGGGATTTTCCAAAGGAATTTTTACTTTACGATTATCCTTCACTGATATTCTGGCAGTCCTGTGTCGCTTATACATCAAAAGTGGTTTTAACTGCGATTATAGATATAAATATTTACATTTGTCTAACCACAAAGACGTTGTGAACCACAAAGACCAACTTGATAGTAACATGAATAGTATTATTCAGTTTGTATTTGCTTTTACCACAACAAACGTACCGACAATGATATACATGAGAATTTCACCTGACTTTTCTCTGCAGTTGACATGGAAATGTCTCTATATTATTATCCTATGTCAACTTATGAAAATATGGTATTTGAAGAAAATGAATGACAGATGACCTCAATTATGAACGAACGATGGTGAAATTATGATAAAATGCTGCTTGGAAGTGTTACAGAAATCGGAGATGAGGTTTGTCGCCGATAGGCTTTTATTGACGTTAGCTTTGCATCACCAACTAGAAATAATGATTTTTTTTTTTATATCAACAGGCCATCGAACGGATACGTAGATGGACCGACATCGAGATCTAAAGAGCTAAGACCTGATCGATCTCTATAGTGACACATTACCTCTATAAGCGTCTGTATGCACATGTATGTACCTTTCCTGATACAGGTAACCCACAAATGGCACAATTTTACCAAAATCCTGATGTTTATTTAGAACGTTCCTAGTTGGATGATGATGGATTGATACGTTTTATTGTATTCCCGGTTAATCTTCCAGTGTCACGCTTTGCGTGAATCAACAGCTTTCTGCGCCGCGCTTTGGGTGCAATCCGGGGACAACTGTTGATCTGACCGATTCGGGTGTTGTATCTGCTCTCTTATGGTAACTGTAGGCATGCTGTACTTGAACAAAACGTCATTTCAAGAAGAAAGACGAATTTTAAAGCCGACATGTCAAATAAGAGAACATCGAATTTTGTCGAAATTGGCAGTAAAAGTGTTAATGCGCTTCCGTTCCAGGTGCCTCTAATCAGAAAATAATTACCACCTGTGTCAAAGTGGGGCGGCACATGAATGGTAAATCGATTTCTTGCTGTCTCAACCATTTCTGGACAGGTTAAGCTGTGTTACGCTGGTAGTTTTGTGACTGATTCACTGGCCGGGACACTTGAGTGTCACAGACGCTGTTGGTAGGTAAATGTCCGTTAGATGTTTCAAGGAGGCGAATTTCTGCGACTAAACAATTTCTGCCTATCCCTGACAGTTTTTTTTTCGAGATGTGGTAGATGTGCTTCCTCACATGCCGATGTAGCCTGGTTGTTTCAGGTCCTCGGCTGATATCCCACAAGTACAGCTAATATTTATCTAAGTGGAGGTGTTATTTTATATGAACGGAAAAGAAGATGTTTGTATTCTGACACACAATGGAATCTAAATGACTATCTGATTGTACTCCACACTCTCAATGGCACAGCTTAAAAGTTATTGTTGTGAGAACATAAGATACCCATTATATAGTGACACTGAAAAGGCCCTGCCAGGGGAAACAGGGCTGTCTGCCTACTTCTGAACTAATTTGCACCCATGTGTGTACAACCACATGAATACATCCACCTTCAAGATTAGATAAATCCAAGAAAATATGCATGGGAATCAGATTTTATTAAATTTGGAATTTAAAGCACAGAGAAATTCGTTTTGCATTTTCAAAATCCAAGATGGCCGCCACCACGACTAAACCGGAATGTTATGGGTTTTCTTCTGAATATTGAGCAAAAAAATTTGTTTTCAAAATATTCTGCAGAATTATTTAAATAAATTGACTGTTTTAGTTTTCCCAATGTTGACCAATACCGCATTTATAAAGGCTTTAAACCACCCCAATAACAACTCGACAAATTAGGCAAATTAAAATAAAAATGTAAAGCAATGCATTGTCAATTTGATAGATACACATAAAGATGATATGCAAAGAAGTTTCATTAAAATCAAAATATCTGATGAGGACTCATCCATACCACATTTATCTGGACACCCGAATTACATAAAAAAACAAAAAAACATTTAAAATCAAGATTCCCAGCTAGTGCTTCAAAATATGCAACAAAAGAACTATCAAAGGAAATAACACTGTACTTGACTGCAACTGGGAATCATTTCTGTTGATACTGTAATGTGATTTCTAGAAACTGTGAAATGAATTGCTATTGGAGTATTAGCAAGTGTTCCAAGTTTGTGTCAAAAATCAAAGATATTAACGCGGAAAGTATCAAACATTTCAGTTTTTCTACACTTTACACAAATCTACCCATGGATGAAGTGAAAAGTTATCCTTCAGAATTAATGAGGAGATTTTTTTCAATGGTAAACCATATATAAATATTAAACCATATTCAAAGAAAGCATATTGGTCACATAATAAATAATCAAAAAGTAAAGCTAAATCTGATAGTGTTGAAATGTTGATAGATACCATACATTTTTTTCGGATAATACCTTTGTTCAATGTCGACCATTGGTTTTTCAACAAATAAAGGGCATTCCAAATATAGCAACTATTCCCTGTTACTCGTGGATTTGTATTTCACCTGGCTCATTTTTTTTTAAATGGGTACGGAATTATCAAACAATGCAACGTACATTGAAGACATTGCTTGTGTAAATGTGCAAATTTTGTTAATGAAATTGTTTAAGAAATTTACCCAACGGAGACCCATCTGGAAGGTAACAAATCAGATTATATCACAGATGTGTTCGTTGACCTGGATATTCGGGTCTCACATCACAGGTTTTGCATTAAAGTCGATCACAAAATTGCCGAGTTTAACTTCGAAGTAGTTAGTTATCTTTCCCTGACAATAATATTTCCGAAACTATTGTATATAACACGTTTTTGTCACAGATTTTAGATTTGGTCTTATTTGTTCTAAATTTCAGGACTTGGCATCTAGTACCAAATTTGTTTACAACGAACATGAGTCATGAGGATTCAAGGTGTGCCTTTGATCAAATATTTCTGAAGATTTTGCTGTAAATATCCAGAGATTGTTTACAAATTTGGCTTCCATAGTTTTGGAGACTTCCAACGTGCCTGTTTTGCTACTTGATTGCATCGTTTGGCATCATTCAATTTAACATTCACCTTTCAGACATTTTGGGCTAGCTTGTAAGCACACATTTACTCAATGTAAAAAAAAAACATCAAGTCGGCGGTCCAACAACAGCGCCGGAAATCAGCCGTAGGCTCTCCCCAGCACTGGGCTAGAAGTTGGTAGTATTTACGTAGCTTGAATTATTCTTTTCAAACAGTAACTCAGAGTTGGTAACAAAATAGAGCATGATTTTTTAGACTTTCATAGTGATGAGTATGTGTCATCATGGAGGTTTCTTTTATATATTTCTGGTACAGGGCGTCTACTGTTAGTGTGCTTGTTAGGAATTCGCTAGATTTGCTCAGGTGTCTAGCTGTAGATGCTTATTTTATAATCAGTGGAACGGAATTAATGCCCCAGTTGTTTCTGCTTCAGTTCTACACTGGCAGGTGCTTGAACTAAAGTGAGCTGTCCAGCCAGAAAGGGCACATAATAGTTCAGGGGTAAGCCAAATTATTATCTGAACTTGTACCATACAAATTTAGTAATTATGTTTGCCTTGACAGGTATTCTCTGTTTATATTGATATCATATTCATCATTTGCCACGTTAATATTTATTCTTTATTATGTGAGTTGTCTTTGCTGAATATTTAGCTGAGACAAGGAGCCGCTACTCATGGAGGCATGTGCGGATACAGGCTCCAAAACACGTTCTGCGTATTAACCCGTAGACGCCCCTTTACTATAACTGGGTTAATGAAGCTTAGGTCAAAATTCTACAGACGAACGTGGCCATACGTGCAATAGTACTTGCACATTTATATTGGTTGGACAGTGATAGGTTAGCTTAGAGTTTGAACTACGGAAAAGGGTAATAACGATTAGACAGTGGTTCAAGACAATGAATTGAGTACAATGTATATATATATATATATATATATATATATATATATATATATATATATATATATATATATATATATATATATATATATATATTTATATATCGAAAGAGAGAGAACGAAAGAGACAGACAAACGGACAAACAGACAGACAGACAGACGGACAGCCAGCCAGCCAGACGGACGGACGGACGGACAGACAGACAGACAGACAGACAGACAGACAGACAGACAGACAGATAGATAGATAGATAGATAGATAGATAGATAGATAGATAGATAGATAGATAGATAGATAGATAGATAGATAGATATTATGGGGCCACTGTCCAGAATCACACGTGTTCTCTCTTATCTCATTATTGCTGAAAATAATTGCAAAATACTCAATCATGTTTCTGATCTCGTTCCCCAAACTTAATGTTGCTTCGGAAACCGTTACTTTTTATAGCGCAGTGTACTGAATATATGTGAGCAATCAAAATTGAAAGGGTATCCGAGGCAAATGCGACATTAAGCGAATTGATGTCAAGTAGCACATTTTTTCGCACATTTTCACTCACCATACAGCCTGTATATATAACATATTTAGAGTAGACACCTAGCATACTAGTAAATAATGCGCGCCACACCACCCATACTTTTGAGCAAGATTGTCTCTTTTTCTGCCCTTCATGGTGTTATTTTTAGAACAAAAACTGCAATCATGTTTCTTTGTGCCAGTGTACGTGAGGAGATCGGTGCAAGCAAAGATCATATATATGTACTAAAACCGAATGCGATTTTGTGTGTTAATGCAGTCATAGCCCCATGAATCTGTTCTTTGAAATACTTCCCGTTGCCAGAGTTAAATAACACCGTGTATTTTAAGTAATTTGTTTCTTCATTCATTCATTTATTCATTCATTCATTCATTCATTCATTCATTCATTCTTTTATTTATTTATTTATTTATCTATCTATCTATCTATCTTTCTGTCTATCTATCTATCTATCTATCTATCTATCTATTTATTTATTTATACGAATGGTTTTCTTACATTGCTTAGTGACATAGTCCGCTGTACAACGTTAACCCATGTGCAAAAAATCAGCTGTTGTATCTTTGTAGTATCCTTGAGACACCTGGGCATCACGCCAGAACTACGGCACCGGCTTCAGATGAAAGCTGCCAATCACCTTCATCAGCCCATGATCTGTTTGCCAATTGATATTATTAACTCATTTCTTGCCAGGGTACAACTGATGTAGTAGCTATTCAATATCTTTTGCTGGCACAAGTTTGGCGCAATTCATCCAGCTCTTGCCAAGGAATTCTATAAACATATGGCGTGCTATTATTGAATGCCTAACATACAAACCTGACCAAAATGATTACTAATGAAGAGAAATTGAAGTAAAACCCTTAAGACAGACGAAAATTTACATTTGGGCGCTTTTGAACGATTTGGATGGAAAAGTGTTAAGTTGGTCAGGGACCCAGGTCCATTGCATCGTCAAAATGATCGAATGCAAGTCACCTCAGGATAAGACTATGTGCAAAAATGTCTGGCTTTTTTGCCAATTGCAAAGAAAAGGAATATAATCCCCTTAAACGTTACAAAATTGAAAGCGATCTTATTTTTCATGGCCAGTCTCTCGGCGGGTAGAGATCTCGGAACAGTTCCCCAAATACATGCTGGTATGATCCCGTGACCGTTCATGTACATGTACAGAATTCTTTCTGTGCACATGTGTATGAAATTGACTGTAAAAGGCATGACATGTCTTTTGCTGTATGGTAATCTTCCGCCAAGGAATCTATCGCATTCACTCTAAATCAATTCTATTTTGCAGAATCCCCATTTATGAACTCCAACTATAATGGGCTAGTATAGTTTAAATCCAGGTGGGGTGGCTTAAAGGGAATGCAAGACCCTCTATATATTTATCGCCATTGTGGGTCCTGGCTCGCGATATCCAGTCTCCGAGGACTTTGCATTTAAACGATTTGCTTTCTGAATGTCGAAATAAGTGCATGTGGCATGAGGCCAAAAGCGACAGACAATGATATATATCACCTAGGTTACTATAATAGTAGGACAGCATCATTAGATTGAGTAGCCTTGAAACAAGACTTTGCTTGTAGGCATTTAGTGAATATCCTCACCCGGGAAATCTTTTAAGGATAGGTCACATTGTTTAATTTTCAGTCTCATATTCCTGTTTCCTAATATTGAACAGAAATCGCCAAAGGCAAAGCTTGTCTTTGTTTATTGTATCCAGAATTACAAATCTATTTATGTGTGTTTGATGCTCAGATTTCCTATTTTCCTAATTGAAATTCAAACGATTGCCATAGTGTGGCTTGGAGCTCATAATGTATCATAAGTAATAACATCAACAGGTCCCAATTCAGGAGTTTTATTGCCAGTTGTCATATGGAATGAAAATAAAGACCCGCAGCATGCTATTGGTAACACTGTAGCAGGTATCACACCTGGAGGTCAAAGGTGCTTCATACTAGTTTGTCCATTTACCTAAAGACAAAGAAGATATATTTTGTAATGCATGGACTATGTCAGAACATGGAAAACAGATAACCGCATAGGAAAACCTCACTTTGAGGGCAGATCTACCACGCAAAGCATAACCCAGAAAGAGTATTTACAGTCAGGCTGGATTCAGTGAAAGGTGGACTTGATCCCAAATGGAAAAAAGATAACAATAATTTTGGACTCAATCTAGTTGGATTCAATTCACTCATGAGGTTTTCATTCTACATGCGCTTGCCTTGAGTCAGCTTAAGCAAAAAGAAAATTGGCTCAGGCAGCCCAGAATTTTTATGTACTATACAAGTGCCTTCGGCTATGCCCAGAAAACAAATTAAACTGGCGTCAAAGGGGGTAATGTGTAAAAGGGGAAAGAATATCCAACTTGAACATGTTTCAACAAATGGCCAAGTGACCCAAGGCCTACGAAAAAAAAATTCATGTGTGGTTCCGATAACCCGAACGACCCCACTGAAAAGGCCCGAGTCCCGACCATGAAACATAAAATAATAAAAAAAAAAAAAAAAAAAAAATAGCTGCCCTTCCCTAATAAAAATTAGTCGACCCTGATTGAAAGATTTTATCGAGAAAGTGACCCTCTTGTACCGCTATTTTGCAGTAAAGTCCACTCAAACACAGTATTTTATTTCAACTCGTCTGGAGTGAAGAGTTAACTTGGGTCGGAGCAAAAGCATAGCTGCATACCCACGGTTTTTCGGTGAAACAGCACAGCCAAGGCCCGGGTGAAAGATTTTATCGAAAAAGCGCCCGTCATGTGCTGTTATTTTGCAGTAAAAACACAACACTTTATTTCAACTTGTCTGGAGAGTTAACTTGGGCTGGGGAAACAGCATAGATGCATAGCCACAGTTGTTTGGTGTAATATTTCGCTAGCTTCCAGATGCCCATTCTCCGAGCTACCGGGACAAATGGTAGTCAATGTACTGTTAAAACTTCACTCATTAATTTGACTTTAGTCTGCCTGTTGGGTTGAGTCTGAAGCAGTTATCATCGTCAGTTGCAAATCCAAATGCGACACGACACCTCGAGCCGGCGAATCATAGACCACTTTGAACATGGCGCAATGTAATTCGGGACAGTCGCACAAAAAAAAAAAAAAAAAAAATTGTTTTGGATATCAAAGTAAATTGGACACAACATATTTCATATCATTATTGATGCTCTGAAATATTTGCAAAACATGGTTTCATATATTATAACCCCCCAGGATCCTCCGAATACTGCTATCCTCATTCACAAACCATCGGGTGAGGAATCCACAATTTTCAAAATGGAAGCCAAGTTTGTGGGTTAGTCCCGATTCGATATTTTGAAGAGGTTGTATCCAAAATATATGTGTCATTAATGTTGACAAAAGGTTAATTTGTCGAATGAATATAATGTAAAATATAAAATGGAACTTTCCAGGGTGCGCATTACCTAAAAATGTAAATACAACGACCTGAAATTATTACTTATTGGCGGCGGTGAGCCCCAGAATAGATATATTGTATCAGACAATGAAATCGCTCTAAGGGTATGATTTAAGTAGTTGCACTAGGCATAGCAGTCAAGAGCCCAACTGCGTCAATCAGGGAGCTTAGTAAAGATTGTTGCCCCGATAGTGGAAACAGGTCCAAAAGGTGTTTTTTTATGTATGTGGTTACAAGGCAATTGATCTTTAATCGTGTATCTCTCTATTGTGTATGCAGGTGCCTGTCGAAATTATCAGTGCAAACTACATGCATTTTAATTTTTCTGAGTATTGTAGAAAGCGCTACTTTCTAGAACATGCGCACTTGCTATGCCAACTTTGCTGAAAGACGTCCTTAGTTTCTGGCCGAGCTGTTCCTGCAAAGGTATTTGGTAATATGATGAACCCAGTATAATGCAACAAAGCTAAACATAATGGGTCATTTTACCAAAGATCTCAGAGGTGCTGTAACTTAAATTTACGAATGGGTCGTTATAGTTCTGCGCAACATCACTGGATTTGGTTTATTTGTTTTCGTTTCTTTTTCTTGGCAATAAAGTACATATATGTTTTGTACAAAGTAGTAGTGGAACTGGAATTTTGGCACAGTTATGTACATCACATCACAAGGGCGAATTAACAAATATGTTGAAAATAATCGTGCCATATGGAATACAGGACCACGTATTTAGAGAGTAATATATATATATATATATATATATATATATATATATATATATATATATATATATATATACATATATATTGCATCGCTGATACTCTTACTGTGGTAACCATACAGTACCATATAACCTTGCGTGATGTTAAAAATGAGACCTGAGTTTCATTGGGATTGCGGCTGTCAGTTGGCATTCTGGTTTTCAGGCATATGCCATTAAGCTCTTTTTTTTTCGAGATTTGCCTCCATTTGAAGACACTCATTAAGTAAATTGTTGACTATGTATGAAAAAAATCGATATTTTTAAGTGCACAAAGACCGGGATTACCCTAAGTTTCTCTGTCTCTGGTTTTCGAGGTTCTTTATTATTCCGTTACCGCAGCCCAGGTGCCTGATTAAAATCAGTACAAACATAAGAACAAAAGATTGGCTAGCAATGTACGATGTTTTGTTGGCTTATCATTCAACCCTTTGTGTTGATATATTGAATTGAAAATATGAAAATTTTTGTTGCCGCATGTCGCACCCCATCCGTTTTGCAAGGTACTATGGTCAAATGTCTCTTTGTCCTTATCCATAGGTACATATGCATTTTAAATCCCACTAGTGATGATTTTAAGTAAACTTTCTATATTATTGTGGTGAAGTTTGTTTGTTTTTTTTTGTTTGTTTGTTTGTTTGTTTGCTTGTTTGTTTGTTTTTGTTTTTTCTCTTACTTTGCTTGTGTAAGATATGTAACTAATTTAACCCATTTCGCCAAACAGACCCCTAAATACCACATGGGAGAAGGAAAGTTATTATAACGAGAAATTAGATTATATGACCAATTGGAGAAGATCCGTTGAGCGAAAAATGAACTTTTCGTGATTTCATTATATATTCCTGTGCTTTACTGTATATACAGTTTTCCCCAACAGTCAGTCCTTTGCGAAGAAGATCAATCTCCGTAGACAATGTTTGTAAACAAAATAGTCGGGATATTTTGCAGCAGACGTGCACCACAATATCTTCATGGAGCCGCTAAATATTAATATCAAACGTACGGAAGACAAATCAAGAGCTTTACAAACAGTAAAAATCGCAAAATGGATATTCCCAGTTAATTTCACAAGTTTTTTCTCCATTTCTCTGTGTTCCTTCGTCATGACCGCATTTTAGATTGATCGATCGAACGATAGATAGCTAGATACATGAGTAAATGATTGAATAAATAGATAAATGCAAAATGTAAGTCAGTCATTCAGTAAGCAGAACAGTGTCGACGGTGAGGTGTGGAGTCCTGAATTACTCCCTGCTTTGAAAATTACCATTGCAAATCTACAAATCTTGCACAAGGTTTGAACACCGGAACACAACATTGGCTCATAAAAAATATATTATAAAGAATCTATATATTTTATAAAAGGTAATGTGGATTTGTTTAGTGTCAGAAATAGCCAACAGTAGGCGATGTAGATAAAACAACACAACAATAAAAAGTTCCAACGTAATGCCGTTGGTTTGTCAATATGACGGAAGAACAGTTAAAAGAATAATAAATTACACAAGAAATGAAATAATATCAAATAGACACTGCTATACTCTAGCACGAATCAGTGGCGTGGGGAAAATAGAAGAGTACCAGCAATCGCTACAGCAGATCATTGTGTAGTGTAATGTGGTACGTTGAGCGTGAATTGGTGTGGTCTATAACGATTGCTTTTATTCCAATTTTTGTGACCAAATTCAATTTCTATGCATTGGATAGCGATGAACCAGAGTAAATGCAAATAAAAGATAATGGCACAAAAGTAGAAACATGGAATCCGCACATTCTCTTGCAACAGAAACTGTGTGTACACTAGTGCTTTTGTCCATTGAACTTCACTGTTATTCAAGATTACAGGATATTGAACTTGTCAAACTCAAGGAGGACGGAAATGATCGGTCTGTCTAGTTAGACGTTCTCAATTCAACGAACCGAGGTACACCAAGGCATTAGGTATGTTCGACTTGGCTTGTTATTAGTCTAATTAAAATGAAGGCGTCCAAACCCCACCAACATGATATGCAAATGAGGATATTGATTTTTCTCACTGTCTTCTACAGTCACAAGAGTTAAATAGTGTGTAAATTGTTACGTTTATGGAAAGTTTTGAAATACCAAAGAAAGTTATCCCTGATCTTGGTAAAGCTTGATGCTATATTTCTTTAATGTTTTTCTTGTGTTTGCTTAGAAACCTTAGAACTGCAATGGGCCACCGACTGCTAAAGGTCCAGGTAGTTTGTGGCTAAGAGCTCAGGGTGTACACTAGCCTCGTTTTTCACGTTTTGCCGTTCACAGGCTTCTGCGTTCTTCCGCTTAAAGTACCCAATAAGGAATACATTTTGTAAAAGGATTTACTCTGATAATTATGCAAAAATAAGTGTAAATAGCAGCACCATAAGAAAAAACTAAACGTGAGACCGCGCATTCCTCATATCATTGTGACTCTCGGTAAAGACTAGATTAAATCATTGAACGTTTGATAAAAGGTGCATATATAAGAGACGTTGCTGTTATCACCTCCTAATTTCACACTGACAGATATGTACGGGCGTCTTTATATTTAGAGCAAAGCCTGTGCTTATAAAATATATACACTTTATCGGCTATACTTTTATACCAAAAGGCAGGTAAAGCGCAACACATCAAAGCTAAGTCTCATTGCCAAAGAGAGGCTTGGAGGATATCGGTGTGATGCTGGATATATAGACAGATTGTAGCTTTTTAACAACAAACCATTTAAATAAAAAAGGTTATGTTTTTCAAAATTTATTCTCGACGCATCACGATTTAATAATACATACAAATCGGTATCCTCACGGTATAAAATTACCAAGAAGTAATAACTTTGAAAACAAAACAAAAAACAAAAAACAAAAAACAAAAAAGAAACAAACACAAAAAGCAAAACAAAAACAAAAAAAACAAAAAGCAAAACAAAAACAAAAACAAAACCAAAAAAAAAAAACAAAAACAAAAAAACAAAAACAAAAAACAAAAAACAAACAAACAAACAAAAACAAAAAAACAAACAAACAAACAAACAAAACAAAACAAAAAAACACTCCCAGTTGTTATCCATAACGTCTACACAATTTTTTCTGCTGGGGGTACTTTCAACGTCACAGGAGGTTACAAAGGTTGTAGCATATGTTAAGAAATAAGACAAATTAAAAAAACCCTAAACTTAATACCAACAGTCATATAATAAATAATATGATATCCGTGTGTAAGTAATGCACATTCGAGAAAAGATAATCTGTACCCGTAACCTAGAAGATGTACAATGCAATACTTATATAAACCCCTGACATTAAAAAATAATAATACCATTGTCCAATAATATAATTAAAATAGAAAATAAACATGCAGTTTATGTTTTATTTTGCAAGGTCAAGTTGCTTAAATTTTGATTGCATGGAGTTGTTGGAATAATTTTCCTCTCTTCGCTTATCAAAATTTGCATTGGATTCTGTATTTAAGACCGTGATTGCGGAAAACATAGTTGAAACGATTTACATTACCTTTGGAGTGTATAATCTCTCCCAAGAAATACGGGTAGAAATGTGGACCACGGGTGGAAGAGTCTGGCGAAATTATTAGAGAAAAACAACGCTCCTTCACTCTTGCTACATTATGCGCATTTTTTAGACTTGTTTTCAAGATAAATTTTTGCAAGACATTTAATATGGATCAATGTTTACTTTATCTCATGTGCTTATTATTTTTTTTGCGTTTTGTACAAAGCTCTGAAAATTTACATCCGTGATGAAATTAAAATTTGAAGTAACAAGTGAGCAGTCGGAGAAGTTTTACATGAACGAAGGGCAAGCTACATCTCAAAATAGCGGACTCTTAACTTCAATGAAGAATAACGATGAATGCATAACTCAATAGAGGCATGACCTGGCATACATGCATGCTCATTGACCTTTGCATGTGATGACAAAAACATGAATCCTGAGCATTTCTGATTATAATTTCTTCCGTTTCGAATATAGCAGCTTAATTGCTCGGTCAAATACACATCTGCATGAAGATGCCTAATCAATGTTACATGGGCGATCATTGCCTCTGACGAAGTCTCTTTATCTAATAATTGACGCCTTCAATCTCTTGAAAATACACAGATCTTTCAATTTAAAAGAATGACCTCAAAGAACAATTTTTGGTTGGTATTATCTTAACCCTAGATGCAGAATGATCTGCAATCTACGCTCCGTCGTCCCGTGTGTGCAAATCACCAAATTTGTCAACAAATCGATACGATTGTTATTCTTCAGCAGCTTCTTGTGTTCAAAGTACTGCCGGTTGATAAACTCTGGAGATGAATAAGAATTTTTAAAGCAATTTGCCTTCGTACGCTTCACTCTACATTCACAATATTGCAGGGACGTAAAAAAAAAGTTTTGTATTGACTGAAATCGTCGCCAGGCCAGCGCGTGCTCACTAGGAATCCATCGACGTGTAACACGAACGACTTAAACACATTATGTTCTTCAGATTATATTTACTGATTCCACTGATTATTTCATGATCATATGGTATTCTTGGTTTATAGATGACAACTCCACATAAAGGCGCGTGTGTTTTGTAGCTGAGGTCTTGTCCAAGCTAGGCAATCGTGCAAGTGAACCTTGTACGGCCAATCTTCAGTCTATGGGCTTCAGATAAGAACAACTTGCTGGCATAGGCTGGGGCTGATTGTCTGCTAAATATGTTGACTGCCACTATCTAAAAAGTTCTTTCTGATGTATGCTCCAAACACAATCACTTTACATTTCTATTTGGATATTTATTGTGTTTGAAAAAAGGGCAACATGGCCATAGACTTGGAATGTTATGTTTAGGGTCACTCATGAAAACAAACTTTGAGTTGCCAGTCAGACATGAAACCAAACTTTGACAAGACTGAACCACAGACGTACATCAATAAAGGTATTTATAGCAGAGTTGCTTCTGGCAACACTACCATTCAAATCTCTGTTTCGCAAAGACTAAATTAAAAAAAGCATCACAGATTTGATCAAGCTATTGAATAAAATGCTTCTCATATTAAGGACAGGTAAGACATCAAAAATAAATCCCATTTTAATCAACCCTAGCTCAAAATGTATTTGCGTTAGGATAACATATCATATATGTGTGTACTCGTCATACTCCAAAAAATTTATATGTTCCGTATTTGGGTGACTGTGATGTTAATTGTTGAATAAACAATTGAAAGTTGACCGCAAAGCATTCACCCCATAAATATCGATATAAGTCACTAATTATTTGTGATAAAATCATAAGTACACTTGGATCTTAATCCTGACATATTGGCAACAAAAAACGATCCTGCTATTTTTTATGTTTGGCTTCGTTTTTCTGTTATCCATCCTCAAAGTTTGACGTTTCAATTTTCCCTTTGATTTTCAGGATATTCATTTTCTTCATTTCATAGAAAAAGAACGAAGCAAAATTTTAAAAATCGCTGAATTCTTTTTGCAGTTCGGACATTAAAGAATTAAAAGCCGTTAACCGGATTAAATTTCGCCCAGCCGTTTTCTTGGGATAACCATTCTTAGGTTTGGCTCTCGTCCTATTATCTTTTCTGAGAAAACAAGCTTCAAAAGCCTTTGATGTTGATCATTTGCCTCTGAAACAATACCATTTGCTCAAGTTGAGCTGATATTTGTACAAAACGTAGTAAACATCGTCCATGAACATTTGGGGAGGTTGTCAATTAATTCTTGGCCAATCACATGTATAAAAGAGCCTTTGAAGTACGGAAAACTTTATTCAGCGATCTGTCAAACGGCGAGAGCGACAGTCTGGCTTTAAAGTGTGACGTCATGGCGGCGGCCCTTCCGGCCCCGTGACCTCAAGCCTGGCAACGAAAGTTGTGTTGCCTTGCTTCGGTGGGGCGGCCTGCGGCCGCTCGTGGTCAGTGTACGGATGGCGGGTTTGGTCTTCCGCCCCCTGCCTCTTCATCCCGTTTTTAGGGATAGTGTTTTATTGTATTTACACGTCTCCTATCTCTATACTTTATGTAGTTAGCTTCTTAGACTTGTTTTTACACTTTACTTAGTTAGCTTGTCATTATTTTGTAGTTGTTTTCTCAATGAGTTGCATTTCTCTTTCCAATTAGGGCTTTGTAACGCGATTTTGTGTGTTTTCTCTGCTGTTCACGTTTATGCTTATTTCGATGTGTTTATTTGTAGTTTTATTTCTTCATCTCTGGGTTCCGATAAAGTATTATTATGTACGTGTGTATTGTTGATTAGGGTGACAGTTTTTTTCCTCGCCTGTCTTTGATATGAAGGACCACTGGGGTAATCCATCGTGGCACGGCCTTTGAAGTTTGAAGGGACATCGTCTGACGATTCCCGCTCCTCTTGTACATTTAAAGTCTCCCTTCATTAGAACGCAAAACAAGCAAGATAACTATAAAGTAAACCACTAAGGCTATGATATGTTAGCATGTTGCATCTTTTCCCTGCCCACAAACATACTTTTGGCATGCTGCCTTATTTCGCATTGCCGCCCTGATGCCACTCTCTTTTTGTCATGGGCCGTTGCTACCTGCAGCCACGTGACAGGCTGTTAAGTATGATTGACGGGTGGCATTGTTCCGTTTGGCGGCTGAAAACCAAAAGAATGACACATGGACGTTCCGATGTCCACATGCCTGTGTGGCTTTTGGCGTTTTTCTCATATTTCTACTTTAGTTAAAGGCTCGAAATTTTGACAACGAATAGAAAGGACATTCATCTTGCAAAAACCGTTAAAATTTCAAAATCGGCCATGCAAAGGTTTTTGGTGTCTTAACTATCCTTAATCCGACGATGAGCTGAACACTTGTTGTTGGTGAAGTGTTTAAGACGTCAATGTAACATCTCCTTCGGTTGATGACAACGGAAAAAAATGTCAATGGTATTACAGAGATCGGTCTGTCCGGCAGGCAACTTACCCGGCCTCGGAGTTGGTCGCGAGCTCAGACAGTGCGCCCATGTAAAGAGTAATAGACGTGGGTCTGTGTACGCAGGCAAACTCTGAGGCTTTCTGTCCAAAACCGGCCAGGATCGTGAGGCCGCTGAACACGCGCAAGTAAAGAGTAGACAGAAACATCTACATCTGTTGATCCAGCTGCGATGTCCTCCTCAGAGGTATCAAGAATTGTGCTTGAATACTTATTTATCCAAGCGTAGTGTAATACTGCCTGTAAACCAGTTTGCTGCTTACTTATGCCACAGACGTGCATATAGATTTATGAAACGCTCTCAAGTAGTTCTATCACAAAAAAACCACTGCGCAGTAAGTATACTTATGTTTACGCATGTAGGTTCTCGCGTGTTTTTGCATTTCATGCATTTAACTGAAGTCTTAACTTCACTACTTTGGACATGATTCCAATTTAAACCTATGATAAAATACTGTATCACTGGGTCTTTTTCACAGGCTCCTGCCATCAGGGAAAGGAACGGAAAAATACAGCAAAATTATGTGAATTTGCAGAATATGAACGTGACGTAAATACATGGAAATAGATCACCTTTGATTTGATCGATATCAAAGAAATGAATTTGACTTCAGTGCACTTGTACGTTCATATAGTATTGACTTCTTGATATTCATCTCGTGACTTTATGTCAAATTGATTAAGACACATGGGGAAAAGTATTTTCTGGTCATTGCATATGGCGCGTAAAGTGTACCACAAATTTTAACGTCTATGTCTGTGGTCAATTTTGAGAGCAGGTGGAATGAAGCGTTACTAAAATCAGGAGAGAATCAATAAGGCTGTTGCCTGGCGGTGAAGCTGGTCCAATGTAATGTTGCAAGTCGAAGGTGGCTACAAATTTTCTACCCAGAGTTCTTGTGACATCCTGTAAGGTTCTTTTTGCACACGACTTACATATATGCTTGCAGTTTCAGTGTCTGTGAATCAGTTAAACCCTTCCCCGATTGTAATTAGGCTGAGTCAACAAATTTGTGCACGTCAGCGCCCAGCAGTGAGCACTGACTGAAACTACTATCTGACGTTTAAATAACTTGCATTGTTTCCGTTACATGACACGGCCAAATTTTAACTCTTTCACTGCGAACTGCGACTACTAAAGTCCAGGTACTGAAAAGGGACAGTTGTGAATTATGTAATAAGGGTGTTAGATTCATGTCCCTTACAGTAAGACCTTGAATTCAACTACCAGCATACCTGTGGTTACATAGAATGTAATAGTCCAGGTCAACAGATTTCCTCTGTGCACTTTGGAAGTTGTTGACTCAGTCTAAAATGTGGTACTGAAAGCGTTAATAGAGGTGGAAATTAACTAAATTACTCACCAAGACGGCTGACACCATTTCTAACAGCTAGTTACCTCGGGGTGTTTTAATAGAAAGGCGGAAGGTTTAACATCCTTAGCTGGAAGAGCATGAAGCATCTCTTTCCTTGTTCACTTTCTAAAACCTGTGGTGTATTGCCGGTCCAGAAGGACCAATAACGAATGGAGACTGGACCATGGGATCAGATATTTAAAACCTAGTACAGCAAATGTTATTGCTGTGTTTCTTAGACTTGCCATGTTGCCTGATGTCGACGGAATACATATTGAAGCACATCATGAAACTATTACATGATACAAACAATCCTAACCAAAAATACTACTCTATGTTTTTTTTTGCTAGCAATACTTACTTATTTGTTTCATATGTATACGAATAAGAGCAATAGTGCC
>OZ026613.1:8202403-8464903 GCA_964020975.1 Hermodice carunculata
AGGTAGGTAGGTAGGTAGGTAGGTAGGTAGGTAGTTAGCTAGCTAGCTAGCTAGCTAGTTAGCTAGCTAGTTTGTTAGTTAATTCGCATTTTGACAAGTGCTGGCTAACGTTTTCATACAATTGCAATGACAGATCCTGGCTCATAAACAAAATATGAGAGACCTGGAGGTATGTGCTGGGCTCGGTGAAATACGCCCATTAAACACACGCACACCACATTTACATTTTTTTTTTTTTTTTTTTTTGTTTGAGCTTCTGTTGATATCTTAGTAAAATTTTACGTAAAGGTATCAGTAATGCCACTCTGTAACAGAAAGAGAATGATCATGCCGTGAGCAATTGGGTGTAATTTTGTTCAGATCAAGTGAGCAAACTGTCAGGTAACCTGAGGAAGGTACTATGATATCATGCATATTATAGACGGCAAATGGTTTTGCTGATACGTCAACATCGCATGCGATAAAACAACTTCAGTACAGCATTCATGATTCTACAAACAGATGCAACTGAAATAAGCTAAAAAAAAAAAAAAAAAAAAAAAAAATCTGCTGCCATTTGCATTTAACATATAACTGCGGAGCATGTCATGTGAATTCATTATTAAAGAGTTAACCTCCTCAAGGTAATTTCCGATGGGAAAGAAAATCCTGTTCTTTTGTTCTGAAACTACATTGTTAAAATGTCACTTTTTGGATAGAGAATGTCACAAGCCAGTTGCTGATTAATGCTCGTGTCATTTGTACTCCGTTTTCGTGTTGTGCCATGCAGCCTGGAGAAAAGTTCATTTCAGCTGGGCAATTTACCTTAAGTTTCCGAGAAGCTGAACAGGTACAAGTCGTTGATCCATACTAAACATCATTGAATAAAATGAATAAGTTATTTTTTTTACCTTTGTTACATTATTAGCTTCCAAATCGCGCCAGGGTTTCATTAAATTAAATAGATTTACACACTGTTGCGAACGTGTATGCCATTAAAACTAGCTTGATGGGTACAAAGAATATATTTTGGTGCAAATACATAATATATAATAATTCTTATCATGATATTCTTGGGACCTTTACCATATCATGATTCTTGTCAGAACTGAAAACCCTTCTATTCGACACATAAGACATAATATGTTTATGCCTGTTACAAATGTTATACAATATGATGCACAACTCGAGAGTTCATAGAAAGTCACGATTATACAAATATCAAGATAACTCCAGCTAAGGAATTAATTTAGCATCACCCTCTGGAAACCTGGAAGAAAAATAGGTTGCGACGACAAAGCGACTACAGCGATGCTACATAGCAGTTATACTGTCACATCCTTTCTGTTTGAGCTGCGACTACATGATTATTTAACCTTGCAACAAGCATCACCACGACAAAATGGCAGGATAAAACAGGTATAAGGGCAGTAGAGTGGATCTTGCATTCTTAAAAAGTACAAAGCGCAACGCTTACTTCGTGGACTAAGATGACATTATCTCGGTGAGGTTGTCCAAATTATGACCAGCGAAAAATGACAAAAGTTACAAATTCATAGAAAAAAACAGTAACAGCTGTGATGCAGAGAACAATCTAAGTTACCAGCCGACTGGTTTCACCAAAATTGCATGCCACACCATAGAAATGCTCCTGTTGCAATGGGAATGCCATGATCTGAACAGCCACTGACGTGTTACAGAAAAAAATATCAATTTAATGAAATTCCATCAGTGTGGAGCAGAGCTCATATTCTCTATTGATGAATAGAACAAAGAATAATCAATTTTTAACACTGCGCTCCATCTGATGTGTTAGGTAGCTATGTCTTTCAAGCTTTTGCATATCTACTGGATGCGGAACTACCCAACTGCGTATTAACGCGGATTCAAATGGCTATTATGCTGTACACCAAAGGCTACCATGCTTTCTTGGTTTATGTGCCTCCTTTTTAGTGATCATGATTTCTGTCATTCTTAAATCTATAAGTGAAAATGACAGCCGAAGCCGTGCTCATCTGAATACCTATCATGGTTTCAGATTCAAATTCTAAGTAAAAGGACATGTCATTGTAGTGCCTATACACCGTTTGCGTTCATCCACGGAAAAAGGAAAAAGAACTAGGAAAGATGATTTGCTGCATAGCAAATCAGTGCGTGTGTGTCCTCAAAGCATATTGGTATGGCAATATACAACTATTCCATAACACAGGAGTACAAGTTGGAATGGCATCTCTATCTATTATAGCTTTGACGTTATTCAAGATTTAAAATTTCTAATGGTGCTATTCAGCATGATTTAAATTGCGACAACTTTTTTTTAATTCAATAGGTGCGCAATGGTCAACAACCCTCTAGTACAAGTTGGAATGGCATCTCTATCTATTATAGTGTTGAAGATATTCAAGATTGAAAATTTCAAATACTGCTAATTGACATAATTTAAATTGCTACAACTTTTGCTTTAGATTCATTAGATGCGCAATGATCAATAACCCCCTAGCAGAAGTTAAAATAGCATCTCTATCCATTATAGTTTTGAAGATATTCCAGTCTTCAATTTCCAGTGCTGCTAATTAGCATAATTTAAATTGCTACAACTTTTGTTTTAAATTCATTAGATGCGCACTGGTCAATAACCCCCTAGTAGAAGTTGGAATGACATCTCTATCTATTATGCTTTTGAAGATATTCAAGAGTTAAAATTCCAAATGACCCTAATTTGCATAATTTTAAACATATCATTCCTTTGTATAAAACGGTCAAACTCCCTGTATGGAGGTACAATCATGCCAAGTTTGGCGTTTCTATGTGTCCGAGAAAAGTGTCGGACAAATTTGCTGGTATAGAAGAAAGAAAGAAAGAAAGAAAGAAAGAAAGAAAGAAAGAAAGAAAGAAAGAAAGAAAGAAAGAAAGAAAGAAAGAAAGAAAGAAAGAAAGAATTTCAGGAAAAACGAAAAAGTGGGTGTTGACACACACACTTAAAACAATGCCAAGCCACAAGACCTGTTTGCGCGCGCTGTGTGCGCTTTGCCCCAAAGCGCGCCGAGAAAGGCAGTATAGTCAGTCCCAAACGCAGGCCTGTGTGATATATTTTATGTGTTTACTGAAAGAGAATTGAATTATTTCTCGAATATTTAAAAAAAAGTAACTGTCTGCAAGAAATTAACCTTAGATTCTTCCACGTTTTAATTTTCACTACTCAATGCAGTGGCTGTATGTCTATTAACCTTTCATCATCGACAGTGATTTGCTCTCATTGACAATCACATTTTTGTCTGAATCATTCCGAATCAGTTGGCCACCTTTGACACTATTCTCAACTTGTGACGAGAAAATATCATTTATCCGAAAAATTCAAACGTCCTGCAACACATACGTCATCTGTACCTTGATACTCTCCGTCTGCATCGCTTGCCTGCAGAGTATAAATACAGAACCAATGAATTTCTGGGGTGGGTGGCAATAACTGATCTTCAACGGGTCACTATCGGAACATGTTAGGAGCCTGCATTACCCGGACGTGTGTGCATTATAGCGCCTCCCTGAATCAGCGTGACATTTAACCAAGACATGGTGGCTCTTTGGACAGTAATGCTTTTCCTCTTATTTCTGACGCTGTGAATTCTGTAAGATTTCGCTTGAATGCAATACTGCACAACATGGGTTGCATCATTCGATTCTGATTCTGAATGTATAAGTTTGTATACGTACAATATTAATAAGTTTCCTCAGTCTCCAAAGTAGCACAAATACAAAGTGTCAAACTTATTATATTTTCCTCAATGTTCATCTGCGTCATACTCGATGTATTGTCTCTGGTTCGATTTTTACACGTAGGGATTCTTTAGAATTCGTAATAATACCGAAATCAAAATATCCTGCCATGTTCTACCCCGTTGACAGAGTAAAGTATTGTATAGACCCGTTTGTTTAACGCGGATTATAAAAAAAAAGTCAAATATTGAAACATGCAGTCCAAAAGACTCGCAGAAAGCCACTATGCATGGCCACATTGATAGGACCCTTCAATTTTTCCCTCGGAATCGAACCCGGCTCGCAGATTTGTCAGTCTTGGACAACCAAATTAAATCATTTTTCAACGCAAGGATTCAGCAAACCATAGCTTCAACATAATTGCAACTTTAAATCAACAAAATCAAGAACAACATGGCTGTATGAACAGCCTGTTATCAGGTGATTTTAATAGGCTTAACTCAAAAAGTCCCAAACCTCAGATGAGTTGCACATTGAACACTATGATGAGCACAGCTAAGCCTAGTTTCACTTTATGATGCTAGGGTATGATGATGCAGTTACTTAGCCACTAACCTAGTTTAACGGATATCCTGCCAAGGTACATTCCCGCCAAGCTTGACATGGATCTGGTCTACGGTTTTGGAAATAATTGCATAAACATACATGTGCACGAATATATCTACAGTAATCGTGCTAACATTTAGTTACATATCACTACCTTATTTTTTTTTTAAATCGTTAAAGAATCAGCAAATATAGGGCATCCAGCAAATACATGTATATAAATGTAGTCGAGATTGAGTCAAGCTACATTTCTATGAATAATAAAGAGAATCCAGCTTGCAGTTTGGAAGAACTTAAAAAAACAAACAAACAAAAAAGCAATAATGAAAATGGAAAAAATGTTGCACCACCTGTTGAATGAATTAAGGTTTGGGGGGTCACAAGTAGTGCCCTTCAGCAATTTCAAAACAATTAGCCAAGTGGTTTGGAAGAAGATTTACAAACTTTTGTCACCCAAAATCATTTTGTTAGAGATTTACTGGACTGCGACATGCTGAACAACCTTAATAGACACCTGCCCAGTGTATGACCCCAGCACGTTTGAAGAAGACCTGACCAACTGTTTAAGACAAGTCAAAAATATTAATTGTGATAGACGAACGGACGGCAGAAATGCTAACCAGCTGGCTGACGGGCGCTGAGGCAAAAACAAAATGCTCTTGCGCCGGTATTCATTATTATGAGCTCACATTGTTGCATTGTAGATAATAATAAACAATAGCATTGCCTGCTGTACTGTGGTCTTTATCCTGCTATGGAGGGCACAAAGACAGTGACTCGCTGTCGCCCGTCTGATAGTTAGTCCAACAATAGAAACGTGCAAGAACGACAGTCATTTCATATGCGGCTCTGAGATCGATTATGGAAATCGACGAAATAAATGAAATAGAATAGGAAAATATCAAACTCATATACCACAAGAAAGTTCTTCCACAATAGCAAAGCAAATGCATGGTTCGATGAATTTGTGACTCCCCGATGGTCTGTACTTCTTGATACACCTCAATGTCGACTTAAAGGCATTAACCACATCAAGATAAATTAATTGGCTTCCAGACACTCGTGTTCACAACAGTACTGCAACATTACCGCCGTGTCAGATACAGTAAAGAAGTAGAACTAACCACAGATTTCACGAGTTAACATCAAAGGAAGCGACTGGATGCCGGATAATTGTTCACATCCATAAATTGATCGATGAACGCCTTTGATGTCTGTGCGTTAAACCTTACCGTGTCATCTTATTAGACGTGGTCAGCAGCATTACCAGGCACGTTCTCGGTGAGGGGGTGCGCTGGGTTAAACTGTTGACGCAGGTTTTATCAGCCTGATGGGTTTCCTTTTTTTATTGCCCAGAGATACCAACATTAAAACTTCCATTTCAGTGACAGCTGGTTATATCCTTAAAGGATGGAAAATAAGCATATAGGAAAAAAAATTTTTTTGATGCAGGATAAATGCTGAAAATGGTCAGCTTCAGACTGTCACCAATAACGGGGGAACAAACGGTTAATATCACCGTAGTCTCCATTCGTTAAAAATGTGTCATGAACGCTTAAAAGGAAAAGAAGACAGAGCACACGTACCTTAAATCGTCGGATTTTAGCGACCGACCGAATTATAATGAAAAGGTTTTAACAGTAAAACAGACAAGGATCTTTTTAAACTGTACAATGTCATGAGTTTTCGAATTTATTTTTTTCTGTATAAAATTGTTATGTTGCAACGTGGCGTTATAAAGTAGTTGAATTACTTTGATAGGCTATCTTAAAATTTTGTCACTGTTTGCTACCAATTTGAGCGCTGGCCACAAGTTTGGAATACGACAAACAGATCAAAGTTACCACATTGGACGCAAGTAACGAACAGATAGTACCTATTTCCCATTTCATCAAAAAAATCGCAATAAAACTGATTAGATATTGTAAAAACCCAAATCAGCAAACTGTCTTATTTTCAGCGAAAAATCTATAAATCTACTTTAAAAATGCATTTAAAAGATAACGTATATTGCCACTTTCGTGTTATAAATGTTGGCTATTGGCTCACGTATAATCTCACTTCTGGAATAAAAATGAATAACATATAAGTTGCAAAGCCACGTTCATCATCGTTTCCATATTACAAAAGTCATTTGTGGAGCCACGTACATCACTTCATTAATGCAACTATCAGTTATGGATTTACGTATATCATCACCTCTGAATTGGAAATATTATGGTTATGGAGCCCCATATCACTTCTGTATTATACATTGGCATATCATGAAATTATATATGAACATGGAATGTGCAAAAAGAGTGCGATCAAGCAAAAGTCTCACTCATTGAATCAGCGCAAGAAACTCAGTCGCCCTCAGCCCTTACAATCCTGCCCTTGCTCCAGATAATCTGTTGACCTTGCAACCGCTAAGAGACAATAAAGCGATATCGGATTACGGTAAAGCAAATACTGCCCTAAAGTAATAGGTTAATAACGCGCGTTTGTTTCATTTTCCTTGGAATAATACACCTAATTGGCACACCTTACTACAATGCACTTGTAACCCAGACGCCCACAATATTACCATTCGTTGGTTGCCTGCATCTGACACGAGAGTCACCACGACTAATTATTACAAATTTAGAAGAAAACAAAACTATAAGGAGGAAAGGAAATTGAGCGCTCCCCTTGCGGGCAAAGCCTGCACAAACGAATAATCACCATATTTTTTGGTAGATTGCCGTTTGCTGAACGCATACTGTTTTGCAGAGGCTGCGTTTTGAAGCCAATAGATCCAAAATGATATACGCCGTACAGTTTCTGAAAATAAGGAATGTTGTAGACAATGCTTAGTATGTAAAAAAAAAAAAGACTTATTTCGATAAAAGAATTTACTTGCTTGGTATATATTTTCCCCCAGAGAACCTCCTCTTACGCCAATTTAAGTCCAAAGACCAGCCAGAGAAGTAGTATTGACTTCAGGTTGATCTTAAGTCGAAAACAACAGAGCCAATGGGCAGTTTATGGCACCAATTATGCACAGCTAAAACCACTCTGCACTTACAGACACAATTTCGTTACTAATAATAATACAGAAAAAAAAAAACCACAGGCCCGTTCTCGGATGCAATGAAGCCAAGGGCAAGAGATAGAATTGATCTGTATTTTACGCATTTTGCCTCAGATGATGACTGTGTTGACTAATGATTCATGACAAAAAAGCAAAGCGCGCAAGTTTATTCGCATTTGTCATATCACTTTTTAGCTCTTAAGTGGCAAACCTTATCAAACGTTAAAACTTTGTCTTGCGCCTAATGTGCCATAAAGAAGCCCCAGCCCGACAGTACATCGTCACGTCCAATTTAGCTGGAAGGCTGTAGGTGTCATTATGGCAAGATTACCTTATTTTGGGTCTTAGCATTTTTGTTCTAACGTACAAGGCCTTTTTTCTTGTTAACTAAAATTCATAATGGCTAATTGGTTTCGCAAAAAGCATCAGACGATGTCAATAAGGCTTAGATATTTCCGTAATGCAGAGATGTATTCAATTTAGCATTACAACTTACACAATGTTCTGCCACATACCTGACAAGTCTTCTTGCTCCTGCTACTTTTTTTAACCCACTTCACCTTTGTGCAGTGCGAATGTATTTTCCAACCAGAGTGAAAAATTTAAAATCAGACCTTAACGTCTAATTAATATTATTACCGTACTGTCTACGTACTGATTTAGGTCATCTGTACACTGCATCATAAGGATTCGTTGTGCACTGCATCATACGGACAAATTGGGCACTTAATCATAAGGACCCATTTTTCTTTAAACATTGTCACGATTATATGGCAACATGGAAATTTTATCTACTTTACCTATAATGGCCCCTTATGTCCTCTAAATTTGCTTAAATTGTTTGTCTTTTAACAATCTAAAACAGAAAATTACCAGCTTATCCATTTTGTCCGGTAAGATAATTCGCTAATGTATTGCTTTTAACATTACACCTTTAATCCACAAGTCACCAGTTAGAGATGACAAAGGAGGACTGTGAAGATGAGAGTTTAAAAGAGATATGGATGTATATTGTCATTAAGATATGCAATAACAATTTTGAATCATCGTATCGAACAACTGCATGTGTGTAGAGGCTGTTAGTGTTGGTATTTGGAGTTTGTAATATTTTCTTTATTTTTTTTTTTTTTATTTTCCCATGGGTGTAATTTGGTGATAGATTTATTTCTCATCTACAGGCTCCGGCAAACGTAATTTGTACCCCTTACAACAATGAATCCTACGGCGAGTATAACTGCGGTGATAATGTCTTTTTTTCATATTGGCTGCTAATCATTGTGGCACTTGGCGAAAAGCTACTTGCTTGAACCCAAGGGGATTAAGAAATCATTATTAACTCTTTCAGTGTCACGATCAAATTAAGTCAAACTAGTCCAAATTATCATATGGATCTCAGATTCCTATTCCTCGCGAAGAGACCTTTCGATCAAACACCAGTATGCCTATAGTTCCAGAGAGAATATCCCAGGTCAACAGCTTTTCTTGGCTCGCACTGGGCGCATTGCGCCCAAAGCCCTCATGCGCACCGAGAACAGCTGTTGACTCAGTCCAAAACTTGACACTGTAAGAGTTTTTAAAAAGTGCATTAGTAGGACAGCTGGCATTTCATTGTGGTAGAAATTTATCTACAGCAAAAGGGAGGCTGCAGATGGGACAGCTGTTTGCCTTGCTGTGCATGTCAGTTTCCTTGACCCGTTTACCGTCACCTGTAATCACTAAGATACGCTACTGTTTACCCAAGAGTCCTCGTCGTAAATACCAATACTATGAACCTAAATTAAAGTGTGAGTTTCAAAATGGGAGCCAGCATACATGACTAATTGTCCCCGATTGTCCGATTGCATATTTCGTTTTCCTTGTTTATGTTCCTGTAATCAAAGAACTGCAGAGAGAGGCACATTCAGTCCCCGAATAATTGTTCACTTTGGTTTGAAGCAATGTACTGCGATACAAGAACACAATCGTTGACTCATATGAAAATGGAACATACGGATACGTGACCAAACATAATCCACGTGATCGAGACGCTCTAGAAAATTCTCCCATTGTCACAGCTCTGTCGCCAATTGTCCAGAAACATGTATCCTCTATCTCTCAACTCTTTCAGTGCCACATTTGGGACAGTCAACAGCTTTCCTCAGCGCGCTTTGACCGCAATGCGCCCAAAGCGCGACGAGGAAAGCTGTTGACTTCGAATATCATATTCTATGTAACAACAGGCATGCTGGGACTTGAACTATTTTTTTACAAGATAAACATGAATCTAGCACCCATGTCATAATTCAGACCAGTTCCTATTAATAAGTAGTTTGAATTAAGCCGCAGTTGACAGTAAAAGAGTTAAGTTCTCAAGTCCGACTGTGAATGTATTGAGTGTGACTCACTGAACAGTGAAACAATGGGAAAATGTTTTAATGTAAGGATATAGAAATGAAAAATAATTATGGTGTACAACTTACAATTTATCATCAGTTACGTTAGACAGCTAAACCTTATACCAAGTCAAAGAAAATACTTTTATCGCGCATTAAATGTTTAAAGCGTAAAAGTATGATCTTCTCAGAGTACCTCAGAAAAATCTTATCACCACTGGCGTCCAAGCGGTGTCTATATGAAAGGGGATGATCTCTGAGGGGGGAAGGACAAATTAAGTTCAAAATCAAATCTTATGGTGTTTGGTTCCCTGTTTGGTTGGAACTTAAAATTAAGTGGGATCAGATATGAGGGACGCTTTGTAGTCAGGTTCGAAATTTCAGCCGAAAACCCCCTTGTGTCATTTTATACGGTTAAATTAATGAACCATTAGGATAGGTAATTAAATAAGCAATTAAAACAAATCTGAATGTTTTCCATGAGTGTCAGATTGACAAATTACATGTGGGATTGGGCACCCCAAGTGATTTTGTTCATGTGGACTCTTTTGTACCATTTTCAAACAGTATAAATTCTCTAAAGCAAAATCAATTTCCCTGTAAATGTAAGAACTCAAGGAAAAATGACTTTATATAACCTTTTTTTTTTACTTTCTACAGTTTTAAAGGTCTTATTGATTGAATGGGTGCCACAGAGTAGAAAGCTGATGTTTAGGGTCGTTAGAAGTGATATCTGAAAACCAAAATGTTAAATTTTATTTATGAACAATGATTTTTTGCTCCAAAAGTGCATCACATTTGCGACAGGAAAGCGCGCAAATTTTCTCCGATCATGGCCCCTTGTGGGAAAGTGTTAATGACGTCATAAAACGCAACCCGCTGGCCATGGTTAATGCATGGACCTATTATCAGATAATAGGTCCATGGTTTATGTGTGTTCTAAGCCAGAGTACGGTCAGTTTGCAAGAGTTATGGCAGATACAACAGAGCATAGTGATTCCGGAGAGTATGAATTTAGTTTTTTATGTACGTTGTCTGATGACGATGAAGAAAAATTAATAAGAAAAGCTGAAGCAGCAGAGGAAAACATCATTCAGCCTTACACACATGAGGGGACGCCTGGAACTCTACCGTCACCAGTACTGCAGGGAGTGCAGCCGTTGTACAGCCAGACGATCCCAACTTGCCGTCTGGGCAATGATAATTCGTTGCAAAAGAGATATTTCCTATCAAAACTTATAAAATTCCATTTAACAAGAACAAGCACGAATGCCATAAATTGGAATTTGCGTCAGGATGGACCAGGTCTTGTAGTGTTTCAAATTCTAGCATTCACGGAAATAGCTACGGCATACGCCCCGGCGCGGATCCAGAGGACGTGCGGGAGGTGCGCCCGCACCCCCCCCCCCCCCCACACACACACATACAAAGTGAAACATATTTTCTTTGTAACTCTGCAAACATAAACTAATTAATGTACATGAAAAATATAATTGCCATTGCCAGTAAAGTAGTAGCCGGAGTCTGGTTTCAATCCAACAGTGAGTCCCAAACCTGTCAAGTCTCCCGATTTTTGACTTGTCGCCCGGCTTGGGCATATGAAGGAAAAGTACAAAAATACATAAATCTGTCTAACTTATACTGTAAACTGCAAAGGATGCAGACCATTTTCATTGCCCATGTGGCTGCGCATAAATAGTTCATATGAATCAGAATGTTTAATGACTGCTCTGCTACAAAAGTACAGCAATCTGTCGAAAGGGACAAAGCAGACATAGGCCTACGCAAATACTGATAGAACATCAACAACTATATGAGAAGATCCGACTTCAACATAAGTCCCAGATGGTTATGTTCCTGAACATTTCCAATACTTTTACCTTCAAACATTAACCTTGGATGGCGGGTAAGTCGTTTTCTGCTGACAATAGTTTCTAGTGTTGTGTGATTTGAATGTCAAGAGACACTCCCGGGACCATTCAGAAGTCAGTAAATATCATGTATATAATAAAGGAAAAATGATGGAATTTGATAATGCCATGTATCAGTGAATCATATATATGATATCTCAGGGTATTTGTAGGCCTACAATTATTTGTCTGTTCAAAATTGCATTATTTTGTCCTCAGAATGTGTCAGATTTCACCATTTTGCATGCTCAGCTTAAAAAATACGGAAGAGGGGGGGGGGGGGGCGGGCAGGTAGGCTCAGACCCCTCTTGTGCAGCTTCGCGCCCGTCAGGCGCTTGCAAGCAGCTCGCTCTGTGCATGTTTTCATCTGTAAAATTTCTGGATCCGCCACTAATTCAAGCGTTGCGGCAATGCTCGGGCATATGCGCGCTATGTTTTCGGTTGAACTGAAAAGTTCAAGTCCGATCGTGGCCGGAGCTTTACCTGTTTTATAGCCATATGGATTGGACCTCAATAAATTGACCCTTGACCTTTGTTAATAGGTCAATGTCATTAACAATATACTTCAACAAACCTTTAATGTTACGAATTGTTTTTACAGTAGAAGTTCTATGATAATGCCATGTATCAGTAAACTATATTTTCAACCTCATATCTCAGTGTGTTTGTACAATTATTTGTCTGTTCAAAATTGCATTATTTTTGTCCCCAGAATATGTCAAATTTCACCATTTTGCATGCTCAACTTAAAAAAATACGGAGGGGAGAGGGGGGGGAGTATGTCCCCGAACCCTTCTTGTGAAGCTTCGCACCCCTCAGACGCTCGCAACCAGCTCGTTCTGCACAGGTTTTTCAGAACCCCGGCTGTAAAATTTCTGGATCCGCACCTGCTTTTACTACAATCCAACAAACTGTTAGGAATGATCCCTTCAAGATGGCCGGAAATGTGATCAATCCAAATATTGAACTGTGGTTCACTGCTGTGGTTATGTTATGTAAAATTGTTGACTTGTAGCCAAAATTTGCGTGTGGGAATTCTGAAGGTCTAAAGAGACTGACGTGATGGATATATATATATATATGTATATATATATATATATATATATATATATATATATATATATATATATATATATATATATATATATGCCTGAAATTAAACCGTTTGTCCTTGTCCTTCTGGAAAAAAAGGACCAAGGCACAGGGCATAAACGGTCGACGCGTCTTCCGTGTGCTGATCTCGGGTCTATCACTGAGCACCGTATCCCAGCAGGTCAAGTTTCTCACTTGATTAAACATTCTTGCAAAAGGGAAAACCAGGGCAATTTGCCAGGTGCTACATTCTACACAAAACAAACGCGCGAGATCATCTTACGTGTAATTGGTGAACAGTAGCTTTCCTTTGTTAAACTTTACTTTCTGCCGCACGTGCGTCCAGCTAGTGCCCGTCGTAGTTTTGTCAAAGCAGACACAATTAGGAAGGGTGTGTGTGTGGGGGGGTCAGTATGCTGGTACAGGTAATTATTTTTCTAGAGTACGCAGTACAGAAAATATAAATCTTTCAAAATTTTGGATAGTAAGAAGTACGTAAAATAAGAGGGCTTCAAGTACGCCAGTACGGTAAATAAAAAGCCCCGGTACACCAGTACGGGAAACCCCTTACCCACCCTCAATTAAGCCACACAGATGGAACAGCACAGACCTGTTGGTGGATTCGGATTGTGTGGGCGCATGCATGCGTTGTTCATTTTGTATTGCACAAGTTTTAATGAAGTTTTCATGGTAATGTACACAACATGAACGTAATTGTATAAATATTTCCTTTTTGCAGGAAAAGTTATCGTAGAAGACCGGAGTACGTTTTGAAAGTGGAAAACCAAAGGTCTATCCGAAATGGGACACACGACCGCGCCACGCTGACAGCAAGCGAGGGTAACTCGGTCAGGGAGACGGAGCTGGTGGGCACCCTGCGGAAAGCTGGGAGGTTTGACATTCAGGAGAGTATATTTTTTCTGCCAATATATTTTCTAACTAGCGCACTTTATTTTACCAGTGACAATATTTAAATATTCAAGAGATATCACGTTGCAAAATATTCGTGCTTTGGGGAGCATTTTTCTTCCCCGTTCCCCCCCCCCCCCTAATCTTACACAGTGAAAGTCCGAATATCGTCGAGACACAATTCATGACTGCAATTTTGTGACATGCTTTTAAAATTCAGATAAATTTTCTCCTGTTTGAATCGATCTATCCAGTAGCATGTAGAAGAGGGCATTATAGTATTTTTGAAAAAAAAATCTGCACACACGAACAGGAATAACAGAAGTCGTTATTTTTTGGAGTGTAAATACAAGAACCAGAAATGAGAACGCCTGACCACTAAATTGACTCATTGCATGTAGGCATCTGGCCCTTTGTAGGCATCTGGCCCTTTGATTGTTCAAATTAGGATGCAATGTGTATACGGAAGTGTTCTATAGTTTGGGGGGTGTCAGGCCTCTGACGATAGATATTGCAAACCATGTTTTTCATAGGCTACAATATGCGTTTCATATAACTTTATGATGACCAGGTGGCTTTTTGTACCTGGGAGAAGTAACACATAGGAGGTAGTAAGGACAACTCTGCAATTCCTCACAAAATATAGGCCTGAACCCAAAAGCAACGGATCCTTTTATCCCAGTTTTTAATAAATTGCTTTTGTGTTGCAGGCTATAGTTTGTGTGTGTGAGTTTTGAACTTACTAGTTCTTGGTGTCAAGCCAAGGAGCTTTCCCAGCGTACATCAAGAAACTTGGTCACTTCATTGGGATTAATTATTAATACATTAAGCTAAAATCTATTACAGAGATGGATAATGAATGCTATCGGTTCAACCGATAAGCAGACGAGGGATCAACATAGGCTACAATATGCGTTTCGTATAACTTTATGGTGAGCAGGTGGCTTTTTGTACCTGGGAGAAGTAACACATAGGAGGTAGTAAGGACAACTCTGCAATTCCTCACAAAATATAGGCATGAACACAAAATCAAAGGATAATTTCCTTCCAGTTCAAATATTGCTTTTGTGTTGCAGAATATAGTTTGTGTGTGAGTTTTGAACTTATTAGTTCTTGGTGTCAAGGAACTTCCCCAGCCTACAGCAAGGGACTTTGTCACTTCATTGGGAATAATGTTGATGTGATTAATTAGAATATATTCCAGATTTTGGTATTGAAAAAAATAGGATCAATCCATAAGCACATTAGGGTTTGTACACATTTGCAAGTTGAGATAGAAACGGAAACGAGACTCGTCGAAGATCATATGTGCTCCTCCCGCTCCCTATTCGCTTTTCAGATAAATAACGTGAAATCAAATGTATATGTGTGACATTACTTGCATGTATCATAACTGAGATTAGCCTGTAATATTAGGAACTTTGTATAGCAGAAGAAAGCTTCGGCAATGATGTCATCAGTTTAGCGTTAAAGTGTCAGAGGCGTGCAAGCATGCATTGGGTTCCGTCACCACGATCATAAAAATCATGCAAAATTCTGCGTCACGTTTAGTCTGAAGCGATCATAATGGTAAGTTTGTTTCTGAGAGAAAACTTCAGTGTACAAAATTGACAGTTTGTTAGTCACGCAGGCCAATTCATGCTTTAATGCTTATTTTTTGGTCAAATCACAGTATATACTACAATTCAATAATGGTTTTAAAAATCTATGGGGCACCTGGGTACCATGATGCAGTTCAGAAAAAGACAAACCATATTACTTCAATATAAAAACACAATTATGAGACTGAATTTAAAAAAAAAATACGTCAGCTCAGTTTACATATGACAAAATGTGTCGTTCCAAAATGTCAATGTTTGTTTTAAAATGCAGGAACATTTGAAATCTTACCTGCGAGGCAAATTAAATGTAGTTGTAGCAGTAAGAAAGTTATAACAATTTTGATATCAACTTCATAAATTTATTTTGACATGCCGCATAATGGTTTTTGGATGATAAATGGTGCTTGTTTTGAAGTATTTGTCATTTGAGTGCTCTGTATTTACATTAGTGACAGTAAAAGGAACATTACAGGTAAGCTTATCAGACTGTAAAAAGTGCGAATGTTCCGGACGCCAGATTTAAACAGGTCAAGAAAGTGTAACTTCTAAAATGTTTGCAAAACTGATGCGTTCGTCAGTGCTGTTGAAAAGAAAAATATAGCGTGTCAATACCGTAACAATAGTTCTTGAAACTGGAATGTCTTGTCATTCTTAAATCTACCGTCACCAGTATACCAGACAGGCCAGTGCTCATTCAAAATATTACGTGTAAGATTTTTGTTTTGAAGCTCATTAGTATCTCAGTTGTTACATATTTACACATAATGTTTTGTGGTACCAAGAACAAAGGAGAAAATTTGTAAATATATTTTACTTGATGAAACCCGAGAAAATAACGTGGGAAAATATGCCAGAAAAAAGTAAATACATGACTTTTTATAAGCAGTGAATGTGTTAAGCACTGTAAAATCTCGATGAAGATACCACTTGCTTTCACGAATGAATGATATATTTTCTTCTTTCCCTTGGGAAAGAGATTTTAATTTTTTTTGGTGCGCTACCATCTAGGAACAGCGGCTCGTCGAGAGCCACCCGACGCTGTTCCAGTGCAAGTTAAATCAAGTGAAAGTCAGCTTCGGGTGTACGCTATGTTTGGGGTTCATGGTACGGGGAAGTATGGTGTAGTAATGGTGCTGTCCAGCTGCGTTGTCCTCGTGCTGTCTTGCATGGTACAGTCGTCATACTGTCTAACTTGCTGTAACGTCCCCCCTTGCACAATTTTATTTTTTAAAATCTTATTTCATGCGTCAAAAGGAAGGGTGTGATATGATGTGTTCATGTTCTCACCACATAACTTGTAATATATACTTTACGATGTCTCATTTCTCAGTGTGTCTTGTTGCAGATTACCGAGGCTTGGAGGTGATGACAAGCTACAGATAGCTACAATTTGACAAATGGAAGAAATAAATATAACACCGTTGCGTTTTTAGCAATTCAAAGACAGCAGTTTAAATTGCTAATCACTATAAAACTGTAAAGACCTGAAATACCTGTGATTCAAATCTGAAAAAGTTTAGGATTCTACTTGAGAAAATATCAAGTTCTAAAAAAAAGGGAAAACAAAATTTGGATTAAAGGATTACCTTTATAACGTACATCAAAAGGCCTAGAAATATGCTCTCCCGATCAATGGCCCCACTTTATCAATTAAAAAAAAAAGCTGCCATTGGAAAATTTTAAATATCCATAATTTTTAACAATTTTTAGTAAAAGTAATATTTCTTCCAGACATTGTATTTAACAGTTTTAAAGAACATAACACTCAGTGTATATACCATGAAGTAAAGCTGTTATGCATTGCAATGATATTTCACTTATTTCACATGATGATAATGCTGATGGTGATGATGATGAGGTGATCACGCAGTCAGATTTCGTTGTCTTACTATCATCCATTTTTTTTTCAGTACAGTTCCATGAGTGCAAGACAATTGTGATTTGTACCATGTAAATTGACTTAGTTTCACTGTGCTGTCATTTTCACTGATGCCCCACATCACAGGAATTATTGCAGAAAACAATTTTGATTAGCTGTGCTGTCATTTTCACTGATGCCCCACATCACAGGAATTATTGCAGAAAACAATTTTGATTAGCTGTGCATCTCTAGAACAGGAATGTCATCAGTTTTTGTCAGTTTATGCCCTCAGTATATTAAACATTTATGTACTTAGTTTTACAGTCGTGTCAGATCAGGCTTAAGGTTCCAATGCATAGTATACGGTTTCACAATGAGAATGCGCTAGAAATGCGCTGAATGAATAATGGCATGAACTGCTTAGGCAAACTTTTAATACTTTGAGGTAAAATGAACAATTTAAAAAAATATTTTGATGCTATAGTTTAAAGGGAAATATATTGCAATAGAAGTTGAAAGCTTGCATGTCCAGCTTCTTAAAAATCAGGTAGATTTTATACTTTGAGGAAAAGAAATATAGAATAAATTGTGCTGAATATTATTGTACAAAATATCACATGGTTGCACTTTCGAAATGGACTACCCACTTTCATCTTCAATCTAGTCGCAAAGCGAGGAGCAAAGGCGCTAGACGGCACAAATTTAAACTGCTGCAACCAGTGGTCTTAATTTTCAACATCTACCGATCAGATTAACGTATCATAACTAATGCTTCAGAGACTTAAATTACTTAAATGATTGATACAAGTACGCGTGGTTGAAAGTCATGCAACGAAACTGTTCCAATCTTAGGCTTTATGGTTTCAATTTTTTCCTAGTTAACAAGGCAGTCTTTTAAATGGAATAAAACTAGGTCTTTCCTTACATGTTACTTTTTTTGCAAAATTCAATATCAGTGACCTTGAACTTGTGGCAGAACATACATTACGTAATTATTAATGATGATATGCAAATATGTGTGCTTTCAAAAATTATTTTTCTTCCTGGTTTGTAAAATACGACTGTTATAACAGGTTTGGACTGACATACTTGAGATATGACTTTGTTGCTGTTTTGGCCTATGACCCCAATTTTATAACTTTCGTTATTCCAATTTGGGATGTAGCTACAATGGTTTTGTGCATAAGGATAGTGTCTGTCAACAAGGCTTAAAGCCTAGAGGTGGGGCTCTTTGTTGTTTTTCCTTTGTTTTCATTAGGACATGAACATATGTTTACATGTATAATATTCTGTCCATGGGGTGGCCTCTGTATAATTTTGTAACATGATTATAATACAGTAGTCCCTGCTTTGAGAGACCACTGCTATCAAAGACCAGTTGCCTTATAAGACCACATTTCTCAAGTCCCTAATGCTATCTTTCCCATGTTATTGTACCTGCATTGAGAGACCAGGTACATGTATAATAAAAAAAATGGAACACTTTTGATTTATATGTAAATTACTTTTTTATTTACAGTGTAAAAATAAATCTAAGTGGTAACATGTCTTATTATCCTAACATCATATATAACATGATAATTTTGTTCTATTGCTTTTGCAAGTTGGAATACATTTGTACAAACCAATCTTGATATAAAACTACATGAATGATATTGCTTTTAATCATATACATATACATGTATAAGAAATTTGGATACATTTGCGAGTAAATATTCATGGCTATTATAGTAATATCTGTAAGACCTTAACATGAATATTTTGTTAACATTTCAATACATGTAGGTTTGTGTATGAGCAAACAAAAATTTATTTCTAGGGTGGGAGCGAGCGTATTTTGGAGATCGTTTATGCGCACGCGTAATGTGTTATGACATATGTAAAGCAGCCACAGTGACGTATGAAAAGACCTGTTGCTGAAGCCATTGCGAAGGGGTGGAACTAGAAGAAGACCTGAGGATTACTCGATAGTTTCACAAGTAAGTGTATGTTTTTCATATTTGGCTGTTTTACATTGTGTATATTACACCAGTGAAGATGTGTTTGTATAAAATATGACAGGTTCTCTGCCTCCTGCGGTGTCATCGCATCAATGTGGTATCTACGCGGTCATTGCCATGTTGACCATCACATGAACATTATGGCGATGTCGCTCATCACGAGCAGATGCTTTTGAATATCAGTGCATTGCTCACAAATTAAACTTGATGTGTGTATTGATGTCAATGGTAAATTGACCTAGAAACTGCACAGAAATATAAATCATGTAGTTTCTGACAAGACTTGTGTTGATCACTTTTAGTGAATCGCAAAAATAAAAAGCCCTGACCCGTTCAATCCTGCATGTCGCGTGTTGGACAGTGAGTAAAAAAAAATGGCCAGTGGCACACGGTGTTTGGTCACTATCAGATACTGACCGAGCGCTAGGAGTTAAACAATGTACATCAAAGTGAAAGATTCGTGTTAGTCACAAACAGTAAAATCAGTGCATTGCGCTTCTTCCCTATAACCTGAACGGTAATAAGATCTAATAAACATTGCGCTTGCGCAGCATTATTTGTTGACCTACATTATGCTAATGACATTCAAGCCGATGAACAAAACGATGGTCTTTTTGGACAAATGTAGGACTTAAAACCTACGAAAAAGACACAGAATGCCACTTATGCCGTCGGACTATTGATTCTTGGTACTAACTATCTTTGAAACGTGTTGATATATTTCCATCGCTGTTCAAAAACAACTGCTTGACTCCGGCAAAATGTAAAATACGCATTGCACAGTAGGACCCGGCAAATGTACAAATCACATATACACATTGTAAAATCTGCACTCGAAACGGCAATATTTCGTTCCATCTCCGATCCCAATTCAATACTTTCTATTCACCCACTTTAAATCACTTTACATATTGCGCCAAAACAGCGTACTTGCAGCAGACTCGTGAGGGGAAGAGATAGCTTGATTATATTTTCTCGTAGACTTTTTAGATCACTGTAACGAATGCTCAATGGATTTTTCCGCCTGATGCATCTTTGGACGTGTTCAGACTGGAAACTGTCCGGATATGCAAAAACCCATGAAGAGCCTCATTGAGCTGACAAAAGTTCAAAGTTCAAAGATTTGACGTCACATTCACGTACGAATACAAGTAAGATACGGAACTTCTTTAAACAGAAAGGTCCTGATAATGTGCATGGATCAATAAAGAAGATCTGCATTTTACATTAGCAATGAGTAGCAATATTAGTGTTACCATTAAGAGCACAAATGAAAGAAAATAACCTACACCTTTTTTAAATCTGTTTCTTGTTTGCAACAGAATACATAATATGCGTCGTTGACACATTCTAACCGTTAGGAATTTTTAGCTAACAGTTAGGCATTTTCAGCAATTGTGACCAGAGGTGACAAAGTATTTTCTCTTATTAAACCCTTAAGGTATCAGTCTTCTTCGTTTTGCCGATATCAAATGTTCAGAATAAAGTCTTGTCACAAATCAGGACTATTAATACGACAGGAATAGTTCCTGCTTTTCAAATATTGAACTTTTTAGGTCTACTATGTACTAAGTACATGAGAGGTAGTCTCCTGACGGAGCCCCACCTAAAAAGTCCAATTTTATCCTTTGGACGACCCACAGAAAAATTTCAGGATGAATTGGTTTAAACATATTTTTTCATTTTTGCCAAAAAATTACATACCTACTCAATCAACAGAGCAATTGGGAAAAAGGGCAGGGCCCTATGCAAATCCCTCTTGCAGAAAGTGAGACAAAATATACAGGACAGACAAAACAAACCAGAACAAACAGAAGGAAGGACAGACATGGACAAGACAGAAAGTGGGGTGTCAGCTGAAAAAAAAAGAAAAAGAAATTCATAAATTTCCTAACTAGGAAATCAATGATAATAATGATAGGAAGAAGAACAACAACAAACCCAAGCAGAGCAATCATACTCACGGGAATCCCATAAAGGATACAGCGTAAATTTAACCATTGCCTACAGTTGTGAAACGCTCAGTGGCAGATATATGTTCGTGGACAGCTAAAAAAATGTCTCTATTTTCTTCAAAAGAGCAATCGGGTGAGCCATGAAGCAGAGTCTGAAGGGTAAATGGAGCAATATGGACAATTTTAGAGAGTAAACTTCGCCGAACTTGGTCAAATTTTGGACAAGTGAAAAAATAATGAAAGGTATCTTGATTAGATGAACCGCAAACGCAGTCAGATGAATCTTTTACCCCAATTTTGAACAGATAGGAGTTAAGAGGGCTGGCTCCTAAACGAAGACGAGTGTGTTGAATAGCGTTAAATCTTTTGCCGACAGTAAACAATTCTGAATATTTAGAGGATCGGGACACCGCTTTATAAATCTTGGATTTAAATACAGATACAGAGTTTGAGTTACGTGTTGCAAGTGGTAGCTGATTCCAGAGTCTAACAATAGAAGGAAAGAATGACTTATGGAATAAATCTGTTCGAGCTTGGAAATGGGAAAGGTCGAATGGGAGACGGGTATTGAAAGATGGCACACTGGAAGGTGTAAGAGAGCATAACATATCTGGTACAAGCTTATTCACAATTTTGTACATAAGGATTAGTTTGGCTGACTCTCTACGCTGAGCCAAAGTGTGCCAGCCAACTTCTTCATATAACCGTTCAATGCTTGTTCCTTGCATAGCACCAGTCACAATGCGAGCAGCCGAAAGCTGAACATCTTCAAGTCTTTCAGTATCTGAATTAGTGCAGCCACTCCACACTGGACTAGCATACTCCAAAATAGGCCGAATGAAAGAAATATATAGTCTCTAATGTTCTTCGATCCAAAATATATTTCAAACCTTTCATAATGTTAATCAATTTATTCGCTTTTATTATAATTTCATTTATATGGCCATTCCATCGAAGATCTGAACGTAATAATACTCCAAGATGTTTGTGTTCGAATATGTCATCCAGAACATGACCTTGAAAAATAATTGGCGGGTGAGAAGGAGAAACACTTTTCCGAGAAACCAGCATGGATTGAGTTTTTTTAGCATTAAAAGTTACAAGCCAATTTTTAGACCACTGTTCAATGTCGGACAGATCGGCATTGCGTGTATCTGCTGCAGTAATAGGGTTTTCAACAGTAAGGTAAAGAGACGTATCGTCAGCGAACATTTTTATATCAGATCGAATGATATCTACAATATCATTGATATATTTAAGAAAAAGTAAAGGCCCGAGGACAGAACCCTGAGGCACGCCTGCTTGGATATGTCCCCAAGAAGAAGACTGACCATTCATAACCACCCGTTGATAACGATTCGAAAGATAATTTCCAAACCAATGCAAGAGATTTCCAGAAACTCCGGCTGCACTGAGCTTGTACAATAACGCGGGGTGCCACACTTTGTCAAAAGCTTTACTAATATCTAAAAAAATAATTCTAACTTCCTTTTGTTGATCAACAGCAAGACATAGTTGATGGTAAAGAGCAAGCAGCTGATTGACTGTAGAGTCGCTTGGTATAAAGCCTGACTGGTGGGCAGAAATTATCAAGTTTTCCCGAAAAAAATAAAAACATGTTTAAACACATTTTTTTCAAAAACTTTGCCTGTACAACTAAGGAGAGATATTGGTTTAGAATTGCTGCATAAGGATTCAGTGCCTTTTTTATACAGCGTGACACATTAGCATTTTTCCATTTTGAAGGAAATTCTTTCTTGGAAAGTGAGAGATTGAAAAGGTGAGTAACGGAAAAAGAAATTGCAGGCGCAGCTTCTCTAAGAAGCTTTGCACTGATGCCATCCGGACCAGATGCTTTAGACGTATCAAGGCTGACGAGAGTTTCGCGCACTTTGGACTCAGTTATTGTTATAGAATTCAGGCAGGAGTCAGGTGGGTTAGAAATTCCGGGTGGAGTGGCTGTGCTACAATCGATATTGCGTTGCTGCAAGAAGAATGAATTAAAAATATTCGCTTTGCCCGCGCTATCAGAGACAATCTTGTCATCATGTAGAAGAGACGGTATACTAGTTGACTGTGTTCCGTCTCTTCTACATGATGACAAGATTGTCTCTGATAGCGCGGGCAAGATGAATGCGCGGGCACGGGATGAATTGAAAACAATTTTTCACGTTTTCAGCTTTTAATGTCAATTATGATGACCTTGACCTGCAACAGAATGACTTTCCATTACTGTAAGGATATTGTCTATCAAAAAGTACAAATTTATCCATTGGACGCCCCACACAAAATTTCAGGATGAATTGAAAATAAGTCATTCAGCTAATTTTTCACGTTTTCAGCTTTTAAGTTCAGTTAAAATGAACTTGACCTGCAACAGAAGGACTTTCCATTAATGTATCCTTGAGTTCCTTTACTTTTGTGAATGTATTAAAAATTCTAGCTCAGTATTTTGTAAAAAATATCTCACAGTTACAACAAATTTAGTAAAATATAGTACGTATAATATTTTTCTGCATTTTTAACCTTTGACTCCAAATTTCTCAATTTTTTTTTTTTTTTTTTTTTTTTTTTAAATCTTGCCGCATATTTATATGGCCCAAGGAATTGCCTATCAAACAAAATTAGTTTCATCCTTGGGTCCACGTGAGCAAGGTTACTCGAACACTAAGAGACTTTTCTCGATTTGGGCTCTGAACTATTTCGTGACGTCATGACCCAGTGCCCGCTTGATGGCCAAAAAGGCGCAAACTTGTCAACTTAGGGCATGTCATGGGCAGCAAAATTCTTTTGCAAATAAAGTTATTTTCCTGTGCGAATATGGAAAATTTGTTTCAGAAAAGTGCTATGATACTCTAAGTCCTTCACTTTGAACAAAGAAAATTAATCTTTTGGCGTTTGGGACCTTTAAGCAAGAGCGGCGAACACACCTCGTGGCATGCTGACACTTGGCATTTAACTCTGCCATGTCCCAAAGGTGCTTTCGCTGCAGCTTAAATATGCAGCCACAGCATTTTTTATATCACAGATTAACTTGCATGTTTTTATATTTACAAAAATGATCACAAAGCTTATAGAAGTGCACATTCTAGCTTTGAAGTATAAAACTCAAAGGTTCTTCTCATAAACCAAGATTTGAAAAGAAAGAAATTCTCTTCTCTTCTCTTCTCTTTGTTAGTTACAACTTATAATCGTTGTTCTCGTCAACCAAGGAAAGACATCCTGTCATGTTAATTGTCTTCTCTTCACTTGCAGCCTATAAGCTACTCGTTGTTTCAAGAGCGAGAGAGAGAGAGAGAGAGAGAGAAAGATAGGAAAAATTAGAGTTTGAATTCATGACTTGTAAGAAATAGGGCTTCTTGTTTAAACATATCAAATTTAAGGGTTAAACGGAAAAGCAGCGCAGATCATCGATGAACTTTATGTAAAAAAGTACGGATATATATTTCCGTATAATGCAAACTGATGTGGTGTCTACTATCTAAATCGTAATATCTTATTTGAATTCTGTTTGAAAATACATTTCGTCCATCCTGATACCAACATGTTTTCAGAGAGAGAGAGAGAGAGAGAGAGAGAGAGAGAGAGAGAGTGTGTGTGTGTGTGTGTGTGTGTGTGTGTGTGTGTGTGTGTGTGTGTGTGTGTGTGTGTGTGTGTGTGTGCGCGCGCGGGCGTGCGCGGGCGTGCAGTCCACAGTTTTCCAGGGCGCACTTTGAAGCCAAAGATGCCGAGGAAAGCTGTCGACTCGGACTCGGTCCAAAATTCAGGATCGAAAGATTCCATTTTTTTAAAACATATTTATTTCAACTGGATCGCCCAGTAGTACATCGAGATGTCAATAATCGCGGGGGCGGGGGAGGGGGGGGTCTCCAGACCATGGAGTGACACACACAATGTATATTACAAAACACAAAGGACAAAACATGAACAAAGTTACACAATTAACAAAGAAACTATACACATGTTTCATATTGGACCCGCAAACAAAAATCCAAATAGATAAAGTCACCGAAATGCACCACAAAACCATTTTTGTGACGATAGTAGTCACACAGTTCTATTTGATAGGCTTCGATTTTTGTCACATACAACCAGCCAGACAACACCTCGTACTGCGTGGAAATAAAACCAGGGAGGTGTTCCGTGATGTAACCTGCAACATTTTCCTTTTTTTTCTCTAATCGAAACTTATTCACAGATTACTATGCGAACGGTGGAATGCCACACTGTGAATGCATGATATATACATATTAGAGGAGATATCGCAATTAGCAGCAGCGTGTGTCTTCAGTCGAATATACACAGCCGAATACACTTAAAAAAATGGAGGGCTACTGGAGCTGTGTATTCCCATTGAGTTGTATTTTATTATGCAACTTTTAGTATAGATTGTAAACCTTGCTTCTTCCATTAAATGCCGTCCTTCAACTAATTGAAGATTCTGGATTGTAGCTGTTATCAAAGGATTTACAATGGTATTTACCCTTTGTGGAAAATTTTACCACAAGGGTGTTTTTGAAGTTTGTGCAATGTATATTTAACTTGACGTTTTAGGCTGCAAATTGCAGTGTAATTGAATTTTTTTAACTTGTAAATACTTCTTATTGTAAGAAAAACCTTGCTTTGCAGAAGTGTAAATCACTTGAAGAGCGAAAGTCCCAATTTCTGTGTGTTTGAGTAACACAGGTTTGTTTTGAAAGCTGTAAGTCCAGTAGATTTAAGCAGTAAGTCAAGTAGATTTAGACCTGATTACTTTTTCGCTATGATTTGTGCACAATCTATACGCACGTACAACATAATATATAGATTCGCCGTTTGTTTGCTTTGAAAAGCATTACAGGCCCAGTTTAAACCTCGAGAATAAAACATATTGCATTTTAAAGTGGTTTTCTTGGTTTAATCCTTTACTACATTATTTCAGTAAACGTGCCTAGCTTATCCAAGTTAGCAAGTTACTTGAAGTCAGTCAAATGTCACTGGCATTCACCCCCTGAGATTAAGGGTAAAGATACATAATTAGGCCTATATTTGGATATATCCCCCTATAATATTTTTGCCATCAAGAAGTGTCCCTGCCGGTGCTTTCCTGTGTCTCAGTGAGAGCCTTTCGGTGTTGTTCCTTACTATAGTGTCCCATTCTGTGCTTTTTGGCAGTCGCGGATTTACGGGGGTGGGGAGGAGCGCCGGAGCGCGCTCTCCACACACCCACCCACCCCCTTTGGCCCATTAAAAAAAAAAAAAATTCTGGTGCCTCCAAAATTTTTTGGTCATCTCCGGTCACACAAGAAAGTATGGATGGGTTACCCATTACATCTTTGGTCCGAGCTATCCGAATCACCAATTTCAAAGACACGGAGTCGATTAATCAACGTGGTGTCAAAATCGCCAGGCTGACAGGCATAAAAACGACAACAAAGACGGCAGCGCCCTCCGTCGAGTGCAGGAAGACTGGTTCCCAACGTGAATGCACCCTCCAATAAGCAAAGTGATAAATAAATGATTTCATGACTATTAAGAATTACTTTTGCTGCTGACTGAAGATTTATACTTTTTACACATTTGTGAACTCAAAAAGCACAGATGTTTTTCTGAAAATTGGAGACATTCCTTTGAGAGGAATTAGTTTAATTTGTTCATTGTTAATCATCTCCTGCATTGTGGATGTGTAGCATAGTAATATATTTTGACTTCCTTAGAACAATTGAAGCAATTTTTTTAGAGGCTTCGGGTTTTTTTATAAGTTTTATAGTTAGTTAATGATTAGAAGTATTTAGATGTATCTTCATTAGTGCTACCTGAATGTGATAAGTGATTTGTAAATCCTCATCCACATGGTTGATTTGTGTCTTATTCAGTGCAACTCAGACTATTCTGATTTCAAACAGATCATATTAGTTATTAACTGATCAGATAGTGGTGCTGATTGACACTTTGTACCGAGATTATGCATATATTTACTTTATCTGATTTGTGAAATCAAGTTCTACACATATATTGTGGCATTCTGAATATAGTTCAAAACATTCCTCTCATTTTGTAGTTTTATTAGTTATTTAATTCATTGCTTTTTTGTCATTCAAGTAGTTGTGTGGTGCTGCCTAAATTGTGATCTAATTCTAAAATTATTCCAGTGTACACCTGCAGGCTTGAATGTTTTACAGTTACACGTCTTCATAAATGTTGTTCATTTCATGTGTCTTCCTTGTTTTTTATGGAATCAAATTCATTTGACAAGTGTCACATAACATTCAAATATATTAAGATGATAACGACAAATAGTTTCCTGTTTTGGAGAATTTGTGAATTCCAATGACAACTGAACAGCAGATGGAAGGTTTGGAAAATAAAACCCTTTGTAATGGTTATCAAAGTTTGATTATGGGGCACTGACATCATATCTCTTGCAGTGGTCCCCTGTATAAGAGCCCTCTCACCAGAGGGCACTCCTCATTCTTATGCAGAAAGTGTAACATTTTATTATATAGCCTATATTCCCCCTCTAGAAGGGGCCACCCCTCTTATAAGGTCACTTTTAGGCTGCATTTTGGGTGCCTTATAAGAGGGGAGCCACTGTATTTTATTGAGAGAAAAAAGCAGTTTATGCCCCCTTAAATGCATTAAAATCCTGGAGCTTGGGGGGGGGGGGCCACCCTGAACCCCCTGCCAGGTCTCCGCCCTGGACCCGCCGGGGACCTGAGCGGCCGCCTGATCCCCAACCTTACTTGCTAAGTTCAGCTGCCCCCCTCCCTCCCTTGACAAATCCTGGATCCGCACCTGTACGCCTACGGTATGTAAAAGTCCAAACAAACAGTTAATTTTCCCTTCCCATATGTGTGGTCTATGGATGATTACACATAAGTTTGCATTTATGAATATAGCTTTTAATATCAGTATAACTCCTCCCCTGCAGTAACCTCACGACCCTTGAAGGGCAGTATTTTACGTTTCCGTATCCATTGTCATCAGTGCACGTGTTTATGATATTCTTAATATCAGGCGTATCCATTATGTAACAATGGTAAATATTTTCCTGTGACTGACTTATTTTCTGGTTCTATATGAACGACAAAGGTACAGTGAGATGGAATATTGTACATTCGATTGTTGGGAGCTGGCCGTGGACTGTCACAAACACTGGTAATGGCAGTCCACGGCCAGCTCCCAATAATCGGGTGTACAGACAAAAGATGAAAGGCCAGCTGCCCACTGGTCTTGGCAGCTGTGTAGATGAGGCGTGAATGTGGTAGCTATCCAAACAAATGTTATCTGGTGATGGGATTAAACACCTCGAAACATACAGTAGTAATTGGACATACACAAAACGGTGGCCAGGTAACTCAACCTGTTATAGACTGTTCAAGCCTAGACCTGGGCATGGAACAAGATCGGTCCTTGTTTGTCCATGTTTTCCACCCATTTTTTTCCCCATCAATTGATTGAAAATAGTTAAAACACACTGAGGTATTGTTACAATGTTACTTTGTAACAACATCCTACACCAGCGTTGTCACTGTGACATGCGATTGATAATTATGTGATACATTGTAACAGTTATATAATTACTAGAGCTATACTTTACTGTTATGCAAGCTTTGAAATCAGAATCATACTGAAGATTAATTTATCAACACTTGAAAAAAAAACAATGAATCACTGATCCTGGTTTTATGAGTAATGCCTAATTTGACCAGTTCCATGAATCCTTCCATTGGCCAGCGATGGGACCGTATTTGGCAACAGCAACAGCTTTTTCTTGCCAAACCTGTCCTAAACATCGTCATATTTGACATATCAAAGTCACTTTCCACAAAGTGTTCGCTACATAGGTTAGATCGGTTCCCAGGGCCTTGCCACTTGTTCCTGTAAATCTTGACTGTGCGGGTCCACGCGCTCCGTAATTTCAGGTCTTTGGAGAAATATAAACAAGCTATAGAAGTTGCATTGCTACAATTAACAGCAACACACCAACCAAGCCTGGGCGGGAACAGGGACGAAAATGAGTATTTCTACATTCATTTTTGATCCTGTTCGTTTAAACATATTTTTTTTTTCAAAAAAAGAAAACAATTGAGGAGAAGGGCAAGGCCCTATATTGACCCCTTTGGTCAGAAGAAGACAATCCTGTTGATAAAGGGTGAATAAAGTATGTTTAAACCAAGTGACACTTGACAGCCATGGCTCTCTGGCACGGTCGGAGTCTTCCCTGTCAGCCACCGGTGTTGCGTTTGTGACATCACAAGCCTTTCGTGCCTTGTGGGTGTCGGGATTGAACGGAAAGCGACGATTGAAGGCGCAGTGAGTTTTTACAATAAAAATGTGAATAAAAGTATTATTTTCACATCCTTTTTTTTTTAATCGTACTGTATGGTGAGAACAATCCATGAGTCACCCAGTTATCAAATTTGAACATGGTTAATGAAGAGGACCTTTAAAGCCACAAACAGGTACGTACAAGTATAGGACTGTTATATATGTCACGGTTCCTGCTACAAGACACCGAAATTTAAAACACAGCAAAACTAGTGAAATGCTACTATAAAATAGTATCAATAATCAGCACTAAGTACTATTGCTGTTATCTTATTGTATTAGGTATTTAAGATTGTCATATATTAAATTTTGCATTTTGAAGAGTGAGCGAAGAAACCACAATTAAGAACTTAGTTATCCACATACGTAATGGCACATTCACCAAATTAAATATATCCGCTGAAAACGGAAACTGATATATTGTCAACATAAAATGCTGCCAAAAACAATATACTTTGAATTTCATGGCGAGACCGGCTGGGACAATTGTTTATACATTTTTGCATATTGCGAATATCGATTCTTTTTCAGCTGAACACCGATAAGGCACACTATTATAAAAAGCTTGCTGCGTGTCAACACAGGAAGATGCCAGAAACACATTTCTGCTTCCTGGGACACATTCACAGAACAATACCTTAACAGTTCTTCCTTGTCACTGGATCTTCACTCTGATAAATACTGAATTCTCCTATGATCCAAAAGTGTCCGATGCATGTTTTACACACAACGCGTCAAAAACTAAACGTGTCGACAAGTACAACAATGAATCCTCATGCAGTGTGTCCACCCTCTGCGAACCGCATGCTCGCCTTTCCTGCCGATGAACATCCCCAAAAACATGAAAACATTGGTATAACGTAGGTAAACACAGCCTGCTTTATGTTGTTATGCTCATCGACCAAATGTGAGTCGAGACAATTTTGTCAAAAATTATAGTTGGACCAACGCAGCTCCAACATTATTCTTTTTGCTATATCTTATTTTGGCTCAACAAATGTCAACGTGCATTGGGCCAACGTTATGACGACAACCGAAACAAACTGGGGCAAACCTAGTTTTATACATTGGACCAATTGATTGTTTGCTATGCAGGGCATGTCCTCTTGTGTCCTGCAAACGCAGCCGAACCATTTCTATGTAACAAAACAAGAGGGCTCATGATTGTCCTGAGCATCGCTATCTTGTGCTGCGCAGCGCCCATTGTCGAACGTAGATGGCGACTATATGTTGATTCAAAATTGTCCATGTGCTATTTTGACGAATATATATACATGGTGTATGACCAGTTACATATGATTATTATATAAGCTTCCATTATAAAACTTTAGGGACTATGTGTCCACGCATTCTAACCATTGATATATAAGCAGTTTCCAACATACAGTCACAAAATTTCCCTCACACTGAATTTTGAACCCTGGATCATCTTATAATTTCAGAGGAAAACACCACAACAAACCGAGGAGGGGATACAGGCTACTGAGTGACATGTGCTGCAAAAGGACGCAAAGAACAGAGCTGTGGATTTCTGAAGGACAGAGATCCTGTGGCTTCTGGACGGGTAAGGGCGCCGAATAAGGCATAACATAACCTCTAATCATGTAGGTAAACATTTAGGGGGCTTGCCGTCCCGCAGCCTGATATATGTCTGACACATCCTCATTGTGTTCAACAACCGTGAATTATTTTTGTTAAAGAAATTTCTTAGGTGATTTTGAAGACCGTGGTGTGTGGTCGTGGATTTTATTTGGCTGCTTTCTCCTTCTCATTTTGCCAGCCGATCTTACAGTCGGCTGACGTTCCCACCGCTCTCATATCATCCTGTCACAAACTGGACAAGTACAACTTGCACTCAGTAATTGCTGTCTGAACATGGCTTAAGACGGCCAGTTTTTTATTTCCGTTAATTAAACAGGTGCTACTTGTAGCCTTGTTTCCCCTGATTAATACACATGTGTCCCATAGTCAGTTTTGTGTACAGTCCGTTTGATAATTGTTCCTCAGATGTGCCACCCTGTCAGATTCAATGGCCGAAAGTGTAGCATGCAGAGCAACGCGCCAAATGCAAATTATTTTAGCAAATGGCAAAGTCGAAATAATCAGCGTACATATGGTCTTATGGACTTAACAAAAATAGTTTTTCTCCTTGGAAAATTGGAAAAATTAAATCATTGGCGCAATTCTTTTTTAATCTTGCAAAAACTTCAAAATCCTCGTTGTTTTGAGCACCCTTGTTTCCACTGCCAGATTTTAACTATTTGATTGTGACAAAGAATTTAAAAAATGGTGAGGAAAACGTACATAACAGATTCAGTTACATGCATTATTTACTAAACCAAGTACAAATTATTAGCCGTGTAAAATATGATCAGCTGCCAAAATGAGGTATTGACATTTCCTCCAATATATATAATGTATGTCTGCTTAATTATTTATCTTTTATTGTTTGCGCACGCCAGCTCATGTGCATTATCTTGACCTTTAAGTTGTGCACATGGTCTTCTACTAGCGCAACTGAAATCGTCGAAAGAGTTGTGCACGATCTTAATTTTTATATGGTTGGCCTTTCAGCTTTTTATAAATGAGAATCAGTCGCGTTGTAAGTTTCCACTATGATGTTGCACAGAAGTCCACACTCGGAATATCGGTATGATCATATACGGTTAATATATTACTACACCTGTCAAAGAGATAAGTATCCTAATCCTTCGAGGCGATGTTATTTTATGCGATATAGATCTGTTGAGGTCACTTGAACTTCTTGCAATTTATCATTTGCATCCCATACGGCATTTTTTTTCTTTTTTATTTATTTTTTTTTTGTACGGAGAAGCAAGTCAAGGTACCGGTCTCATCTTTTGTTTTTTTTTCTTGCGCGCGTGATTTATTCGGTGCACTGGGATATAACAATGACAAAACCCTTCGTCAAGCGATTACTGAAACTTTTATTAATGTCTGTAAAAGACAGGTTGTCCGAAGTGAGTCGTATTATATATCGCAATTGGGGATGTTGTCGGAGGTAAGTTTCAGGTGCCACTACTTTGCGTTGAACTAAATTAATGTGACACAACTTCCGGTTGACAGCCAGTTGCCATTCAGCTAGGCTGGATTTGTTCACCTACCAGGTGTCTCCTTTTGTAAGAAGCCATGTACCCAGCTTAAGTTCTCAGTGGCGCCACCTACAACACTAGTTCCCCATTATATCTTTGCACGACGTCAGTTCCGGTCTTTGCTACTCGGTAGGCAGCGCTGACATCCGCTTTGTCATGATATGCCAAAAGAACAGAGTGGTATATGACCAAGGATTGGGAGAACTATGTATGGCATGATTTGTACGCATCAAGAATAGAAAGTATGATTTAAGGCCTTCGAAGCTTAGAGTAGAATATACGGACAAAATTGAGATGCTATAATAGAGGCAGTTCAACAAATGTACTTTAAACGATATGTGTCATAAAGAGCTCCACCTGTTCGGTAATGCATGTATGATTACCTGCAAGAGCAGATCTGCTACCAAATGGTCAATGGCAACACCATCCACTTGCCCTGTGTTGATAAAAATAAACATAACGGGAAAATTCCTTTGCTTTGTCATTTGAACACTCTCGTATGAATATCGGTGGACAGCACATGATAATTCCAAATGTCGGTTGCACTTTCTCTCTTTTTTTTTTTTAAATTTCAGGACAGTACGCGCAGCGAAGCTAGTGAGATAACCTTTGTAATGTCAATGGGTAAAGACTTAGGGGTACAAAATTTATATATAATGTGAGCCACATAACGGAACAAGGTCTGTTTTATATCTTTGATGCTATTGCAGAACATAAAGCAGGTGCACATATTTAATTTGATTCTCATTTAATTCATTAAACAAGGATTTAACCACAAGGTTCCGCAGCAGCATAGCTAAGCAATTGTTTCTATTACCAGGTCGAAATTTTAAAAAAAGCCGTAAAATATTACCCACTTTATCATTCCGCTGTGGAAAACTCTTCATATATCGACCTTTCTTTATTCTTGAATAACAGCATGGACCAGAGGGAAGAAAAACGTAAAACATCACCCAGTTTATCATTATGTTGTGAAAACCCCTAAATATGTCGACCTATCTGTCTTCTTAAATCATAGTATCGAACATAACATTACTACATGTTTCATGCACACGGGGGCACAGAAAAGTGTTTATGCATATCAATAAACTAAGTAGGCGTAGTCTCCAGGTCTGACTGAAGTCATGATGGACACATATGCAGATTTCTTAAGCAGTATGGATCATACGTTTGAAGTAATAAGAAATCCCTAATGACAATGTCTCTCAAAACTGGCATATCAATAAAAGGCTTAAAGCAGATGGCGACACTGCACGGATTCGATAAATATATTATAGTTTTGCTATCACCGTTATATCAATGGTGCGAGAGAGTGGACACTTGATTGCATAATGTTAATTCTGGCAATGTTGACATCGTAGTATATGTACTTTGGCAAGTTTTAAATACCACAATGCATATAAATGTGTATTTTTAATCCGTATATATGTAATGTATATAATGTGTATATCCTAACGTTTTGGACAATTTTAGCCGGATGTATGGCATATCCCTAGTTTTTGGTCTTGGATACGTGAAATATGCATATTGATGATTCAGTCTGTACACAGAACCCTATTCTGTACATGTCATGGTGAGATATGTGATCAAATACCATGGGGAGATATGATATCAATACCCGGCTACGCGCCGAATGTCGAATCACTTGCAGTGCAAAAATGTATTATGTCGATAAATCCGCTTTATCTAAAGTACATCATGGAATTACCCTCACTCCGTCGCTGCCCTCGTCACAAAGGGGTAGTGTCTGATTAGTTCCCTTACTATCACCACTCTCATCATAATCATTATCATTAACATTACAGGACAGTTAATTGTAGCACTCCGCTGATTAATATGTAGTGAAATTCTACAAGTATGCATTAGCGGTGTACCTATGTAATCAAACATTTTATACCCTAACGGTACATATGGTATTCTAATGAGGTACTAGATTTGAAGAGAAACTAAATACAATTAAGTTCATACCTGGTCGCTTATATGATGCATTTTGTGTTTTCTTCCAGTAGAAATTGAATCCGCGAAGGCTGCACCAATTATGCAAATGTTAGGCATAATTTTTGGTACAAATGTACCACATCCTATTTACCATACCTTCGACAGAATACAAAACTCCGCTTATCACACGCAATTTTTGATGTGACTTGCATAACGGTATAAATGTATTTCAAGCTACCAATGCAACTTTTTTGGTGATCAGTAATCAGAACAATGCCATATTACATAAAATCAAGTTAACTTTGACCCAAAGCAATCACACCAGCTTTTTTTTCCTTGCTAAATATGAACTTCCATCGTTTCAATCGTAGCCTGACAAGTTTGGTGATAGCTAAACAAACTGTGCATTCTACAAAATACTTCCGTAAGTCGGTTTATTCTTTGTTGTTATGAACACAAATCATCTTCTAAGCAGTCAATTGCCTGCAACTGTATATTACAATTAAAAAAAAAAATGAAATTACACAATGTGAGCTCATGGTGGTTTTGATTCTGAGCCTGTCTTTCCGATTGATACAGGCATGCTTGCCTCGCTGCGGATGGTAATAGGATATATTGAAAATGTAATTTTCAGGTGGACATGTTTTTTCCTGTATGGTAAAACGTGTATTGCCTTTGTAGTAGTAGTGGTAGTAGTGGTAGTGGTAGTAGTAGTAGTAGTAGTAGTAGTAGTAGTAGTAGTAGTAGTAGTAGTAGTAGTAGTAGTAGTAGTAGTAGTAGTAGTAGTAGTAGTAGTAGTAGTAGTAGTAGTAGTAGTAGTAGTAGTAGTAGTAGTAGTAGTAGTAGTAGTAGTAGTAACAAAAGTTCATTGGAAATATGCCCCTTTGGACTGGAGGTACCAGCGAAGCGAGGTCTACCCGTGGTTCGGCCAGATAAAATAATAAAAGACAATAATCGTCATATATTATGCAATTCCTCAATAAATTCTTGTTTCCAGCACTGTACGTTCAAGAGAGTATTCATTAAGTCACATGGCTGAGGGATCGAAATATTCTGTAACATCACTAATTAAGTAATTCACTTCTGTAGGAACTTGCTCTTTAGAAAAACAAAACAAAACAAAAAACCACTTACAAAAACTAACGTTTTCAAACATTTCGTTGGTCAGAAATATATTACGGTATGTGTACAGAGAAACTGCTATCATAATGAATAGTACATTGACTAAGCTGGTTTTGGGGTTGCCAATACAGTCTATTCTTATTGTATTTTCTTGGGTTTTTTTCACGTTTTGCAACTTAATCTTTTCGTGGACTTTGACTTTGTATTCATTCCAAAGTTCTGCTATGCATTCTTTTACAGCTAGCATTACCATGCTTCAACTCAATATCTACAGAATCTATTAGCGATTCTGCCACTCTGTGTGAAGAACTATATTTCGTGGTCCCCAAAATCACCTGGTTGACATTTTCCCTTTTGTTTTTGAGCTAACATTCTCCACTGTTTCCAGACCAACCCATTTCCACTTGTGCCATCACTAGTGAACAGAAGTGTCGCACTTAAAATATGCAGGGCCTGGAGCCAATCTCTCCTGAATTTGTTGATTTACCAAAAAAACTGTGAAATTTTATATTTATGGTATGTTTCAGTGCCTTCTGTCCTTACGTATACAACAGACACGGATTTGAAACTTTTGGCGCTTCTAGGACATGACTATTTAGATAGCTTACAATAGAAAACACATTTTTAATGCAATTCTCCACATATTCAAAACAAGAAAAGCATAGCATGCACAAATAATAGCAAACGATATAAAATAAAATCCAACGTTGAAGATTTTGATTGCAAGACTCCAGCGTTTGAGGGAGATGTGACAGACATGACACTCTTCCTCAAAATATCTTTTAAAAACTGTCAGAACTGATAGCATTTTTTCCAATTATGTACAAAAGGGCACCTAAACTCACAAAACAAAATCTTTATACCATTACATGGTGGTACATTGTGATAACATGTATTATGTCTATGTTTGAGGGTGAATTATCATTTTCTAGAGTGAAATTCAAAAGTAGTAAATCAATAGATCACATGATCTAAATATTGTTAGAAGTAAATTGTGACGCGCCGTGATGCATTGACATTTAGACAAATTCAAATGTGCACAAGCGATGTTTGATTTTACGTCATGCGTGACGTGGAATACCCACTACGAACGTAAAAAAATCGGGCACACCAGAGGTCGGCGTTGAAAGTAGGTCTAAGGCATGTATTTTGTGATGAGTATCCAATTACACATAGAATAAACAAAATCTTACATACCTGGAGAGTGAGTTACTATATTTCTCACTCGGGATTGTTGTTGGTGTGGAAAATCAATCGTGACCTGCTGTCACTTTTTATTTTCCGGAACAACAACGATCCAGCTATGTAAGATTCTCTATTTATTCCATGTTTGAGGGTAAATTATTCTTTTCCAGAGTGAAATTCAAAAGTAGTAACTCACTGTAGATTACATGACCTAGACATTGTTATAAGTAATTTGTGACGTGCCTGCATGAGTGACGTGATGCATTGGCATTTAGTCATCATGTTTCAATAAACTAAATGCTTAAGTCTACAACAATTGGGAGTTTTATAGGCCTTCCTAATTTTGCTGTCTAACACGTAAATTATTTATATCAGTGATATTATGAAATTTGCAAGAAATCACACTAAAATTTCGACGACAAATCAAACAAAAAAAAAATTAATCGGGGGATGCAAATTGATACTTGAAATGAAAATGCCACTTCGGACTTGCATTTGCGGCTGTCGTCTGTCGCGGTAAAGAAAATTGGTAAATATTGCACTTTATTATTATCATTGTCATTGTCATCATCATTATTGCAATTAATATTTCTGAAGAAAACTTGTCCTACCAGGAAAAAAAATCCGTGCCCCTATAATATTTCAAAGCTTGAATCATGATACTTTAAAAAGCCAACTTAGACAGATATAGACACCTGGAAGTACACTGATGGGTATATTCCATTATCTAACCGAAGACAGAACCCACACCAGGAAAAATAATTAAACCCTTTGGGTTACGTACATTTGTCAATATTTTTCTAAATTAACACAATGAGCGGGCGTACGATCGCACCTGTTGGGTTCTACAGCAGATTACAAAATAGCAATCTCCACGGGGCACATGCATCGCTAACATGTCTAATATCCTGATGAAAATCGTTTCGTTGTTGCGTTTCTGTAGATTAAACCCGCTCAGTGTCAGATAGGTGCAAATGATTAAAAGAGACGAACCATATTTCCGGGTTTTTTTTCTGAATTCCTGAAAATGATGCGGCATCACCAGTTTAATCAGAACAGTTTGGCCATGGAAGACGTTTAGTGACATCTGTCAGCCACTGCAGGTATAATTTCTCACGATACACTTTCATTCTGACCTGTATATGTCGATTTCCGTATACTTTGATTGAAAGCACATCACATAATGGCGAATATATCCGATAATTGTATCTGCTGTAAATATATTTATTTTTACGTGTATCAATTTTCACTTTTTCTTTTGTAGTTATCATACTAAGTGGAGTGTTCATCTGAATATATAAGACACATTTTCCGTTAAAACCTTTGTTAAAATACCTTTCCATTGTGTTTATATTTTCGCGGTTTTGTGTCATCAGTGAAATAAACGAAGATACAAATGCAACAAAATTCAGACCAATGAATTTACAGAATGTAGCATGATTTAACAGGCTGAAATTACATGGTGAAGTCTGTTTTTTAATCTTACAGCACCCAGACTGTGCCTACAATATGTATTTACCAGTGGTATACTTACAGAATGCCGTTTTCCCTGAAAATTCTACCATAGTTAATAACGAGAAAAAGAAGGTGAGACATTTGAACCACCCAGTCGCAGTCGATCGACGTAAGATGAGAAATAATGTAAGTCTCAGAATTAACCATGAAGAGCTGAATTATCTTGGAAGTAGCCTGATTAAGATACTGCATTACAAATAAAATCCCCGTTTCCTCTGACGGTATAATCAAAGAATTTAAACGAAAGAAACATGTTAATATTGGCGAAGGGGAGGGAAACTTACTGTCATTGATCACTGTTTTGCTCTCTCTCATCTCAGTTTCATACTGAATTTTCAATAGGCAATGTTGTCCACGAGGAGAGAACAAACAAGTTTTATGAGAGGAATTTTAACAACACACTGGAAGACAGTCAAAATTGTTTCTGTTACTATATGCATCTGACGCACTGGGTATTTAATTAGCTTTTTTCAACAAATGCAAAACTTGTTTTTCTTTTCGAAAGTTTCAAGTAAATGAAATATAATTTATTCCGCAGTCCCAGATTAGATATCCCTGTGGTCTGGAGAATCATTATAAATAAAAATATTTTGTTTAAACATATTTTATTTTATGAGAAATGTGGATCGGGAAACAATTTGTGGGGCTTTTATAAATCCCTCTCCTGGTTACGAAGTATCTCAAGGAAAACGGTTTTCTTACAAATGCATGACAGTACAGTACCAATAAGACAGTAAAGTAAAGACAAAGAAACAAGTACGGAGAAGTGCCAGGGCGATAATTTATCTGCACTAAATATATACATATTTTTTTAGAATAAGTTTTTGTGCAGGAATAACTTTACACTCCAGTCTGTCGATTTGTTTGCATCAACAAATAAAACAGTGTCGGTGTTAACAATGATTTCTGACCGAAAAGGTCCTAACATTTTCTCTGTGTAATGTGCTATAAAATACTTTATCTGAAGCCATTGCTTCAAGGTAAGGTTACAAAAGATACTCAAGATACACGTGTTTAAATTTTCCTAAATCATCATCTTGGATGTAAAACACTTAACAGTAAATCTGAACATTTTTTATGGTCCTGGTTGTTTTTCGGCTGGATTATATATATATATATATAGAGAGAGAGAGAGAGAGAGAGAGAGAGAGAGAGAGAGAGAGAGAGAAAGAGAGAGAGAGAGAGAGAGAGAAAGAGAGAGAGAGAGAGAGAGAGAGAGAGAGAGAGAGAGAGAGAGAGAGAGAGAGAGAGAAGACACACGGCATTACGTATATATAAACTACTTGATAATAGAAAATATCTGTTATCGTTTTTAAGATACTTTGTCTCGTTCGAGCATTCATGGTGTAATCTCTCAGGTGTACCTCATGCCATGACGTATATCCGTGATGTGTCTTGCCGGACGCATTGGGCTATATCTGTTTGCATATTAAGCGTCAGTTATTAGTATGACAATAGTTAAACCTATTGGGTCTTTATGTGACATGTCTTTTCAAGTAAAAAACGGAATGGGTATGAACATCACTAGTGTCTTTTTTAATCGCCGTGCATTTTTGGCCAAAAAACTGCTGTAATTCTTAAGCAATTTAGTCGCACATTTATTGTGTTTATTTCCAACTCATAACATGGCCGTATCACTTTATATCATTCTTATTTTCCATTATTTACCTGTTAGCTAGCGCTGTGCTTCACTGAAATATATATATATATATATATATATATATATATATATATATATATATATATATAAAGATTAACATTGTCCTGCACGAAGGACGATCGCATTTTGCTATCGTGACGCAATCTTGCAATCGAAAAACAAAATCTAGGTGTTTTACCAGGTCATAATATAACGGTGCTGTGCAAGAATTAACCAGAAAAATTAAAAAGTCAATATATTGCGTAGTAAATAATAGTATCTAAAAGGTATATTACTAGTCAATCGATTAGTTTTAAAGATAGAATATAAATGGCAATGAAGCGTATACCCCACGCACTGGAACCTAAAAGCAAGCACGTGAAAATCTTATGTTAAACAACAATTATGAAACTTTAGCCACAGAATGTATGAGCCACACATAATAGTGAAAGTAGGTCGAAGCCATGATGTGCAAGGACGCGATATATCTGGTAATCGGTTCTTTTTATACCACTGTGAAGCAATGATGTTTCTATTTGTCCCTTCCAAACGGATTCTTCATAAGACAGTCCCAAAACAGTGCGATACTTATGAGACACCGAAGAGATAGAGAGTCATTTTCTCCTATTTCCAACTCTATCGCTTGTCATTAAGAAATACGGTACCCATGCCACCTAGATGTTAATTGAACACAAAAATTCATTCTCTTATCTGCAATGTTGCCTACATACATGAATACATGCATATACATACACGCATACATGCGAGGTAGATATCATTGGAACAAAAATTTATCATTTTTTGATTTGTCAAATTCCAATAGACGCTCATTGATTATGTACACAGAGATACATTATATGTATATATATATATATATATATATATATATATATATATATATATATATATATATATATATATATATATATATATATATGAATAATATGTGCAAGTGTGTGTATGTGTGTGTGTGTAACAGGTTGGGTTTCTGCGCGAAAAATGTGAAAATCCTACCAAAGTCAGAAAGAATGCCATAAAATCTCAAAAAATTTCAATCCTGCAAAAAAAACCCACAAGAATACAAATCTATGGATATGTAGCAATCAGAAAATATTTAGGTTTAATGTGCTTGTGAAAAAATTAAATGGGTAATATCGATCCAAAGTTGCCAGTCAAACTGCGCACTACCTTCACAGCTTCCACCTTAAAGAGGCGGCCAGAAGAAGTAGTGCTGTGCTTGGGGCGGTGCATCAGACTGCCCCAATGCCCAGAATCGATTCACGAGAAAAATTGTTCCCTGAAACGTCACAGGGGTTTTATTGGCCATTTCTGCTTCTTTTCGGGCTATGTTTAAGTTTCTAGCTTCAGCCCCAACACACCGTATATCTAAAGCAAAGATCGGTTGCCAAATTCGTACACATGACATCGCAAGATGCAGCAATAAAAGGGAAAGTGATCCATTGGGCCGACGTGTATCTTTTGGCTGCTACATTTTATACAGATAGTGGCCCACTCCAAGTTTCCAGTAGATAAAAGCATTGCAAAAGTACTGCAAAACAATTTTAGCCTGGTTTTCTGGTTCCTCTGGGTTCACAAAATGGGACTGATTCTTAACAGTTTGCAGCCGAAGAATGGTATGCCTGCCTTTACTTCCTGTATGCTGATCTTCGTTATCATTTTATCAAGAACCTGGTTTCAAGCCAGAATATGTACTATCATCTTCATAATGTCACAGTTAATTTTCGTTTCCCTGGATCAAGTGAATCGGCTGGTCACGTGCTGGAAAATGGCACGTGCGATTCGTCGACAGACAGGCATAGGCGTGTGACGTACATCGTCTTTTTGAAAGGCGTAACTCAGATTTTAACTTTGGATTTCCAGAAAATTAGCAGCAAGCTGCGATAGTTTGTACATTGAGATGGAATACACATCATAGATGCAAAAAAATGAAATAAAACACAAGGGACCAAACTTACTTAAGGATTCCGCCAGGACCTCCATATTTATCGTCACGTATATACCATAGTTACGTAAGTTCACTTGAGAAGTATCATAAAACACAAGAGCTGAAGCAGACACCCATTAGCCCAGAACCACTGAAGCATCTATGTATGTATCTTTTTCTTATGAAACGTGTCATACAATGGTATAGCATGTGAATTTTTATACTGTGTACCAGCGAGCATATTCTAGATGTGATGCTTGCTCGCAACATAAGTTATAGAGTATTTCAGAAACAATTTGGGTTGTGCTGGGCGGATCAGCAGATACATTCGTGTGAACATAATTGCAAAGGTACCTGGTCCTGTGAAGTCATGAGGCAATTAAAAGACCCGGGTTCGTGCCATTTTGTGCCCAGACCATCCACAACATTATTTCCTATCTGTTATCCCCAGTACAGTATAAGTTTATTGGTCGCTCGACTTGGGTGCTGCAATACGGCACAATCTTACGCCAGCAGTAACGAAGTTTTGCCGACAGCATGAGGAAAATGAGGTTTTTCAGTCCTGCCACATATTCTCATAGTTCACATACGAGCATGATTGTGCACTCCATTGGCATAATCTCCCGCCATGGGTTTCCAGTGCCTCATCAGCGACATCTAAATGTAAAACCTGTCATTTAAGGTCAATATTTTTCTGTATCCTGATAAAATAATAATAGAATTTTGAGGTGGATATTGCATTTCGCACGCCTTCATTACACATAAAGGCAACGACTGGGGCCCACACCAATTTTCAAACAAGAAAATGATTGATCTTTGTCAATTTGTATTCCGTTGTGGTTATATTTCATATTAGTTGTCTTTGCCTTGCAAAAAATGGCAGACAAGCTGAAAAAATAATCTTTCTCGTGAGATTCTTGACCTTAAAATTACGGATATGGCAGATGGTGGTTAGTATTATGCACTTTGCCGATTTCCGAGTAGACAACGACGTTCGTCCTAAAATCCGACAGGCAAAAAACACAGTCTGGAACAATTCTGTGTGCGCGTTGTAAACTTCACGCATCCCGTCTGTCTACTGAGACATCCGCTGAATATCATGAGTTTGCCATGCATTCAAGAATCGGAAATACAACTTGAATATCTGCTGCTAATTTATCAAATAGTGATTAGTTCTACACACCCCGACGGATGCGAACAACAATGAGCAACTTTTCACTGTCATCTAACGGTTACATTCTATTTCCAAATGACTGCGTTTCCATACACGAAGTGTCTCTGCCAGCACAGACGTAATAATTGTCCCCCGCCACCGAAGATGGTATAGGGGGACACAGAAATAGTAAGGATAGTACATGGCTGTCGGTCTGTCCGTCCGTCGTGTCAGGTGTCCATCGGGTCCGTCAAGTCCGTCGTGTCCGTCACGTCGTTATTCAATTGCCTTCAAAGGTGGTCAGACTGTGCATCTAGGTCAAGCCTTGGCTAGGATTGTTTATGGGTGACCTTGACCTCAAGGTTACCCATACATACATTCCCATTGATTACTATGTAAGTGAATGGGATTGCTGTGGTAATTCACATTTTCAATTTCTTCTACAAAACCGTCAGCCAGATTCACTTCAAACATGGTGGGGATGTACCTTGGGTGGGTCTCTACCAAGTCAGTTCAAATTGTCATGGTCCAGTGATTTTTTTATTTGCAGAATTTTCGTTGATTTTTTGGCAAAATTTTGAAAAATCTTCTCTAGAAGTATTTGATAGAAGTTCTAATATATTTGGATATTTTATGTATCCAGAGCCCGTTTTTTCCAAAACATTTACTCAGTAAGTATTTACTCAGCCCTGAGAATATCTCTCAGTCTCTTGGGTTTTTACATCTGATTGGCTGTCTTGAATTCCTGAACCAATCAATGGCAAGATGTGCTGAGAAATTACTCGGTTAGTAATTACTCAGAAGTTTGAGAAACTGGGCCCAGAGGAGAGCTCATTTTTGCCTGGTCGCGAATGATTGTGATGTCAAAGATCAAGGTCATTGGCTGTTTGGTAGAATATGTTCCATGTAGTATACAGAAGGATTCGACGGAAATTCATCAAATTTGATTTAAACAGGGATGAGGTGAGACTTTACATTGTAACCCAATACATATTTATTTGGGGCAATCATTACATGGCACCTTTCAAAGCACGTACTCGTATTTCATGTCCGGAACGAGCGGGACTCGAACCTGCAACCTTTGGCACCAGTCGCCTAGCTGAAATGGGAAACGCACATCTCACCTCGACCAAATCCCTATTCTTAAAAAAGAATGGTTCAATGGACTTAGTTATGTGCGAGTGCCATATCAACACGGTTATGCAGTATATGTACTGAGTCGCCATTTATTTCCAGAATCGGGGACTTAAATCCAGCGGCAGTAAGGAAATGCCGAATATATATATTTCATGTTCGGAACGAGCGGGACTCGAACCTGCAACCTTTGGCACCAGTCGCCTAGCTGAAATGGGAAACGCACATATCCACTCGACCAAAGGTATTGCGCAAGAAGTGCGTCGGACTATAAAAATTATAGATCAGTGCCGTTTCTACGATTATTGAAGGGCACGATGCAAGGTATTAGTGAGTGTGACCCTGGTAAAACCATTTTCAAGTAACACGGTTTAATATGAGGACACCACGCATTGTTGTGTGTCCCTGTGTCTCTGTAAATAAGACATCACTCCGCGCTTCGGGCGTCAGGGTTTCTTTTTCCTCGGGTATAAAAACCCACTCTTGCTGATGGTATCTTCCTATAACTTTTATTTACTGCATTGGTCAATTTTCATCCGATGTTTATCATCATCATCATCGTCGTCGTCGTCGTCGTCATCATCATCATCATCATCATCATCATCCTCCTCATCATCATCATCATCATCATCATCATCATCATCATCATCATTATTATTATTATTATTATTATTATTTACTGCAAATATACCATGAAGAATACAAAGGAACTCAAAGGATTGGGACGTGCAAATCCTTCTGTGGCAATATAACTGGGGTTGATGAGAAACGGTAACAATAATTTTTCATTTATGTGAATGAAGCGGATTTAACTGATCAAATATTTGATAAACAGGAGAAAAATATCACTCACACAGAATAATTATTGTAAAATATGTATTGCAAAATCATGTAAAGCCGTTGATGGACAACGTTAACGTATTGGATTTGAAATTTGGCATAGAATCTTGTAGCTAAAATAAGTTAAAATGTTGCTCGTTGAAACAACTAATTAACTTCAAATAAAGAATCTTGTAGCTAAAATAAGTTAAACTGTTGCTCGTTGAAACGACTAATTAATTTCAAATAAATTTTCCTTTGAGTAATATACTGTAAATTCAATTATTTCGCCGCTTTTTAAATAAAAAAATCCCAAAATATTTTTTTTATATAAGTTTTGAAATGCCAACCCGTGAAAATTTACACATGCAAAATAACGCCGTTGATAGTATTTCAACCTGTTTTTAGACATATTCAAGATGGATCTTTAGTATCAGAGCAATATACCACTGATTGAGGACTTTCGCCGCTTTCTGCAGACTTGGGTTGTAAGTACAGATAAACATGTTGAACCTTACACTCATTCGTTCACAGAACTTGATATAGAAAGGGACCCGTTGGGGTCATTAAAAAGATGCGGCATTAAGAACACTTTGGAAGCTAGACCTTTTTTCCACGATCATCAGCTTGTAATAGACTGAAAACAAAACCCTTTTATCAACATAAAGTACTAACAAAAGCGGGGAGGTGGTGTCGTAAATGGTCCGAGGGAAACTGTGATTGTCATCCCAGAAGTTGTGATTGTCATTCCAGAAACATCAACTGTGTGTCCTTCTGAACCAGTTAAACTAATGATGTTAATTTTCGTCCATTATATACTTGTTCTATTTCAATCAACAGAGCTTGAAACTAGTTTATTCAGATGCATTTTCACTGATAAAATCACATACATTTACTATTATTATTATTATTATTATTATTATTATTATTATTATTATTATTATTATTATTATTATTATTATTATTATTATTATTATTATTATTATTATTATTTGTTAGCCATACAAAACATTTTATCACAAAATCCTGTCGTCCTCGTGCTAAATTTAAAGTTCAATATCACTGTTTCGCTGTCCACTGTAAATTATTATTATTATTATTATTATTATTATTATTATTATTATTATTATTATTATTATTATTATTATTATTATTATTATTATTATTATTATCATTATCATTATTATTATCATTATCATTATTATTATTATTAATATTATTATTAATATTATTATTATTATTATTATTATTATTATTATTATTATTATTATTATTTGTTAGCCATACAAAACATTTTATCATAAAATCCTGTTGTCCTCGTCAGTGCTAAATTTTAAGTTCAATATCACTGTTTCGCTGTCCACTGTAAATTTACTGACTATCACGTGCATAAATGTTGTGTTTTTTATATTTCAGGTATTAACAGAAATCTTAATTTCACTATTTTGGACACAGTTCCTATTGAACCAATGTTGAAATACTGTTTCATTGTGTTTTTATTGTTATGGTTTCTGGTCATTACCGAAATAAGCGAAGCTTATAATAAAGTGAACGTCTAGTAAATATTCGTCTTCTTTTGCCCTATAATCCCACAAGAGCACACAGAAGTATACTCATGGTACACATGGATCTGGCATTTCTTGCAGCTCCCTGTAAGATACACTATATTGACGTCTGTATATGTTTGTTGATCACATCAGTGTAAAAAGCATCCGCAGGCACTTTTCTCTATCTTCCACACTTTTATCAGGTACTTACCTCGATTCCCGATCCGGAAATTAATGCGGGGCAATCTCAAGATAATTTTAAGTTGATCTGTTCTGTTCAACAAGGCCAATCCTTCATTGGTAGATTCATAATTACACAGTTACACATATTACTATGCGTCGATCCCATCGTGCGACAATGTTTTCATTTGGTGATTACATGTGTCCACTGAAAACCATTGTTTATACCCAGCATCTGACTTGACGTTGAGCAATTGCCAATCTAGCAATAAGAGGATTCCGTATCACGCCTCGCGCACGTCTATTAAAGAACTTCTGTAAATAATTCCAGTTGTGAAACAGGCGAACGGAGACGGCATGCATCAATCTTGTCGATCCCATTTAGTTCTTAATGCATGAAACAGGTGTACCAAGCCTGTGCTTATCTCTCCTTAAAGTTAAGACTGTTGGAAACACCTGAGCAGTTGTTGACGTACCAAAGTGGATTCATCAGTAAACATGGTTGGATTCTGGCATGTTCGAGCATACCATTCGAGGCAATATTCAAGATGTGATTCTCTCTTTTAATATTAGGCCTTTTCTTCATTCATTGCCCACAATTATTGTTCTTTAACTCCAGATCAAAACGTGTCATGTATGGCCCTGTTAGTGTGTACGCTTGTCTTTTTTATTGTTTCTATCCATTTATTCATTCATTCATTCATTCATTCATTCATTCATTCATTCATTCATTCATTCATTCATTCATTCATGTATTTTGTCTTTTACTTATGAAAGAACACGCCGTGGGTAGCAAAACATGTGTCGATGTTAAACGAATGTCGGGTGTCAAAAACAAGAGGTATATTCCTGGTACCCAAATATGGTAGGGATTGTGATATCGGACAATGTCTTCTATTTAAATGTGCAAAACCGGTCTGATTGCCTACGATCAGAATTATTTTTGAGCTTTATATATGTCAGTAAAGGCGGATGCTCTGGTAACAGTCCGCAACAGATTTCATCTTCAACTATTTACGTAATCACCAAATCAAAAAAAAAAAAAAAAAACAGCAAAAAGATAAACTGGCATTTTCTTGGCTTCCAAAGTCTTTCTGCAAGCATCCATGTTGATTTATGACCATAAGAATGCCACCAGCCTTTAAAACTGTACACTTCTCTTAGTAATTCCTTTACGTTTGCCCTGTCTCCTCTGACTACCAGAGTGTTATGCATTGAAGCGAAAGTACTTGAATGATTATGATATCAACAATGCTTTGGCGTATAAATCACTTGGGGTTGGACTTTTTTTTTTGCTTCCATTCAAGTGGTGCCTAGCGCTTAATACAATATGGCCTTTAATACACACCATTTTTTGTTATAAATTAGGATCGATGGTGCTTGTTTAATACACAGGTAGTATATGTAGCATTTAAAAAACTGTCTACTTGAGCTGGCTGGAACGCCGATATAGCATTTGCTGCCTTTTAGGCAGTTCACTTTAACAAAGATCCATGACTTCTTCAGTGCTACATCATGCCGGGAAAAGGTTTCTTACTTTGCTTTGCAATTATCATTAATGACAGAACCATTATGTTTGTAAACTGCAACAGCAAAGAGCTTAGCTTCAATGGACAAAGTCAACAGTTTTTCGAACCGCTTGCGCACCGAGAGCGCAAGAAAAGCTTTTGACTGATAGTTTGTCATTCTAGAAGACATAAAAGAATAAGAAATCGTAGATTACATCAGAATGATACACAAATGACATTTGCAACACCGGACACTTTCTGACAATTTTCATGGGAAAAGACTGTCTGCCGATATATCGGCAATGGATCCCTCAGGGTTAACGCTAATCGGCGAGTGTACTAACTAGCGAGATCACGTTCCCTTGGAGGCCATTCCTCGGAGAGATAAACGTATAGCGTACGCAAAATATCATCTTGGGAACTTGCTACCAGTTTCACTTGGTTTCCTTCTGCGCTCAACTTGAAACTGATATATGAACGTGAAGCACGAAGTAACGCTTGTCGCTTTAATGCTAAATCAAGCGGCGAATGCTGAAAATCGCAGCAAGGTACCAGCTGCAGATGTTTCTATAGACAGTCTTAGCTGCTAGGCCATTCGTCATTCGTTTATTCAAGCTAGCTTTCCGGTGTTAGTTGCTGATACTGGAAACGAGCGAGGCGTTGACAATGATAAAATAAACAACTTTTTTTTTTCACAAATTGGGGGCTATCCTGCGTTGATATAAATGGTTTCTTCACCAATATGACTTTTTCAAGAAGTCTATTGTATCTTGTAGTGGTCTTTGGGGGGGGGGGGGGGGGGGGCAGGGGTATTTTTGGTTTTGTTTTTGTCAATTTGTAACCCGAATTTCAGCACACGTATTTAAGTTAATATATCAAAGACGTAAACGAGTCTATCAGTTATTTGGAGTTAATTGCAAATTCGTCTCTGAGATGCTGCCATAAATTGAAGGAATTCATGAAATTAGTTTCTCAAAAATGTAAATATATGCCATGAACTTTATGTGTCATGATCTTCTCATAAAAAGTATCGTATGGGTAAGCAAATGTTTATAATGTTCTCTCCGGTAGATACACTACCTTGTGTTCAAAACATGCGCTTGTCACATAGCAGATATCGCTAACATTTATACCATTAAATTTACAATGTTGTAAATAACAAAATGACTTTCACTACTGCAGGGTACCGGAATTCGATTTTACAATTCCACTCCAATGACTATACGAAAGGAAATTGCGTTAATCCCATTTAACTACACCACAGTAAACTTATCGTTTGGATGGATCGTATTTTTTCTTGAACAATGTTAAACTTGTCTTGTCGTATGATTCCCAGTATATCAGACAGGAAGGAATGGTTACTTGCACGTGTTCAAAACTATGATTGAACGTTGACTTCATAGCATATCTGACGTCAGAGGAGAAGTTAATCTATGTCTTGTTTGTGAAGTATTTTGATCGTATTATTTAAAACAGGACGAATGCGTTGTGTTCCAAATCCTGGATTATTTTTTTGCTAGACAACGCTAAACTTAGCCCCTAAATGAGAAGGTTAACGGAGAAAAACCTCAACCATTCACTCATTTATTTAGTGATGTTTTGCACTTCACCGATTTAACCTCTTATGCTTAAACATTTTCAACAATTTTGATGCCATAATGACCCAGAAATAAAAGTCAGAACGAGCATTTTCAGTGTCGCTGTGATTTTTCCTCAAATGTATATTTTGAACATCGGTATCTGGAATTTGATCGTGTTGACCTCCAAAAAAAGGAAAGGTTAGTACGTTAGGCAGGTAACCGCCCTTCATATTTTAAAATTATTAAGCATTTCCTTCTCTCACGACGTTGCTGTATCCAAATCAGAGTCAGGATATTCTTTCAAAAACTGAGGACTCGACACAAAAACATGCATAAAATCTGAAGGAGGGTTCCATTGGCAAGATTGTTTGCTTTTGTGCAACCAAAAGGACAACAATTATGCCACAAAAAAAACCGTGCTCAGTATTACAGTCTCACAACAACAAAAAAAACAATGGCAACATTCTGTTTGATTTTACTACTTGAAATGTGTGTCATAATTTCCCATTTCAGCTAGGCGACTGGTGCCAAAGGTTGCAGGTTCGAGTCCCGCTCGTTCCGAACATGAAATATATATTTTCGGCATTTCCTTAATGCTGGTGGATTTAAGTCCCCGATTCTGGAAATATATGCCGACTCAGTAAATATACTGCATTACCGTGTTGATATGGCACTCGCACATAACTACCTCCATTGAACCATTCTTTTTTAGGAATGTGGATTTGGTCGAGTGGATATGTGCGTTTCCCATTTCAGCTTGGCGACTGGTGCCAAAGGTTGCAGGTTCGAGTCCCGCTCGTTCCGGACATGAAATAATGCTCAGAATATGTGTCTGTGGAATAAAAACTTGCTGACCAAGCTCTTTAAGCCTACATTATCAGAATGATGTGCAACATGCGTCAAAAACGAGTCCCTATCAGCCCTTGAAATCAAATTTGCGACCCGGTTTCTCATATAGCAATATATATTACATATTATATACAATTTTCAACATGTTTCATATATATAAACTGTCCCTTGATATTAAATATTAATAGCAATATACTCACTGCCTGTGACTAGAAGCTCTTACTTATGTCATCCTCCGTTTTTAAGTTTCCCCTTTTTTGCAGGGTAAGGTACATAGTTCTGGCAATTGGAAAACTCACGTCCTGGTGGATATCTGTGAGAAACACGTCTCTGGTCAGGAGATTCTTATGCAGAAAGTTGCATCTGACACGGGTTGCTAATGAGTTTATCGCTATTTTTTTCGTCACGTTCCCAACATTTTGTTTGCAGTCTTGAATGTCACAATTAGCAGGTGATGTCACGTGTCAATCGATGACTTTACAAAATGACAGGTGGCATTTGAGCAAGAGGATATACTGATGGGCTGATTGCCGTCTGCGCTAAATCCCCTCTTTTGCCATCAGGCAAATAGGCTTAAGTTGTGTTGTATCTACTTTGCTGTACTCCTAACACCCGTTAACCATTTACGATTGCCCAACAGAGTCAATTACGTCACCTGACACATATTATTGGCCACAGGGTGCCAGTAATGAATGCTACGACTTAAGCTCAACAACATCAACAGAACTCTTTTTCCTTTCAATAAACACAAAGCACCCAGCCTTTAAATTGAAAACGCTATGCTACTACAGAACTCCTCCTTATTTCCACAGTTAACAGAAAACATGTTGCAAGAGAATTACTGATTTATGAGAAAATAAAACCATGGGTGAATAATTTTTCTTGTCATCTTTTCCCAAAACTCGTGCCAAGGACATCATTTTGACCTAGTCTTCTATATCAGTAGAGGGATGAAGCACACAAAAACATATCTGCTCTCACATATATATCTTTGAATTAGAAATAAGTTAGAATAACTGCCATCATACACCGTGGCTTCTTCCACATTTAAAGAAGGGGAATGCTGAATTCCAATGTCAATTTCGATTTATCACTTAAAAGGAAGCGGCTTTATCAGAATATCTTTTTCAGTGATGTTACATTGTGTAAACATTGACTCTCTTTACCGGGTCAAGTTAAATATATATATTTTATTGCTATACCTTTTTATACAGAGTTGACAGGAGGCGTCCCTTTTTTCCGGTATTGTCTTTGCAGCACGGGAGAAAAGTATAAAAGATTCATAGTTTCCCAAGCATTTTAACACTTTTAAAGTAGGATTAGACGTATTTTTTCTTGTGCATTTCATTACGTTAACACGGATTATTCATCTTCACTTCATGCTGTCACCGAGCTAAACAGACGCAAAATTGAAGCCAATTATGTTATAACTCCAGATGGGTATATTTGTCGTATTCCCGTGGATTATTTGTTTCAGGGTATACCTGGCGCACTGTTGTGTTCAGGTGAAGTAAGTGAACACTCGCTGTATATTAGCAACGGATGCAAACTGCATACAGCTACCAATATGTGCTATTCTGGACCAAACTGGAGCCTGACCCTTCTTACAGAGACTCACGGCACACCCAATGGTAGCAAGAACGTTCCGTCATAAAATAATAGATGCTTAGTTATCTAGTTCTAATAAATAAAGACACAAGACTTCTGATCTAAGATCAGGAAAATTCACTACTGGGAGTGGGTTCTTGTGTCAGAAGGAATATGAAACCACACGGCGCAAGGCACCGAGTGGTTTGTTATTCATTCCGGTAGAAGACCAGCTGACTGCAAGTGGCTTCTCCTTCTTGTACCATGCAATTTGCACATGGTTATGAGAGAGTAACACTCGTTTATACATTGGACTTCATGTTGGCCAGCATTTAAGGAACCGAATAGAACCATGATTTCCAACCCAACCTCCCATGCACCCATATCGTAACGCTTTCCCCATGAATCAGACGGTATTCGATCAAACACAAAAAAGAATTGTCTTTCAGTTCCAACGGTCCCAGTGGGGTAGAGGCACAGGTGGTTCAGATGCGAACACCCTATACCCGTTTACCTTAATTTTTGGACAAGAGCTAGCTTTCTATTTTACTATTCTACACCAATGAGATAGTCTCACTATGATAGAAAGGTGAATAACCCAGACCCAAGTCCAGCAACCGTTAATAATTTCAAAGACAAAAAAAAAATCTTAAGCAATGCTTTTACTGAAATCATTTGAGCAGATGTCACTGGTAGGAACAATGGAAGCCCGGCTTAATTATACTCTAACAGTAAAATGTTAAAGCGTACCAGCTAGTTAGCAAAATGAAACCAAAAGATTGTGTCATTGGGTATACATTAAAAATACTTTTAAAGCGCGTAGCGCAGAAAGCTATGACAAAACACCTTAACAAGATACGCGCTGCTGTTTCGGGGTATAGTTCCATGCTGGCATTATGTAAATTGTATTTTCAAAGGCAATATGGTATACGGGTGTTTATACAGGATTTATGACGTTGATAAAATACATTATTATGCAGGGCCAGAATTTCGGCGAGAATCCGAGAATCCATTCTCATAAAGATTCTCTTAAACTTGTCTTTCTTTTAAAAGAAAACTAATTGACAAAAATCCAAATAGATTATCGCAAAATGTTGCGAAATTCTGGCCCTGTAATATGAATATGGATGGGTTCCTATTTTTGCCAACTTTACCCGTAACATTTTTCTGGTCCCAAAATTGATAGCTGCAATGCGAGTTTTATCGGTGTAGCAAAACCAGAGCTGCGGCACCAAGAGGTTGCATTTGGAGTGCGGTTATGATAAGGTAAAATTACTACACTACTTGACCAGCAACATTACTTTATAGTGCTGTGTACTTACAGTTGGATTGCCGAAACGAAAGTGAACGTCAATTTTCTTGACCGTCTGTACTGAGTAAGCAACATCGTGTCTTTTCGTGATTTTCTTATTTTGATAGCTCAGAGAAGTCTGAGAATGAGTTTATTGGATAAGAGTCGACACCACAATGAACAAGTAGCATGGTAATATTCATTTTCGTTGACCACAACACAATGATATTTAATACTGATGTTATGCGCCAGGGTTGAAGTTAATTCATATTTATGCAATTTCTAGAGTACACAAAGCAATAGCAGAACATATGGTAGTGGAGAAATACTTGCTTCCTTCACCAAACTCTGTAAATTTGCCCAAAGAAGCATTTTTCCTCCAAAGCTAATTATGGAATTTTTCGCTGACAGAGTACACCAAGTACCGGATGTTTTTGTACACACATATGCAGTAAGAACCTTCAGAGTTGCCTGTTGCCAATATGTAAACCCCAAGTTCCATTGACACAGCACTTCCGAATCGAAGGCCAAATTAATATTAAACCATTTATTTATTACCTATAGCACTTCTCTCAAGCGACATTCCCATAGCTTCAGATACATCAGATCTAATATAATGTACTTCAGCTATAGGAACTCACAGTATTTCTTTCCCCAAATACATGCACACAGAATGGCTTTTAAAAATGTGGAATTCAAACGACAGAAATAACAGTTTCCTCAATCGAACAGACTATATATATATATATATATATATATATATATATATATATATATATATATATATATATATATATATATATATATATATATATATATATATATATATATATATATGACAAGTGATTTGTATCCAATACTATAGGTTAAAGTTACGCTTATAAGACAGTCATGGTCAGCGATGTATAGATGTCAGTAAAAACAACCATAGCTGAAGAAAGGCATTATTTGATTCTTTCTGCGTAACAGTCTATTAAATCATGCGATTTATGATAGTAACATGCATACTTATATCTGCTTCAATACTTTTGAAACCGGGGAGCTTGACTTTGCTCCCATAAATTAAAATCAAACCAGAGTAGGCGTGTTGCGCGACATTACACAGCAAGTCACCCACCGGTCAATGGCACCGGTAGTTCATACAGTATAGAAAAAATAGCCAAGATAATCATATAAAATGACAGTGTCATAGGTCAAGGTCAGAATGATCCAAGTTTGGTACGTGACACAGGGCCATCCCAAGAAGTATCCCCATTCCAAGTTTCGTATGTCCAGTTCTGACAATATAGGAAATATGGTCCACAGACACATTTCCTATGACAAAGTCAAAGGTCAAGGTCATATTGACCTAATTTTGGTATGCCACACACCTGTATCCGAAGACATATCCACACACTAAGTTTGGCAACTGCCTATGACGTACCGAATGACGGCATAGGAAATATGGCCAGCAAAAACATTTTCTAAGACGAGGCCAAAGGTCAAAGTCAATGTCACCTTAACCACATTTGATGCGTGCAACACTGTACTTGTAAGAAGTATCCACACAAGAGGTTTAGTGTTTCTAGCTGTTACAGTATAGGAAATGTGGTCCACATTGTCATTTCCTATGACAGGGTCAAAAGTCAAAGATCAAGGTCAGAATGACCTAATTTCGATACACGACAGAGTCCTATCAAAAGAAGTATCCACACACCAATTGTCTATCTCTAAGGATTATTAGGAGGTCTGGTCTGTAGAAGTATTTTGGGACGTGTGCCTCGTCTTTTCAAAATGCTGACTATCCTCAGCTCCAAGAGTATTATCACCTCATGAACAAACCCATCAGAAAACAAGAGTAGATATGATCTCACTGCACTATTTGGGCATCTATATATTATTGAAAGAAACGGAAATGAACAAGTATGCCCCAGTACTCAGCTCAGTATAAGCCCTGCTGACTTGTCAGTCAGCTGAGCTTATAGGATGGTCCTTCGTCCGTCCGCATATATATATATATATATATATGGGAAACACTATAGTCTGTATTTAATGAAGAATATTTCAAAGGTTGAGAGGACCGGTTTAAAACCACCAGTTACCTTTTGTGGGTGACTGCCTGTCTCAAGTCAGGAGTGAAATTTGTTTCTTCACATTGGTATTGAAAGATGAATGTTGATGCTTTGGTAACTCTGGAATCTCTTTGCTGTCATTGTTGGGTTTGATATTTATGAATACGGTCATGTTTTTGTATATAAGTGTATCATACTAGAGACGTCCGTCTTTAGAACTTCAGTTGTTTAGTGATGGACTTGTAGAAGTATGCTCCTTGCATTTGATACTCTATGACAGTGTTTCAATCACTTAACTTATTAATTAGATAATTTTCCAGATTCACAGATATCATGAAAACGATATAGGCCTGCTTTCTACTTTTGCTATAAACTCAGCTGACAACCTAGTCAGAAGAACCAAAATAGTGATAGGCCTACCAATTCTCCTTTATCTTTTGCAGAAGTTATAAAATTTGGATTTTGAGTGGTTGGGCCTATACATATTGGAAACACTATAGCCTGTATTTAATGAAGAATATTTCAAAGGTTGAGAGGACCGGTTAAAAACCACCAGTTACCTTTTGTGGGTGACTGCTTGTCTCAAGTCAGGAGTGGAATTTGTTTCTTCACATTGGTATTGGAAGATGGCTGTTGATGCTTTGGTAACTCTAGAATCTCTTTCGTGTCATTGTTTGGTTTGATATTTATGAATATGGGTCATGTTTTTCTACATAACTGTATCTTACTAGAGACGTCTGTCAACAATTCACATTTTCGACTTGTTCTCCAAAACCGCCACCCGGATTTACTTCAAACTTGGTACGTATGTACCTAGGGTGGGTCTCTACCAAGTTTCTTCAAATGGTCATGTTCCAGTTATTTTTGTATTTTTTATGATTTTTTTTTTTTTGTTCTTTTTGGGGGCAAATCTTAAAAAATCTTCTCTAAAACTGCTCACCCAACTGCTTTGATATTACATAGGAACACCCCTAGGGACTCTAAGTTCTTAATCTATTCACCAGGTGGCGCTGCGATTTTTTTTTCTAAATTTTTATGATTTTTGTGGTGGTTTTTTTCTTTTTTTTTTTTGCTATTTTCGACTTCTTCTCTAGAATTGCTACTCAGATTAAGCTGAAACTTGGTGAATACGTTCCTTGTGAAAGGGTCAAGCAAAGTTCTTCACTAGGTGTTACTGCTGCGGATTTCTGATTTTACAATTTTATCAATTCGGGCACTTTTTGGGTAGCGCGCCTTTCCTATTGATTAACTATGTAAGTCAATGGTCATTCTAATGCTAATTCACATTTTCGACTTCTTCTCCAAAGCCACCATCCAGATTCACTTCAAACTTGGTGGGGATGTGCCTTGGGTGGGTCTCTACCAAGTTTGTTCAATTGGTCACTCTCCACTAATTTTTTTATTTTTCTTATGAATTTTTTGTTTCTTTTTAGGGGCAAATCTTAAAAAATCTTCTCCGCAACCGCTAACCCAATTGCTTTGATATCGCACAGGAACACCCCCGGGGATCCCTAGTTCTGATTTCTTCACCAGGTGGTGCTGCGATTTTTTTCTAATTTTTTTATGATTTTTTGTGTTTTTGCCATTTTTGACTTCTTCTCCAGAACCGTCATTTAGATTAAGCCGAAACTTGGTGGATGTTCCTTGTGGAAGGGTCAAACAAAGTTGTTCACTAGGTGGCACTGCTGTGAATTCCTGATTTTTAACGATTTTTTTTTTTAATACGGGTAGTTATTGGTACATGCACCTTTCCTACTAATTACTATGTAAGTCAATGGGCATTCTAATGCTAATTCACATTTTCGACTTCTTCTCCAAAACTGTCATACAGATTGACTTCAGACTTGCTGGCAATGTACCTCGGATGGGTTTCTATCATATTTGTTAAAATGGTCACGCTCCAGTGTTTTTTTTTTTATTTTTAATGATTTTTTTATGGCAAATCATACAAAATCTTCTTCACCACAACCGAACACCAAATTGCTTTGTTATTATATAAGAACAGTCCTAGGACTCCTAGTTATTAATTTGTTCAGCAGGTGGTGCTGCATTTTTTTTTTTTTTTTTTTTTTTTTTTTTAGATTTTTAATGAATTTTTGTGGGTTTTTGTTACTCGTCACTTCTCCAGAACCTTCTCTCAGATTGAGGTGGAACTTTCGGAATATGTTCCTTGTGAAAGGCTCAAGCAAAGATATTTACTAGGTGTCACTGCTATGGATTCCTGATTTTTAACGATTTTTCAATTCGGGTACTTATCGGTAAATGCACTTTTTCTATTGCTTACTATGCAAGTCAATGGGCACTCTAATGCATCCATATGGTAATTCACTTTTTGGACTTCTCTGAAGAAACTGTCCTACAGATTTACTTCAAACTTGGTGGCAATGCACCTTAGGTGGGTCTCTACCAAATTTGTTCAAATGGTCATGCTCCAGTGATGTTTGGATTTTTTTAATGATTTTTTTTTTCAAAAATCTTGTTTAAAAAGTTTTAATAGGAAAGTTTAACATGGGAATTTCTGGTAATGGTTATAACTGAAATAATTTTGGCCAGATTTGTGCCAAACTTGGTAGGGATGTACCTATTTTAAGTGTCTACCTATTTTGTGCAAATGATCATGCTCCAATGATGTTAGGATCTTGACCTCTTTCCCAAGGTCACAGGGCCACTGACACGAAATTTACTGTTCACTTGAGATCTGTTTTGAGCTAGGACATTGATGTTGCACATGTTAATGTTTCTCCATGAAGGTCATGCTTAGACAGTACATGAGTGACCTTGACCTCGTTTCTGGGGTCACAGTGCAACATACATGAATTTTATTCTCCACTATAACTTAAGAACTACTTTAATTAGGACCTTGATGTTGCACATGTTAGTGTTCTTCTATAAAGGTTAGACTTACTAAGTACACAGGTGACCTTGATCCTAACTCAAGTTCACAGAGCTGCAAGTCTGATAAATGTCTAGGTCAGCTGAGCATGGGCTGTTCACACAGCCCTCTTGCTTATGTAACTTGCTGATGATTTACGATCAATTCAACCACATGGTGACGTTGGCATCAGGGACCAGATGACAAAGCTAGCCGACGAGGTAAGCTTCATTTTTCTGGCCATTGGATCCAAGTTGGACTAGCATGCTATCATTTAAGACGTTTTTGCACTGATATAGGACCTTTCATCTGCCACCGTGTTCGCACATAATATGTTTGACACGACACAACGGCATTGATGCAATTAATGGCATTTATCTGAGCAATCTGTCTGGTGAAATACGGCAGTGTTACATTACGTTGCGTGGCAGGGACACCCTGCAAAACACGGCACAACATACAATAATGTGAATATTTTGACATTTCCTATACATAAGTAGTTGTTTCATGCCAATTTTTATTTAAAGTTCTGAACTTGTCCATTTCAGACATCTCAGGCGCTGCAGTGATAAATGTACCAATACACATTTATTCAATTCGAATACTAATTGCATATCAAACTCTGGAGCACCAATAGAGTTACACAAGTGCAAATATATGACGTTGGTTGCATCACACGTTGTCTCTGTTGACGCATTAAATGCTAATGTAACACAGTATATGTTTAATATAACACAGTACAGTATATATCGAACTTTTTATGGTGAACTCGTGATGGACCACAGTATAGATGCGTAATGTATCACAGAAAATGGGCATCAACATAGCGTCTGTGACATCACACTACACAACGTAAGCTTCCGGAAGTATTACAATAAGTTGGGAGCATAACATGAATTTTAATGTCGTTTTTGGAAGCCGCAAAAGGTTTCGTTGTGAGTTTTTGTCCCCATGTGGCGTATCGACATAAAAATTATTAAAATCGCAACTGTATCTTCGAAACACAAGTACAAGTTGCACCGAGTCACCTGCAGAAGCGTTGGTTTTTGATCAATTGGATCAAACGTGTGGTCTATTTATCTCAAAAAAAAAAGGAGCGCGCATTGTAACAATTTGGTGTCATTTTATGCTGAGTTACGTCACGAATATTGCATTATAAATAATTTTCAAACAACTGCAATCGAACCTTCATACCATCATACAATTTTGAATCTAAAAACGGAGATGGTTATATCACCATTTATTCAACTGTGATGTCAGAGACTGGAAAATGCTTCTTATCTGATTTGACGATCACCCAAGTATATATTTGCTTTACTTTTTTTTTATTAACATACGAAAGATTACCTAGCGAATAAAACATATGGAAATTCTACACAAGTCAGAGAAGCCTTCAGCTTTAACGAAAAGTTAATCAAACAACCTCAAAAGACAACTTTTGGACGATTCCGGAAAGTCCATAAACACCCCTACATAATAGAAGACGGCGTTATCTGTACCTTTTGGGCACTGTCTCGTTCCATAGCGATTAACAAGTAAACTTTCAGCACACTGTACCTCTCCAATAGAGGTACAGCAATGTCAGACTCTATTACCCTTGCTCCTAACTTTCAATCAGACTCCTGTATCAGTGTCAAAATCCAATATTCCTCGAAGGCAAAGGTGTTTCAAAGAATGTTTTGCTTGTCTCAGTTTCCTGATATTTCTTTGGGATTTTCCATTCCACCGTGGTTAAGAATTTTACATGTTTGCATTGCTCACAATCCCTAGAGGAATACTCTGGACAAGACATTGCGTTAGACGGCGTCAATAAAAACAGAAGTGACCAAGGGTATGAATAAAACTTGTGGTCCACAAAGCCTCAGGTTAAACCAGCAAGTTCTCTTTAAATTTGATAACTTTTGATTTATTGTATGTTATATTTTGTAAATTTCTTATTGAACTAGTGCGTTTGGTAACACAGTGCCTCATTTAAGCTGAAAATGTCGGCTTTGGCACCATAATTTATTGATATCCTCTAACAGATATAATTAAGTGCTGTCATTTTGCAACCACTTAATCCGAAGCAAATTGGTCCCGGAACATTAGCATGAAATAAATTAATAAAAAAATTGTAATCCCCCTCCCCTCCCTAATATTTACTGCGAGAAGTTACCTTCACACAAATTCATTTTAGCGATTATTAGTACATACTTTCCGAGTATGACCTAAACCCCCTGCTTGACCTCAAGATATATAACAGAAAAATGCAACTTTATGTTCCCGGGGAATCCCCACCACAAGCGACTCACGACTACAAATTTAAACAATACATTGTACATGCTATGTGAAAATACAAAAACAATGTCATCAGCTAATCAAATATTTAGACTGGCGAACGGTTTTATAAATCGCCGTCCAAGTTGATCCTACTCAATTATCATAAAAGCATAGGGTACATATTTAATATTTGAATATAATGTACACCTGTTTTTTTCAGATTCGGCAAGTTGTATACCCATTTGTTATCCATGTCCCGCATTATAAAAATCCCCAAGAGTTGTGGCTTCATAACTGGACCAGCCGGAGCAAGGGAGGCGTTGTCATTGCTACTGATTGTGCCGATGACCGACGGATATATCTGCAAAGCTATATCGCACAGGGGTCCAAAAGGACCCATCAGCAGACAGTCTGTGGGAGTTGGCAGACAAGTAGTCGATGATTGAAAAAAAAAGCAACAGGCGACTGAGAGACCTAATCATGGTCATAGACAGAGTTCAGCGACACACCCTGCACTTTTTTTCACTCCGATTTCCTGTGCAGTGCTGTCCATCATCATTCAGAATCAGCAATTGGCAAAATGCTAGACAAGAAGTTCGGACTGAGTTGGAATTACAATTCTCGGGAATTCCCTTTCCACCTCTTTACAGTGAATGATAGGATGGACTGGCGTAAATGACACGGGTTTTTTGTCTGCCCTTTTTCATGACATTGACAGCCGCGCCCAAAATAGTGGGAAGCTATTAGGTACTTTACCAAAAGGACAGTTGCGACTGAAACAAAATCTCTCCGTGAATATACAGAAGAACGCGTGTAATATGGACAATAGTACTTCCATATGTATATAGGTTAGACGGTGACAGTGACAGGTTAGCTTATGGAGAGTAAAGAGTTCGGACTGAGGAATAGGGCAATGACTACCGGGAAGTGAATCTTGACAAAGTGACACAATTCAATAGTCCATTGCAATGCAGTATAATGTAATTGTGAAAAAAAGACTTGATCAAGACAAAGCCTTCATCCCTTTACCCCCCCCCCCCCACTACTTAAATAGTTGGATAAATAATCTGAAGCCATAACTTTCCTCTAAATTTTTACCACAACGAGTTTTGCGTTGACACATAAAGAGATAGCATAAGGGCCCTAACCCATCGGAATTTGCACCGGCCGTCACCAGCTTTCGTCGACTCGTACGACTCCGAGTTAAACACGCACGGGCTTGTAGCAGCGTTGAAACAGATTTGCGAGCTTGTACATACTGTCATTCATTCGGCCAATTCAGGATTCGCCACAACGTCGCACGAACGTCGTGCAAACTTCATCGGTCAATGTGCTTCAGCGCCGCGCCGATTTTCAAACACGCACGATTCGATCAAAATTTTTTGATATTGCTAAAGGGTTTCCATACCCGTGCGAGTATTTGCATATCACGTGTGTATCTACACAATGCAATTCTTTTCATCCAGACACACTGAGAGCAACCATAATTGCCTGGGTATCTGGGTGCTTGTTTATCGTACGAAAAATAAATGGACTGGATTCAATCTTATCTATTTTTAATTGCTTTGGCGCTTATTTTGTTCACGTGACCACCGACCTCGATCACATGATCTACACGTAGCCTATATTCGGTCACTCTTGGATCCAGACCAGAACACTCCCTAGCAGCTGCTATCATGGAGGATGACGAGTTACACGTGGTAGTATAAGCCACTGCAACATTTGTAGCATGTTATTCAACAACCACAGCTCTTGGTCTTCCCCAAGAAGAAAAAGAAGAGAGTGCGGATGCGAAAGTGGCTGAAAAGCCGTTATGACTTGACACAGGAGAACATGGTATTCAAGCTTCAAAATGAGCTTATTCAGGTTGGTATAGAGAAACATACTTACTACAAGTAATGTTTTACGGTCCTATATTCGCTTAAATTATAAAATTTTAGAACTGATCTGCTATGAAATATTAACTCAGGCAGGGGTTCCTCAAGGATCAGTGCTTGGATCTCTCTTTTTTTTTTTGTCTCATCTATGTCAATGATATCGTAGACATCGTTACATCTAGTATCAAATTGTACGCTGATGATATTACATTACTTATCACAGTCGATGATGCCGCTGACTCCAACAATTCTGCCGAAATTCTAAACAATGACCTCAGTGAAGTACGAAAATGGGCAAAGCAGTGGCTGGTCGCCCTGAACAGTACAGAAACAAAAACAATGCTTGTTAGTAGAAAACGATATCCGTCATATTCTCCAAACCCAATTCCACGGAAATACTCTTGATAATGTAACACAGCAAAAAAATATCTTGGCTTAAGACTCAGCAAATTGATCATGGTCCAGTCGTATCAGTTGTTGAGTTTTCAAAGCTAAAAGACTCGTTGGTGTAATAAGAATGTTGCAACATAAATTAAGCAAGTGTTCCTTTGAAATAGTATATTTTATGTACATCCCACAAATTTTAGAGTATAGCGATGTGGTCTGGGGGGATGCAGGGAGTCGGGCGCAAACCTGTTGGAGAGTGTTCAACTGGTTGCAGCCCGTACAGTGACAGGAGTAATACGTTGTACAAGCCATTCTAAACTTTACAGTGAAACTGGGTGGGAAACTCTTTCGAAACATAGAGAAAAACATAGATTAAAACTTTTTTTACAAAATGGTTCATGTATATGCACCCGGGTACTTACGTAACTTAATTCCTGGAAATGTATCATCTAGAAATCAATACAATGTCAGGTCCAAAAACAAACTGACTGAACACAAATGCAGAATCAATTTGTACGGGAAGTCCCTCATTCCTTACACTAATCGACATTGAAATATGCTCTCACCTGCCGTTCGCAAATTCAGAAGATACAGAATCATTTCAACGTAAACTAGATAGAGACAAACCGAAAACTAAATATTTATTTTACATTGGTATTTTAGAAATCGAAATATTTTACATGCTAGGATCAGGATGGGTTGCAGCCAGTTGAATCAAGACATGTATAAAAGGAGACTCTTAGGTTCCCCTGCTTGCACGTGTGGTACGGCTGCTGAAACGTCTGTCCAGTATTTTTCTGAATGCCCATATATTATCCAAAGAAATAGATTACAATTAATAATTATACCACTGGCATCTTTCACTCTAAATACCTTATTGTATGGTAAGAATAGCTGTTGGAAAGCAAACAACAAATCATATTTGACGCAACTCAGAATTTTTTTTTCAGTCAGGAAGATTCAAACCGCCTTAAATTAACAAAGGCATATACCGTCCCGATCAATAGAACAAAGTTTTAAGTCTCAATATTGCTATGCCAACATAGGTTATTACATTTATATTTCTGACAAAGCAACGGGTAGTCCTCTATCTGTTCCGTATATGTCACTCGTCTGATCTTCCCAGTGCTATGTCCGTGTTACTGTGTTGTCTTGTCACTTGTGTTTCTTTCCTTTGCCCTTATCTACATTTACTGTTATTGCACAAATAATATGATTACACTTAATTACCTAGTGACTGAGGTATACACATTGCATCTACTATTGTTCCTGATTGTAACAGAAGTTTAATTGTATTTCAACAGCAATAACTGTAATCATTTACATGTTTATTCCACGAGAGGAATTCATATAGGCATGGTGCCTGTTTCCAATTGATTTTAAAATAAAATATGTTTAAACCAAATTTTAACTCAGCTATGCTGTTCATGACACAATGCACAATTGGTGTGCCGGGTGGGGGTTCATAATAATAGACCATATCAATATACACTACAACATTTAACCTTTTTGTTATATTTATTTTTTTTTCTTTCTTTCTTTCTTTCTTTCTTTCTTTCTTTCTTTCTTTCTTTCTTTCTTTCTTTCTTTCTTTCTTTCTTTCTTTCTTTCTTTCTTTCTTTCTTTCTTTCTTTCTTTCTTTCTTTCTTTCTTTCTTTCTTTCTTTCTTTCTTTCTTTCTTTCTTTCTTTCTTTCTTTCTTTCTTGCCTTTTGGGGATGGGGGCCGGGGCGGGTGGGGGAGTATATATGTTTACGAGGCGGCTATATTTAAACTGAACAATTAGACCTGAATCTGAACAAAAAAATCAATTAAAAAAAATATCCGACAAACATTGGGGTTGTACTTGCTGAACTATATAATGGAAGTACCTGCTATTACATTGCATACAAATATATATGAATAAACCTACTGGATGAGATTAATTGATATTATTTTCAAAATGCTGAACAGTGCGACAGTGAGAATGCCTCCAGATGTACATAATCTGCTGCTGGAAAAGGTCAGGCCACTGATCACTAAGAATACAACCAACTTCAGGAAGCCGATATCGGCTGATGAAAGACTTGCTGTGACAGTGCGATACTTGGCGGTGGGTGAGTATATATAAAAAATGTGCTATGGTAATGTCCAACTCGTCTTGGTTTTTTTCTTTTTTTTTTTTCATTTTAATATTTGAGGATATATTGAGAAGCAAACATATACACTTTGTATGTCATATGTCGAATGTTCTAGCACCAATTGAGTCTGAATGTGTGTGTGTGTGTGTGTGTGTGTGTGTGTGTGTGTGTGTGTGCGTGTGCGCGTGTGTGTGTGTGCGTGTGCGTGTGTGTGTGTGTGTGTTTATGATTTTTCTTTTAATGTTAATATGATGGCCAATGGACCTGCAAACCTCCACATCGTGATTCCAGGCAACACAATCCACACCAAAATATCCGTTTCATATGAATATATCTCTAGAAAATTATCTTATTTTTCTGAAACAAAAAGTGATATACCCACATAACTCTTGCGGGTAAAACATATCTGGGATTTTCTAAGAAATGATCACTTCGTTTTAGATGCAAACCAAACATGAGGAGTCCTGAAAATGTTCCCATTTAAAAATATTTTCGTATCAATATGGTAAAAAACAGAATACAAACGATACTGTTATGAAAAATCCCCGATCAAGTTTTGCAGATACCTGTCTTGAAATCATAACAGCACAAGATTGGTCATTTTATCTTGAATATTTTTAAAATATATCACAAATAAAAAATAGAAAAAACACACACCTATTTTACAGGGATCGCTTGTGTTTATATACAATTTTAGAATGTGGGTCTCATTTTTTGTGCAGACAGATTCTACAAAGTCTTGCTGTTAATTTTGTAGATAGGTTTATGATGTAAGGGATGCATAATCATAACTGTGATATTTGGTCTGGAAGTAACTTTGCCACTGTGGACATAATAGGCATGTAACATGGACCAACCCCCGACAATTGTTGCATGCTATCATGATTGATGAATAGCAGTGTTGACCCTTGTTTTCCCGTGATACACTGCACAGCTTCATTTATTAATTCTTTTATTGCCACGAGAGGACGGTTTTAATTTTTAACACTTTTTTTTCACAAAATTCATACAATGAATTGTGTATTTCTGTGAATGTGTTTTTAGTTTTTTCGTACACTGGCATTTTTTCTACCTGCCAATGTGTATTGGATATTTTAACGTGTTTGTATTTTCTGATAACCTACAAGCAATGACGTCCATTCATTTCTGTGCAGTTGCATTGTTATTAATCAAGCATAGCCATTTGTATTCCAGTCAAGTTCTTCAAATTCAGCAGGTCGGATTGCCTGCTTAGCTGACTCTCAGGTCATATTTTTATCTGGCTAGGGTCCCAGTCAAACAGTTAAAGATCTAGGTCTGCTAAGCAGGTAATTTATCACATATATTAATGTAATTTTATATGTATTATGTCTACCATCAGAGGTGATGGATTTCGATCCCTGCACCATCAGTTTCGAGTTCTCAGAACGGTCGGGCTGATCATCAGAGAAACGTGCGATGCATCATACAAGGCTCTCTGTACAGATTACATGAAGGTATCCATTTACAGTTGATCATGAGTATGTCTGTGTGCCAAAAACAATTCTTTCTTTCTTTCTTTCTTTCTTTCTTTCTTTCTTTCTTTCTTTCTTTTTTTCTTTCGTTCTTTCTCTTTTTTTCTTCGCAGAAAATATGCTCGCATAGTTGATCATAAGTATGTCTGTATGCCAACACAAACTTACTCGCTCTTTCTTTCTATCTTCTCGGAAAACAGTGTCGCATTTTGGCTTTAAAATTAATATTTTCTTAAAACTCAAAGTGTTATTTGGAATAAACTAAAGGTAATCTGGTGTTTGATTTGATTGTTTTAAGACTCCAACAACGACTATTGAATGGAAGAAAATTGCGGACGACTTTCGCAGACTATGGAATTTCCAACATGTCTAAGACGCGCGGGACGGGAAACACGTTCTCATCTTTTGTCTATCATCCTCCGGGACATAATTTTACAATTACAAACACCACTTCTCTCTCCTATTGTACTCTTCAAAGACTTTGGTGTCGTTTTGCGAATTTGTGTCTGCCTTTCATGCGTAGCCATAATCTCATGACCCGGCGACATTTTATTGGCGTCTTCCTTTGATTTTGTTTCATTTGATGGTCGAACACAACGAGTTCTTCCTTTTCCACGACCACAAGGCATCTTGTCAGATCAAGATCTCGCGTGCTCCTCTTTTATGCCCAAGACACATGGTCACATGACAAACAAGAGCACCCCTTGTAAACTAGTTTCTTAATTACAACAGGCGGACACACTAATCAGCTTGGACACGCACGACAATATGAAAAAAAATCCCACGAACTTGTTACGAGTTTCAAAACCGGCGCTATTTTCCGAACTCGTGCCGGCGATGAGACACATTGAACAAAAACCTGTACATGCGACTTGGAACACTCGCACGACGCTCGTACGAGGCCAAAATCGCCCGGTCGGCTGGTCAGTGTGTTAGGTCCCTTAGGTAATGAATGAATATGAACGTGGCAAATCATGAATAAGCTAAATACTTGAAGTGTTGCATATAAATGCGGAGCTTCATTATAATGACGAAAAACTGTCAAACCAAATATCATTACTAAATTAGTATAGTACAAGTTAACATACAAACAGTTTGAATTACCACTGAACCAGTGTGTACCCTTTTTAGCTGGATAGCTTATCTTAGATAAACCACCTGCCAGCGTATAACTGAAGTAGAAACAAACTGGGGCATTATATTCAGTCCCAGTGATTGTAAAAATAAACAGTTGCAGCTTAACCACCTGTACAAATCCTAACAAGTACTGCAACAATGGACATGCCGCACCAGAATTGTAAAACAAATCCCAGGATGACACTTACTCCTCACTTTGAAAGTCTCCAAACATTAAGCTCTATTTCGCTGCCAATTTCAATGTTTTAACATAATGGGTCAGGTGTATGACATTTGGTAAACACGTCAAATTTGGGGGGGTTTTTCCATTGAGTTAATGTGCACTTAGGCATGTTAAGAATGAAAGTCATTAGCATTAAAGTCCAAAACATGTTATCAAAACATAATTTTTCTTAACCAAATTTTAAGTACAATTAGGCCAGCTTGTAACTTTCGTGGGTGGCTGCTTGCTACCTGTAGCCCCTGGGGGTTTAACCTAACAGGCTAGCCTAAATGTCTGAAAGGTGAATAGTAAGCAGAATGATGGCAAAAGATAAAATTAAGTAGCAAAATAGTCAAGTCGAAAATCTCTTAAATTATTGAAGCCAAACTTTCTAACAACAGCTAAATTTGTAAGGCACGTCAGAAAAGAATAAAAGCCAAAATAATGCAATCAAAATATACTTTTTCTTGACCAGATATCAAGTACAATTAGGCAAGCTTGTAACTGTCGTGGGTAGCTGCTTGCTGCCAATAGCCCCTAGGGGTTAAACTAACAGAAAGCAAATCAGCCTAAACTGTCTGAAAGGTGAATATGAAACAAAATGATGCCAAAGGATAAAATTAAACAGCAAAACATGCAAGTCTATAATCTGTCAAATTAATGAAGCCAAACTTTCTAACCATCTTTGAATATTTACAGCAAAATTTGTAGAAATATTTAATCAAAAGTACTCCTTTAAATCATGCTCATCGTAATTTTCAGTGTGGGGAATATTGTCAATTGTAGAAAAGTCGAGCCAGTAAACGTATGCCCAACGGGAGATTTTTTTTTATCAACAACTGTTTATTTCTTGAATATCTGCCTCACAATATTTCCTCACTTCATTGGCAGAATGCCAATGGTTAGCGCCTAATGTGAGGATGACATATATTTATTTAAAATTGTACTTTTGCAGAGTGATATGATTGAATATGCTAGTTTAATGATAATAAACAACTGTTCTTTAGTGATTCCGTCACACACACTTTGGTGGATTTATGACGCATATTTTCCAAGTTCTTGGCACTAGAATGAAAAATTCAATTTCGGGTTTTAAACGTGAATTTGTTTCATGAAATAGTGCATAGGTTATGGCACTATGGTTACCCTATGCGATTTTATACGACAGGAAAGAAACAAACGATGTGACGGAATCTCGTAATAACCTGTGAAACAAACAAACAGACTGTTTCCATTATGATTTCAAGGTAGACAAACAAATAAATTCTCAAGATGGATTTGAAGATACATCGATTTTTGTAATTTGTATTGTAGTTATTCAACCATGATCAAAACGGAAATTGTTATATCATTCGTATTTACTTTGCAGATTGCACACCTGCATCAGGTGTGGTATATACAAAAGCAGTGGGAGTTATGTGATTCCGTCACGCAAAAAAGCGATTCCATCACTTTATAGGCCCATGGCTAAAATATGGCTAAAAAGATTGACAGATTCTGACGCAGACTCGAATTTAAGCATTGAGTACGAAATACGAACAAATAACTAGTAAAACTGTAGTAACCAGCTTGAAAACGTATTTACGTGACGGAATCACTGAATCAAACCAACACCACATGTTCGTTCATGATAAGTATGAGATAAGATGATCGCTAAATAAGTACAAGTATTCCGATGCACCAGGCCGTACTCTGAATTATGGTATCAAACTTAACATATAGTCTGTTCTGTCTTTCTTGATGATTTTGAATGTTGAATTGTAAAGCAGAAAAATACTTCAGGTAGTTTTGCACCTAAATAGACTTGCAGCAAAGGAGGAAATCACCACTTAATGTTTGTAAAATGTATGTTGTTTTTTTTTTAACATGGAATTATAGCTCTCTTTTTATGTGGCAGAATAAAAAACATTGAAATGAAAAAATCGCCTTTTTGTCCCCCCCCCCCCCCCCCGAATTCATGTTTGAAGAGTGCATCAGTGTTGTCAACTGTGTGGACCCCTGACATACAAACTTACAAAATTATGAGACTGCGGGCACATTCTCTTCTCACATTGGTAAAGACACACCAAGGACAAGAAATCGTTCGTCTTTTAATAAAGAGAAGCAGCTCGTAGCTTTGTGGGGGAAAAGAAATCCATCTATACGACTCGACACACAAGAATTACCGCAATTAGGGCCTAGGACTGGACACATTGAAGCGATTATCTATCATATTAGGAATAGATGGGGAGAACGATATTTTTGCGCCTGTTTAAGTGTAATGAAGCATATTCACCACATAATTGTCAAATAGACTGCAGAAATAAGGATTATAATAATTAGCACATGGCAAGTTTTGTAAAGAGGCAGTACGGGCCTCCTACCCAAAATTAACACTTCACAAAGTTAGGCCTACATGCAATTAAGGAAATCTGTAACCAAATAATGTGACAGGTATCAGAACAGTCCTGAAAATCTATATATGCTATATGTAGATCATGTGATCGAGGTCGGGGGTCACGCGAACAAACTCAGCGCCAAAGCAATTGAAAATACGGTAGGTCATATTGAATCCAGTCCGTTTATATATTTTTTTTTTTTTTGTAAGATAAACAAGGACCCACATACTCAAGGGATCGTGGCTAATCTCAGGTCATCTCAGTGTGTCTGGCTTAAAAGAATTACATTGTGTAGATATACACGTGTGACGCAAATACTTGCACGAGTGTGGAAACCTTTGCGGCAATATAAAAAAAATTTGATCGAATCGTGCGTGTTTGAAAATCGGCGCGGATTTGCAACTCGGCGAGGCGCTGAAACACATTGACCGTTAAAAATCGCACGACGTTCGTACGACGTTCGTGCGAGTCCTGAATCGGCCGGTTGAATGTCAGTGTGTTCAATCTCGCTAATCTGTTTCATCGCCGCTACAAGCCCGTGCGTGTTTAACTCGTACGAGTCGACGAAAGCTTGTGCCGGCCGACAATTACTCGGCCGGCCGGCGCAAATTCCAATGTGTTAGGGCCCTGAAGCTTTTCTTCCTTAAATCTTAAACATTGAGAAAAGGGCCACTCAGAGAGAACACCTGGTACTTTTGCAAATTGCTTGGTGATAGTTTTGCACATTAATAAGATACGTGCATGCAATGTACAATGCCATCACTCAGTAAAGTTATAATATTTGAGGGAAGTCACCTCACGGTTGTAAAGTCCGCACATTACGATGTGACAATAGGAGAAGTTATGTCCTTGAAAGCATCAATTTGTCGAACACAAGCTGGAATTGCTTGTTTGTATTATACATATATATATATATATATATATATATATATATATATATATATGTATATATGTATATATATATATATATATATATATATATATATATATATATATATATATATATATATATATATATATATATATGTATATAAAATTATGTATATGTATATATAACATGAACACTTTTTACGCCCGGGAAAAATTACCTTCATGATGGAAGGCACGAGCGGCTCGCGGCATGCGATTTCCGCCACTAAGAATTATTAACTTCTGAGTGGGTGTGAACTCAAGGAAATGATTGTTTGTATTTTTCCCATATTACATTAGAAAGCAAGTTTTATAGTGGTAAAAGAACACTAAAGGAAAAATTTCAAGTTGCAAACGTTGCGTCCCACCGGGTCACGCGTGAATATTCAAAAGCTGAGTAGGAAATTGGTCACTCGAACAGCGCGTCACAAATGCCAATGGTAAAAACGCCATTGAGGTGATTTCTTGCTTACCACAAATCATGCCCTGTTAATCATTATATATTCGCACTAAGCGGTATACTTCCACGTCAAGAGAAAGAAGTGTCAAAATGAGGCTACCTATCTGATTGTGATCAAATGAAAACTAAATAAATGTAAATATTCTTTAGACCAAAATGTTATTAGGTATTTTTTAAAAATTAATAATTCTTTTAATGTGTGTCAAAATGAAATGTTCACCAAATTTTTCAATTTTGAAAAAGAAATCAGCCATTTTGAAATTTTTGTATCATTATTGTAAAAAAGAAATGCAGTTGTGAAAAATCTCTGACAGAGTTTAGTATATACATGTATTGAGGTCATAATAGCACAAATTTGGCCATTTTGTTCAAAATAATTTTCACGAAATACACAAAATTTCATAAAAACACATTTTACCCAAAACGCTAGTGCTTATACAACCTTGAATGTAGAGTTCCATTTTTAGTGCACACAGATTCTGCAAACTCTGTAGTCAATTAAGTATACATATAGGTTTGTAATATATAGGAGTGCATGTTTCTATGATATCTGGCCGAGAAGTGAAGTCACTTGCCAAGTTGCACATTACCTTAAGTGAGGCATGTCCCTGGGTCCAGGTACTTGCCATCACCAATATTCAAAGAGGTCAAATGTGACAATTATTATATGTGAAGCCAGGTGCCCAGAAACATAAATACACCAAACTCAAAAGAAAATATTTGTTTTCTTGCATGATAATAGCAGGACAAGTCATATACATTATCCAGCATATTGGCATCACCAGCTTCCTGTCTCATATTACATTTTCAGCTAATGAATAAAGCTGGTTTTGTTTATTATCCCCAAAGGGTCTCCACCTGCAACATGTGAATGGGGTGGAGGTGGGAGAACCTGCATTGCCACCTACTGGCAACACGCTATACCCTCATGAAGTTACAGCGTTACGTGAAGGTCGCATTCTGGCTATGTACCTCAGGGCTCGCCGTGCAGTCCAATAGCTTATCATATTGACCATTATGCTGCACGAGCACAGAACTCGGGGGGAAGTCTGTGTAGAGTCTCAATGACGTTGATTTAGCTACTAGCGAGTTGCGAAACCGTAAATTCAGCAATCATACTATAATGCTTGATAAACGTAAAGGTGACCTAGGTATGTTCCACAAAAATGGGTCAATTTTCACAGTTGAAGTGAAGCTTAAATTATGCTTATAAACATGTGCAAAATAAAGGAGGAGATGTTGTTATCAAGACGTCATAAAAGAATCTAAAATGTTTATACATTTTGAGTTATAGTGTTGTAAAAATACATCTCCTGTGCAGGATTACTATGTGATATGGTGAGAAATCCAGAAATAACTTATCACTGGTTTAACCAAATTATACATAGTTTTGCAGAATTACTGGACATCTGTGGCTTCAAGATCATGACTAATGCACTGTCTTTGACGGTTTGCTTTGCAGATTATTGATGAACAAATATTTGGGATGCATTCTGTGCAGTGGCAGCAGCTTTGAAGCATTGTACTACAATTTAAACGTGCAATAAGAAAATCCACGTAACAGGTTTTATGTTTGTTTGCTATAGTTTTGGGTTTTTTTCTGTTTTTGGGGGGGGGGTGGTTTTTGCTTGGTTTTTTGTTTTTGTTTTTTTTTTTTTTTTGTTTTGTTTTTTTTTTTTGGTTTTTTGTTTCGTTTTTTTTTGTTTTGTTTTTTTTTTGTTTTTGTTATTTGTTTTTGTTTGGGGTGTTTCTGGTTTGTTTGTGTCACTTTGCATATATTGATGTGAAGACGTTGCATTTTGTGGTGACACTGAGTCTGAGAGTATGGTAAATTAATTCTACTTGGACATAGCTGGACCCACGTCAATTCTTCAGAGTTGACACAGCCTCCCTCCCTACCCTCCCCCCCCTCACCTGTTGGTGCCTCATGGTGCTTTACAAATGATGAGGAGGGTTGCTTCACTAACAGACTGCGGTATATATATATATATATATATATATATATATATATATATATATATATATATATATATATATATATATATATATATATATATATAGATAGATATTCGTACCAAAAAGATATAATACACATTACGCCTCATTAGGAAACAATAGGCACAAATATCCTGGTAAAATATTGGCCGTAGGAACAGTAACCATGAAGAAGTTAAGAAGCCAATAATGTCTGTACATCCGTTTGGCGTAATTGTACAGGTACATAAGTAGTATTTTAAAGATAAGCGAACTGCACTCGCCACATCATACATCACGAAGGTCAAGTGTATTTGCCCACCTTTACCAGAAAACTAACTTGAACACTGAGTAAATATGACAAATGAAGCAAGACTAAACTTGCTACCTATTTTATGCAGTTCCATACATTTCCTGCATGCTTACTGCCAGAATATTTGTTTTCGCTTAAAAAGCCCGATATATCTCTTAGATAAACATGAAATTGTAAACTCAGAACTTCTTTTATATTAGTCAAGCATTGTAATGTAGCATTCTAGTTCAATATGTGCAATCATGAATGAGTTTTTGCAATGAATAGCAATCAATCATTTAACACTTTACCGCTCAAATCGCCCACAGGCGCCCGGATGCATATCGCCGTCTGCTTTAATGTCATTACTTTAAGTAAGGGCTTTAACACACTGACCATCCGGCCAGGCGATTTTGTGATCGTACGAGCGCCGTGCGAGTGTTCCAAGTCGCCTGTAGCCTACAGGTGTTTGTTCAATGTGTCTCACCGCCGGCCCGAGTTCGGAAAATCGCGCCGGTTATGAAACTTGTACCAACGTCGTACGGATTTTTTTTTTTTTTTTTTTTTTTTAATTGTCGTGCGAGGCCAAGCCGATTTGTGTGTCAGCCTGTTGTAGTTAAGAAACTAGTATACCGAGGGTGCTCCTGTCTGTCATGTGACCATGTGTCTCGGGCATAAAAGGGGAGAGCGTGAGATCTTGATCTGACAAGATGCCTTGTGGCCGTTGAAAAGGAAGAACTCGTTGTGTTCAACCATCAACCAAACCAAACTTAACGCAAGATGTCAGTAAAGTGTCGCCGGGTCCTGAGATTATGATTACGCCAGAAAGGCAGACACAAATTCGCGAAACGACATTAAAGTCTTTGCATGAATTCCAGCGTGACGGAATCACCAAAATATGACATATTTTCATCTTTGACCAAACTTTTCTCGCCAATATGTACAATATGTCTTCTAAGATCATACTGTATTGGAAGCATTTTTCTGCTCTTGCAGACTTTATCATTCCACTTAGATGTGCACGTGTTTTTAGAAATATATTTAGCACTATTGCCTGCATGACAGAATCACAAAACCAGCCATTAAAAGTTTCACTTACAACATAATGCAAAAGTTTAGCCCCAGGTGTTCTGTTTTGCAGAAAAAAAGCTATGTATTACAAAAGCAATATTTTTATATTCAAATATCAACATTGTGATGAAAACCAAAATACTTTATTGTGAACTTGACTTAAATGAAAAACACGTCAGGTGACGGAATCACAAAATTGACAAATCCACCAGCACAAGGCCCCAAAAATGTTCATTCAAACTGTTTAATTTCGAACAGAGTGCACTTACTGCCATTTATATGCTCAGCTGCTAATATTGGATAGCTGAACTTAGTTTCAAAACTGTGTTTATCCATTGCTGTTTTATTGTATAGAAGATGTTTCAAGCCTCCTGTAAAATATATTTTCCGGAATTGACCATACAGTTATACCTTGCAAATGGCCAAGAAACAACAAGTTTATATTACATAGAATATTTCGAAGGAACATAATTATACACTCACTTTAACCAAGACTGAAGTAGCGACAGTGGATTTTTTTCATATTTTATTTGAGTTTTTTTTGTCCAGAACCACTTCCTAGTAGTCACTACCCTATTCCGCAGTCCGAACTCTTTACTCTCCATAAACCAAACTGCCACTATTCAACCTATCTACATATGGAAGTACTATTGTCTATATTGCGCACGTTCTTCTGTAGAATTTTGACATAGGCTGTATTAGCCCAGGCAAATTTAAGGGTCTTCGGCGAGTAACTGCTCAGAACACGTTTCGGAGCCCATACCCACACGTCTCACTGGGTAGCGGCTCCTTGACCAAGCTAAATATTGAGCAAAGGCAACCCGCATTATTTATGAATAAATACGAACGTGGCAAATAATGAATAAACTAAATACGTGAAGTTTTGCTTATAAATGCAGAGCTTCATTATAATGAAGAATACCTATCAAACCAAATGTAATAACTAATTTTGTATATACAAGTTAAGATACAAACAATTCGACTTACCCCTGAACCAATATATACCCTCTCTATCTGGGTAGCTTATCTTAGTTAAACCACCTCCCAGTGTATGACTGAAGTAGAAACAAACTGGGGCATTATATTCAGTCCCAGTGATTGTAAAATAAACAGTTGCAGCTAGACCACTTGTACAAACCGTGGGAAATCCTAACAAGTACTGCAACTATGGACATCCCGCACCAGAAATGTAAAGCAAATCCCATGATGACACCTACTGCTGACTTAAAAAGTCTCCAAACATAAAGCTCTATTTTGCTGGCAACCCTGAGTCAATGTTTCAACATCATTGGTCAAGTTTGCGACATTTTGGTAAATACTGTCAAATTTGATATTTTTTTTTCATTGAGTAAATGTGTACTTAGGCATGTCAGAAAAAGAATGAACATCATTACGATTAAAGTCAAAAACATGTTATCAAAACATAATTTTTCTGAACCAGATTCTAAGTACAATTAGACAAGGTTGTTACGTTCGTGGGTTGCTGCTTGTTACCTATAGCCCCTGGGGTTTAACCTAAGAGAAAAAAAGCTAGCCGAAATGTCTGAAGTGTGAATTTTAAACAGAATGATGCCAAAAGATAAAACTAAGTAGCAAAACAGGCAAGTCGAAAATCTCTTAAATTATTGAAGCCAAGCTTTCTAACAACCTTTCGATATTAACAGATAAATTTGTAAGGCAAGTCAGAAAAGAATGAAATCAAAGGAAATGCATTCAAAATGAATTTTATCTTAACCAGATATGAAGTACAATTAGGCAAGCTTGTAGCTGTCGCGATTAGCTGCTTGTTACCTTTAGCCCCTAAGGGTTTAACCTAACAGAAGCAAACCAGCCTAAAATGTCTGAAAGGTGAGTATTGAACAGAATGATGGCAGGGGATAAAATTAAGTAGCAAAATATGCAAGTCTAAAATCTCTAAAGTTCTTGAAGCCAAACTTTCTAACCATCTTTGAATATTTACAGCAAAATTTTTTTTAAATATTTAATCAAAAGTACACATTTAAATCCTGTTGACTCAAGTTTACTGTAAATAAACTTGGTTATTGATGCAAAGTCCTGAAATTTAGAACAAATACGACCAAATCTCAAAATTTGTGACAAAAATGTATTATACCGAATATATTCTGAAATGTTCCTGTCCGGGGGAAGGATAGTTAGCTACTTCAAAGTTAAAATCATCTATTTTGTGATAGACTTTAATGCAAAACCTGTCATTAGTGACCTGAATATACAAGTTCAGAAAAACATCTCCGAGACCATCTAAATTGTTACCTTCCAGAGGGATATCTTTTGGATAAATTTGTTTAGCAATTTCACTGAAACTTTTGTACATTTCGGAAACAATGTCATCAATATATCTTGCGTTGTTTGATAATTTTGTAGCCATTTGAAAGTCCCTTTTCATCAATTTATTCATATACCCAAAGTCAAGCCAGGTTATATATAATTATGCAAATAATGGGAAGCAGTTGATGCCCATTTAAATGCCTTTTATTTGTTGAAAAACATATGGTCCACACTGAACAAAAATATTATTAAAAAGAAATTTAATAGCATCTAGCAGTGTAAGATTTAACGTTACTTTTTGAATTTTTATTGTGAGACCAATATGCTTTCTTTGAATATGGATTAATATTTATGTATGGTTTACCATTATGCTTAAATATTTTGCCTATCAATTCTGAAAGATAATTTTGACTTCATCTATGGGTAGGTTTGTGTACAGTGTAGAAAAAATCAATACATTTGATATTTTTGGCTTTTAAATCTTTGATTTTAGTATGAAACTTTGGAATTATATTTGACAGAGTTTGTCCAATGTTTTTGTATCCAATGTTTTTCTTCACTATAACTGTTTATAATTAATATAAGAAAATATGTGAGAAAGGGAACTGTACACTTAAATCTACCTAAATCAAATTATTTTTAACTATTTCATGATCTGTATTGGTTCATTTCTCGATGGTGCTGAAAGTTATATATATATATATATATATATATATATATATATATATATATATATATATATATATATATATATATATATATATATATATATATATATATATATATATATATATATAAATCAAACCAGTTAAGAATTTAGGATGTTAACTCAGAAATTCCCTTCTACCTTAAAGATTACCTGGAGGTGGCAATGTATGGTTCAGTTCAAAAGGCGTGTGACCAATATGTGAAACACATCCCGTATTTTGTTCTCTGAAAGGATCGATAAGTTGTAAATTAACTGTCAAAAACTTTGGACGTAAAGATAAGTAGGCTTACCTATTGATATGGGGGTAATATGAGTACCTGGATGTCCATTAGTTGCCAATTGCATAAACTAATGGAAGGTATGAGCTATACCCATATTACCCCTTCTGTGGGGGAAATATGCACACCTTTGCATTGATACTTTATATGATATTTTGCATTTTCATTCAACCTGACGTACGATTCTGGAGATAATTTAATCAAGAGCAAAATATGAAGCTGTTAATTACTCCCTATAGATGCATTGAGTAAAAAAGTATGTACTTTTATTAAATTCCACTTGAAATAGCAAGAACCTATATTACCTTGTGGCTATGCTCATGTTACGCGGGAAATATGGGCATGTTTGAAATTTTTTGTTTTTTGCCCCCCAAAATTTAAAATGTATCAGTCTGCTGGTTAATTTTTTTAGGTCTTTAATGCTAAAGAAATGTAACAGGCTGGTTATTTTTAGGCATAGGTGTACGCTTTGCTTTCCAAGAGAAAATCCACAGGGGGACCATATCACCTCATGCTACCCCTACATCTAGAAATTGCATAAAAGTTTATTTGTGCACTTGCATTGCTGAAAAGAAAGTTCTATGTAACATAGTACTGTTCACAAAAAAGTGTTCTGGTGGTTTCTCAAGCAGAAAATTTCCAGACTATCTGTGAGCTAAAAACACTTAAATATGATAGTGTTCGTCCAGGCGAAATATTCTCGTCTGGCAGTTTCAACATACATACCTGATTAATGGAAATAAAATCCAAGACATGAAATTGAAATTTAATTTAGGTATCAGATATATGGAAGGTATGTAGGGTTTAAAGTTTTGATATATATGTGACTGATTAGTATAATTCAAATTGTACAACTTTTGTATTATGTTCATGTAACTTGCCATCATCATGAAGCAAGAAAGAAAGAAAGAAAGAAATACATAGGCCAATCAATATATCTGCGTATACACACAGACCTATCGACAATTATCGAATGCATCTGGAAAATGTTAAAACTGGTTTTGAATAGTACATACATGTGATTGAAATTTTACAACCACAGGTAGACCGATATAATTAACTACAAAGTTGCCCGGTTGTTTACAATCAATTCAATGGCAGCTTATATATAAATGTCAGCAAAAATTGCTGACGTAAATTTGTGAATTTTCCTTTATCATTATTACAATTGTTGACAATAAAATACAGATATGCTGGTCGTATGATTAGGTTTTTTGCAGTAGGTCACCACGACCCAGGTAAATATAGGCAAAGATTAACGTTCAGTATAGTCATGTGTCCAAAGTGTGTCACTCTTTATTGAAATTCTTTACTAATATCGATAGTTCTAGGAAAAGTCGTGCTCAGGCTGCTCTTAATATTTAAGAACCATCGCCAGTGTGGAGACAGATGCTTTTTCATTTTCACAGGGTTTTTTTCAGCGTTTCATTTTCTCGAAGGAATATGCTTAACTGACGTCATAATAAAGCCTGCGACAAGACAAAAAAAGATTTTGTATCCATCATATTTTCATTTATTAATCATGCTCATCGTAATTTTCAGTGTGGGGAATACTGTCAATTGTATAAAAGTTGAGGCAGTATACGTAGGCCTAATGGGAAGATTTATTTTTATCATCAACTGTTTATTTCTTGAATATCTGCCTTACAATAATTCCTCATCTGATTGGCAGAATGCCAATGCTTAGCGCCTAATGTGAAGATAACATATATTTATTTAAAATTGTACACTCGCAGAGTGTTATGACACTATGGGGTTTATTCGACAGGAAAGAAACAAACGACGTGGCGGAATCACGCAATCACCTGCGAAACAAAAAACCTGTTCGCATTATGATTTTCAGGTAGGCAAACAAATTATGAAGATGGATTTGAAGATAAATCGATTATTGTAATTTGTATTGTAATTATTCAACCATACTCGGAACAGAAATTGTTATATCATTCGTATTTACTTTACAGTTTGCATGTCCACCTGAATCAGGGAAGTATATACAAAAAGAGTGGGAGTTATATGATTCCCTCATGCAAGAAAAAGTGATTCCATCACTGGTCCTAGGCCCATGGCTTTGATATGGCTAAAAAGATTGACAGCTTCTGAAGCAGACTCGAATTTTAGCATTGAATATGGAAAACGAACAAATAACTAGTAAAACCTTTGCAACCAGCTTGAAAACTTGCGTATTTACATGACGGGATCACCGAATCAAACCAACACCGCATGTTCGTTCATGGTAAGTGAGGTAAGTTGACGGCTAAATAAGTACAAGTTCTGAGCAAGTAATATATTTATTCTGAAGCACCAGACCCTACTCTTACTTATGGTATCGAACTTGCCACATAGTCTGTTCTATCTTCTTGATAATGATTGTGAATGTTGAGTTTCATTTAGGCCTGTTTCGGCGGTAAAGCAGTTAAGTAGTTCCAGTAGTTTTGCACCTATAGACTGGCAGCAAAGTAGGAAATCACCCCTAAATGTTTGTAAAATGTATGTTTAAAAAATGTAATTATAGCTCTCATTTTTTATGTGGCAGAATTAAAAGTATTGAACTGAAAAAAATGCCTTTTTGTCTTGCTGTTTTAACAAAGCGAATCAGCTCGTAGCCTTGGGGGAAGAGGAAATCCATCTATACTATTCGACACACAAGGATTACCGCAATACGGGCCCAGGACTGGACACATTCAAGCGATTATCCATCATATCAGGAATAGATGGGGGGGAGCTATTATAGCTCCTGTTTAAGTGTAATGTGGCATATTCACCACAAAATTGTCAAATGGACTGCAGACCTAAGCATTATAACAATTAGCACAGGGCGGGTTTTGTAAAGAGGCAGTATGGGCCCCCTACCCAAAATTAACACTTCACAAAGTTAGGCCTACATGTAATTAAGAAAAACTGTAACCAAATAATGTGACACGTATCAGAACAATGCTGAAAATCTATATATGCTGCATGTAGATCATGTAATCGAGGTCGATGGTCACGTGAACAAACGCAGCGCCAAAGCAATAAAAAATACGGCTGGTCAAATTGAATCCAGTCCGTTTAGTTTTTTAATAAGATAAACAAACACCCACATAACCAAGCGATCGTGGCTAATCTCAGGTCGTCTCAGTGTGTCTGGCTTAAAAGAATTCCATTTTGCAGATAAACACGTGTGACGCAAATACTTGCACGAGTGTAGAAACCTTTGCAGCAATATCAATATCTTCTGATCGAATCGTGCGTGTTCGAAATCTGCGCGGATTGACCACTCGGGGCGGCGCTGAAACACATTGATCGTTATAAAATCGCACGACGTTCGTGCGAATCCTGAATCGGCCGGTTGAATGTCAGGGTGTTCAAGCTCCCTAAACTGTTTCATCGCCGCTACAAGCCAGAGCGTATTTAACTCGTACGAGTCGACGAAAGCTTGTGCCGGCCGACAATTACTCTGCCGGCCGGCGCATATTTCAATGTGTTAGGGCCCTTGTATTTATAAAAAAAAATCTTTTTTTTTGCCCGAGTTGTAAATGAAACTTTTTTCTGATCACACGCCAAAGTCAACCACTTTCCTTGGCACTGGTCGGGTGCATTGTGGCAAGGAAAGTCACTATAGCAATTAACTTAGTCTTATGTTAACTAAATTTCGGTTAAAGCAAAATGACTGTCAAGGACGCGATCAAGGCCCAATTAGGAAAGTTTCTGGCAACACGGAAATCGAACAAAAATAACTGTAAGACAAAAAAAAATCATATTTTCAGTGGCTGTATTTTCAGTGGCTGTTGGACAGTTTATACCAGAAACCAGTTGTGACGTTATCATTATAATAGTAACCCCAGCAGCTCTCATGCCATTCTCAATATGTGCATTTTTAAAAAAAGTGCAGGTATCATATCGGTCTCACTGTACTCTAAGCACTTCAGTTTTTTTGAGCACATGGGCGTTCATACTCGCTTAAGAATGTGAGTATACATACTCACTGACGTCCCCCGGAAAGATTAGTTTGTCAATTGGGCCGTGCGATGTGCGTTTTGACCCTGTCAAAACAAAATTCACTATCATCATTTTATTATTATCCTCCTTGATCAGAAGAAATCTGGAAAATGGATTGTTGTTGCAACATAGCACATATATTCTTCATGTAAATGTTCAATAATCATAAAGTTTCAAATAATTTGAGGAAAAACTGAAAAGATAGGAAACTTACGCGATGGTAAATACAAAATTATCTTAAGTTTATCCCCTTGTGTGCCTTGCGCCTTTCGTCTCAAGACGATTATGTGCTAATATGATATATCGGCCCCATGGAGTCTGCTATATCTAGTACTGAATTATGAGCGACTAAACCGACAAAATTTACCGTCGATTGCCAGTGCGAGTCCAACGCAAAGATGTCAGCGTTATCTGAGGAGTTGTCTATTATTACATTAATGCTTTAGCCTTCACGCTTTGAAAAATTCCCAATGTTAACGCTCTGTAACCCAGATTGGTTCATCTGGTTTTACTAATTGTCCTCTCAAATGGCTATTCGCCTCCGCTGGTTCCGGTTGTACGGATTTATATTATTTTTCAATTGATACCTTCCTTGATTCGATTGTCAAGACTATATTTAACACTTTCTCATTCAAACTCGGAGAGATCAGCGCGTGCTGAAAAATGCGGTTCACCTTGTTGGCCGTTTCAGGGTGAAAGTCTGCACTGTACGTATAATCCATGTGCCTGCGAAATACCCAAATATCTTGAAAGGGACTGACCCTGACCAACAATATGACTGATTGAGAGTAAAAAGTCTGGACGCCACCAGTCCTATATTCAGTATCTCTGCAAAACACAGGGAAAGCATCACCGAAGAAGCCACTCACGTACGTATTATGCAATTCTGCAAGGGAAAACAACTACAACCCACTCCCCAGCTGAAAAGAGGCAGGCAAAAGGTCACAACCTCCGATTTGGGGGGGGGGGGGATCATCCAAAGTCCAAGTCGTTCATCATATGTTTTGAGAAAAACGAACTGACCAGGCAACGATATACTCAGCATCCCATGAACGCCACACTACCACCAATAGGGGTGATCCGGGTGGGTTAAATTTCTTGACGCACAGCCTTTCATTCCCATAGTGCATATTTGTGACACCTAGCAACCGCGCCCATGCTATTTGAGGTCAGGTGTAAAGGTGGGACGGCAAAGCCCATTACATTACAGTGAACCTAAAAGTCCTGAAAGTTTCACCCTGCATACGAGGAAGAATTTTGTATTCATCATCTTATCTACTTGGAGTACATATATGGTCATCCTGCAATTTTTACAGCCTGGTGTGAAAAAATGAAAGTTTAAAGCTTATTTAACAACATATAGAGAGGTAAAATTTATACCTGCTATATTCCAAAAGGTGAGGATCATGGAAAGTGACCACAAAATGTGGGCATTTAACCATGAACAGGATGAGCAGCACCATCTTTAGGCGAATTTAGAACTAACCCAGATCTCTCCTATTACTCTCACTTGTCGAACTATTTATTTATTTTAAGAAGTGCACATGGATATCGACAGCAACCCCCTCTGGCGACGGCACAAATGCGTCCCGGGAAAAAGTGTCCTTTGTCAATATTTTGCTACGCCAGACCAAAAAAGACAGCGAACGAGTATATATAGAACTGCGTATATGAACTAACATGAATCTTCTTTTAAAGCTGTATTTTTATCATAAATTCATTTTTCATTTGAGAGTGAATTAAGTGCATTGGTGAAGGTCAATGGAGCGCTGTTACCAGTGCATGTACTCATTTCACGAAGGCGCAGGTTTTACATCAACAAACTTTGATGCATTTTTGCATGTATCGTAACTTCCCCCTCAAATACATGTAATAATAATAAACACATACATGCGCTTCCAATCGATAGTGCAAACCCATGTATTCATTCTCCTTCATACAACCTCACCCTATTTTTACGAATTTATTCTATAAACGTATCTGGTTAAATATGTAGCTTTGCTGACGGTTTCGTCATTTCAGGTCAACAATTATTGATAACCTCCAAACTGAAGAATCATGATTTATGCTGGGTGAACGATTCTGGTACCTCTTATGTGGGTCTATGTTGTTGCAATACATTGAATTCATTTGAAAAGAAGATGGACTTTTAAAAAGATGCTCTCGACAAAATTTCTGCTTAGTTTGATTCCTGGGGTAATGGGGCATGTGTGGACTAGATGGTGCCCCCTGGTGATACTGATCTCTGGCCGCTACATGTGCAATTGGAGGCACCTGGATGGCAAGTGAATCTGGCTCATCTGATAGGCCAGTCGTTGTTCACAGGAAGTGGTATGTCTTGAAAATTAGGTCCCCAAATATTCGCCACCATTCAGGTGATGTATAATATAATGAAATGTATCTGATGGAGTAGTCAAATAGCTGGAAGATAAGACATTGAAGTTAATGTTATGTCAATTTATCATAATACCCTATGTGATGAAGAAGACTTACCTTATGAAATCTGATCATTCAAGCCGCGTAATCCAAGGTTAATATGTCCCGAGGGGGTAGTACCCTGCAAGTATAAATGAAATTTGCTATCCTTCTTACTTTGTCTTATTCAAATAGAGTGCCAAGGTGAGAGACACGTTGGTGTTTGTCCATAAGAAAGAATAAGAGTTCTTACACGTGCCACTGCTGACATTGTCAAGATTGTGTTGCAAAAAATACGTGTATTTGTGGAAACACTTTCTTAGGTGTACATTTCTGTGTCAACAGGTAAAGTCAATCAGTGGCCGAACAATCTGTTTTAGCCGAAATGCATATAGTACAGTAAGCAGGCTGACAGCATGGAAAACCCAAGGACGTCCCGGTGTACTGGCGCATAAATATAATTCTCATCAACATCAAATACTTGGACGCTATAGATAAGCAATTTAAAACAAATCACACATTTAGGATCTCGGTAAGGTGCCAAACCACATTTCACCGCGAATGAATGGACGAAAGATGCGCCACAAGACGCGTTGTAATAGGCAAAGATGAAAGGTACCGTCTTTGGGGTTTACCCAAAGCTTGATACAGCTCCCTGAGGAGTAATTTAGATGTCTACGCGAATCACACGTGCTTGTTAGTATTCTTGGTAGCAATTTCTTTCTTGCCCACAACATACGTGTTCTTTTCAATTGAGCTGGCCACAATGCTCTCGTCTGACTGTTTGTGCGATAAGAAGATGAAAAAACATGGTTGTACCTAAACGTTGTAACTGCAGCAAGGCCCTGTCTGGATTTTCTTAACCATTCACGTATTTGAAAACAACCAAACAATATCCCCATGACTTGACGAAGCTGAACTCAGCTGGCAACACATCATGGTGTTCAACTAATGTTCTAATGTATTAAGGTCCTCCTCTGTCAGGTCTCTGTCCCCGCCACCCCTATTTGCTGCAACATGTGATGTGAAATCTTCATTGACAGTTTCCGGCCAAAGGCCCTAGTGCAAAAGCATATGCAAATCATAAACTGGTCGACAGTGGAAAACCTCCAGATGCACTATACTACATGTATGCTTTACCATACATGAACTCAGTTCAAGATGGCCTGCACATACGCCTACATATATAAAAACTATGACTGTGTAAGAAGTTTGTTGTTGTTGTTGTTGTTGTTGTTGTTTTGTTTGTTTTTTTGTTGTTTTTTATTTTTTTTGTTTTCTTTTGTTTTTTTCCCCTTCCAAATATGCAAATTCTTGAGTGTAACGTTAATACTTTTTACGCTCATTTCAACAATGAGATTATGACCAGAACGTCTTAATCCTGTTGCTGCTGAAATAAATAATTGCCTCGAAGTGTCCGAGATTTGTTCACGAGCGCATGCTTGCACGACAGTTAGGCCTATTACTTAATCTACGCTACCATCATGGGACAGGTTATTCAAAATGGCTCCGTTTCCGATTTCTGCTGTCAAAAGTAATTGGGAAAATGGAGAGCGAGCTGACACGGAATTTCTATGGTTATTTCTTCAATAAGGAAAGAACAAAAAATGGAATAGAGCTTCCAACTGCCATTTCCACTGACGTCGATGCAACGTCACGCCATCTTTTTCTCGTTTGCCCATGCAGTTTCGCTTGTTTAAGCACATGCAGCTACGACACCGTGTATTGGTATATGACCATATTAATAGCACCGCCACACCCCCGTAAATCAACAACACTCTTTGTGTGTGTGTGTGTGTGTGTGTGTGTGTGTGTTGTCTGCGATCTGTGTGACGAAAATCGCTTGGAAACCCCAGCCTGGCCTGGCGGTCGTACCCCCGGCCTTCTGGGCATGGACACGTTCTAGGCCTAGGTTCCTCTGAAATCTATCCTAACAAAGTGATTTATTTAGAAAACACAAACAGAGCACAGGGTTTACTGTTTGCTCTTGTGGTATACTACATGTTGGCTTCTTATGTGCACTGAATTCAGTATTTTTAAATTATAAGCGCCGTTGGAATCGTGCGTAGCGGTGAGTGTGGATCGACGATCCGCCAACACCAAATCCGAGCTGGCAACGTGTCCTTTTGGGGCAGCTAAGGGATATATCATATAATGCGAGTTGCGATCTAGAAGGCCTTCAGAAGCGACCTGGTGACTGCTCTGTCTGAAGACATTAATTAAGGTAAGAGGTAACATGCGCATCAAATGTTACATACTTTGCGATGCTTATTTTAGGTTACGCTCACACCTGTAAACTTTTTATATCCCGCGGAAACCCATTTGCAACCCCAGAAGCGTGTTTGCTCAGGCGAGGTTTCAACAATGCGATTTCGTGAATCGTTATTGATCATGTATGACACTTTATCGACAACGTTTTCTGAATAGACATGTATAATTGACATAATTTCCATAATGCCCGCTAAGTTTGAGACTGGTTTAAATAAAACTGTGGACATTTCCCGGGATGCATAAAAAGTTGCGTTACACACTATGGCGCTCCGCACAGCGAAAATCTCGTTCATTGGTTAGCCGCGAGAAGTAGCCCGTGATTTGGAACCATCACTATATACTCTCCAACATGATAGGAACACAGAATTTATATGTACGTAACCATGAGAGCTCATTTGCGCTCGCAATTTATCTTATCTTTTACTTTTTTTTAACTTCTCCGACTCTTGTCACCACACATAGGTAGCCTTGATTCAAACACATTTTTGTATAGGTAGTCTTTATGATCAGCATTGGTCGTAAGTGGGTTGACCTCATGTCACATCAATCGGAGGTATTCATATTCAACTGTAATATGTAACAGCCAGGCTGTGGAAGCTCCCGAAGGCAAAGTACAACTCGCATGGCCTGCTATCGCAGGCATGCTCGTTTTGACTCGATGCTTTGTCGCCCTACTGTGTTTGGTGTCTTTCCAAGCGTGATTCATATTTTGCGATGACTGTGTTTTGTCTAGTTCCCTAAAGCCTGATTCATATTTTCCGTGCAGCGCCGCTATATTGACGTAGCGGCGAGGCAGGGAACCAGCCAAGGCCATAGCCTGGGGCAGGTGAGCGTTTATCTTTGCTTATCAACTGTCATTCCCTGAAGAAGGACTAATGATCCGAAAATTTGAGAAAAATATTAATAATTATGTACACGACAATGAACTTGTTCTTTCATTTGGGTTAATCTGTCGCGGAGAATGATTCAGTTTTCAAGGGTTCTAGACTGCACTTCCGCTTCCTGTTTGCTTCAAAAAACAACTTCCGTGCTGCAAGCAATTCAGGCCATCCACTAGCAAGATAAGGGAGCATGAATTAATTTGTTTCCTGTACGCACGTAACGGTTTAGCTCCCTTCGGGAGCTATAAATTGCAGAGTAGCTCTGGTTCCCTGAGTTGCAAGGCAACCGAACTATGCCTCACCCATGATCGGTTTAAACATATTTTATTTCATGGTGAGGGCACTTTTACCAGTTACGTGACTTAACCATCCAGAAATAACAGTTTTTCTACCAAACGAAAAAAAAATCCTAAATATGGTTAGAATCTTTTATGTTTTCAAACTTAGTGAACGACTTTTCTTCAACTTTTTGCTTTCTCCTGATGTTACTTTTATTAAAGGAGCTAATTTGTCCCTGCTCAATACATGACTCTGCCCTCCTTCCTGTCGCGTTCCTTGCTGTGGCATAGTGGGCAGCAGGGAATCCCAGCTGATATGAATACCTCCAATTACACCTGCCTCGCTTTACACACAAACACACAAACAAAATGATAACACCAAAAGCTTTGTTTCTATCGACGGACCTCGGGAATTAATGTTGTATATACTATATGGTGCTCGGTTGTGTAAATGTCAAGCCGAAAACCAAAATAAGTGTACAACTGGGACTAAACTCTCTAAATTGTACATGAATATCCCTAAATGTGACCTTCACCATATGTGATCTCATATATATTTCACCTTCGGGGACGTGGTACCCACTACATCTGGGCGGAAGAGGTATTTACTTGCTCTGTAGCATATTAAGGACAGGTAAGACACCAAAAATAAATCCCACTTTAGTCAATCCTAGCTCAAAATGTATTTGCTTTAGAATAACATATCATATATGTGTGTACTCGTCATACTCCAAAGAATTTATATGTTCCGTATTTGTGTGTCTGTGATGTTAATTGTTGAATAAACAATTGAAAGTTGACCGCAAAGCATCCACCCCATAAATGTCGATATAAGTCACTAGTTATTTGTGATAAAATCATAATTACACTTGGATCTTAATCCTGACATATTGGCAACAAAAAACGATCCAGCGATATTTTATATTTGGTTTCGTTTTTCTGTTATCCATCCTCAAAGTTTGACGTTTCAATTTTCCCTTTGATTTTCAAGATGTTCATTTTCTTCATTTCATAGAAAAAGAACGAAGCAAAATTTAGAAAATCGCTGAATCGTTTTTGCAGTTCAGACATAAAAGAATCAAAAGCCGTTAACCGGATTAAATTTCGCCCAGTCGTTTTCTTGGAATAACCATTCTTAGGTGGGGCTCTCGTCCAATTATCCTTTCTGAGAAAACAAGCTTCAAAGGCCTTTGATGTTGATCATTTGCCTCTGAAACAATACCATTTGCTCAAGTTGAGTTGATATTTGTACAAAACGTCGCAAACATCGTCCCTGAACATTTGGGGAGGTTGTCAATCAATTCTTGGCCAATCACATGAATAAAAGAGCCTTTGAAGTAAACATTATTCAGCGATCTGTCAAACGGCAATAGCGACAGTCTGGTTTCAAAGTGTGACGTCATGGAGGCGGCCCTTCCGGCCCCGTGACCTCTAGCCTGGCAACGAAAGTTGTGTTGCCTTGCCTTGCTTCGGCGGGGCGGCCTGCGGCCGCTCATGTTCAGTGCACGGATGGCGGGTTTGGTCTTCCGCCCCCTACCTCTTCACCCCGTTTTTAGGGATTGTGTTTTATTGTATATACTCGTCTCGTATCTGTATACTTTATGTAGTTAGCTTGTTAGACTTGTCTTTACACTTTACTTAGTTAGCTTGTCATTATTTTGTAGTTATTTTCTCAATGAGTTTCATTTCTCTTTCCAACCTGAGCTTTGTAACGCTAGTTTGTGTGTTTTCTCTTGTGTTCACGTTTATGCTTATTTCAATGTGTTTATTTGTACTTTTATTTCCTCATCCCTGGGTTCCGATAAAGTATTATTATGTACGTGGGTATCGTTGATTAGGGTGTAATTTTTTTCGCCCGCCTGTCTTTGGTTTGAAGGACCACTGGGGTAATCCATCGCGGCACGGCCTTTGAAGTTTGAAGGGACATCGTCAGACGATTCCTGCTCCTCTTGAACATTTAAAGTCTCCCTTCATTAGAACGCAAAAGAAGCAAGATAAATATAAAGTAAACCACTAAGGCTATGATATGTTACCATGTTTGCATCTTTGCCCTGCCCACAAACATACTTTCGGCATGCTGCCTTATTTCGCATTGCCGCCCTGACACCACTGTCTTTGTGCCATGGGCCGTTGCTACCTGCAGCCACGTGACAGGCTGTTAAGTATGATTGACGGGTGGCATTGTTCCGTTTGGCGGCTGAAAACCAAAAGAATGACACATGGACGTTCCGATGTCCACATGCCTGTGTGGTTTTTGGCGTTTTTCTTATATTTCTACTTTAGTTAAAAGCTCGAAACTTTGACAACTAATAGAAAGGACATTCATCTTGTAAAAACCGTTAAAATTTTAAAATCGGCCATGCAAAGGTTTTTGGTGTCTGAAGTGTCCTTAACTATTTCGCAAGGGATCTAAGCAATATCGACGTTATTCAAATCATGAAGGCAGGATCCCACAAGTGGTATCAAACATGCGAAAGTCAGTCATCCTGGTAGAATTCAGAGGAGGTTATAAATTCGACTCTTAATCGCGTTTTGTTTCCATGTAAATAAATTTAACCTCTGATGAGGTAATTTTAGAGCACACGGAGAATAGAGACAGATTGAAATTGACCTCAAAATGGCTTCAATTGAAGTGCAGACAGTTCCCAGAGGATCGAATCGAACTAAGTTGGACTTCGATAGTGAACGAATGAAAATGTCGTTTCTCGCCAATGCAGTCATCACGTGTTACTGAATGATGTGAATTTTTTTCTGTCTGCTGCATATCTAAACACTCAATGCTCAGTCACACAAGGAGAAAGAGTCATATGTCTAGAATAAGTACTCTATATTTTCACAAACGGCAATCGCTAACGCCTTTGATTTTCGCCGGTAGGCCCATATTATGGCGGCTGATTGTCACTGATTCTTAGCAACTGTGTCCCATATTTTGACGGGAAATGAATATGCACGCTCCGTATTGTGGCTGCCAAATGCCAGAGTGGTAGTTCCGGAGGCTGCAAAGCCCCAAAGTATAAAGTCTAGGTAAAATGTGCGTTTACATGATGCGTTAAGGCGAACTTTAAACTTTGCATTTTGCTCAAACGCAAACTACAAAGCCTCGAAATTCCAGCTCTTTTGGAGTCAATGCAAAATGCAGTGAGACAGTTGGAAGCTGCAAAAGGAAAAGCCAAGACAAAAACGTGTTATCATCTTTCATCAGAACCGCCTATCTGATGCCAAGCTAATATGTTCATGTGTATCTTGTTCTTATGAATAATGGTATCGTTGCAGTTACAATCCAGATCGTTTTAATAAATGATATCTGGAAAACAACCCATTTACACCAGGGGCAGCGAAAGCAAGGTAACACCAACGGTGCCCCAGGTATACATATACAATGTATATATTATATATATATATATATATATATATATGTATATATATATATAGATAGATAGATAGACCCGTACATTTTTAGTCATGCCTTTATGTATGATATCATATATATATATATATATATATATATGTATATATATATATATATATATATATATGGTCAGGCACGTCTTCAGGGGACATCATTTCAATTCTACGCTTCCGATAAATATTGTTGCATGTCTGGTCGAACCATTTCCAAGCCAGGATAATCACCGTGTTATCGTAGACGTGTTCTCTTGACAAAAGATAGCTTAGTGAAAATCGATATACTACAAAACTTTAACCAACATTTTCTTCGACATCAGACAATAAGTTGCCCATCGTATCAGGTGACCTTCAAGTTGCCACGCATAAAATATTTTACCCAAATATAACTGGCATTAGGAAAAATAATCTTATTAATACATATAATACAATTCCTCAGTGAGGAGGAGGAGGAGGAGGAGGAGGAGGAGGAGGAGGAGGAGGATGAAGATGATGATAACGACGACGTAGATGATGAAGATTCTTGTTTTGAATGACTGAAAAGAAGAGCACTGACAATACATTATCCCCAATATTATCTGATCATTCTGACCCATTTATAATGAGGTTTTTTAGTATGGATATGATACGTTTATTACAAAATGCAACCCGAATGTTATACAGCAATACATAGTTACAACGACTATGTTGCACGACAGAATTGTTTAAATGCATTGTTTTCACTTTTGGCAGGGATCAGATCGGGCAGTTTCTGACATTTTATCTTAGGCTAATGGAGTGCAGGGAGTGGGTTGTTAAGGCTGTGACATAGCACAGTGATTGATCAGAAGAAATATCTGCATATTTCTGATCTTTTGTCTCCCAGGGTTGAAATGCTTAAGGTTTCACGAGCTCGAAAGAACTTTAGGTCAGGCTGGATAATCCTCAAGGCACGTTTCTGTGTGCTCTAAAGCTTGTTTGAGTCAGCTATGGTAAGGGATGTATGTCCACAAGAGAACTGTAAAAAGTGAGCAGGTCTAAAGCGGACAGGCCAGTTCGTCGCAAGTTCTTAAGAAAATTCACCCCACTGGAACCTTTGGCGAGCTATTCGTTTGACTGCACAGCAGAACAAAATAATTATGTATATATAGTATATATATATATATATATATATATATGCACTAGTATACATATGCTAATATATATATATAGTATATATATATATATATAGTATATATATATATCTATACTATATATATATCTATATATATAATATATATATATATATATATATATCATATATATATATATATATATATATATATATTAGCATATGCATACTAGACTGCATTGACTTAGGGGCAGAAGTCGGGTCCCGGGACCGGGAAATAAATTGTTCAATAGCTTGCTTTTATTCAGGTACAGTATAAGAATTCCACAATTCGACATGTTAACTCCTGAACGAAGATCGGCAGTGAAGAAGTCAGAAATACACATAGATCTATACTTTGTTAATCCATATCGAAAGTAAACGGGTATTGAAAATTGGATTCGGGACCCGACTTTTTGGCATTTTTATGGGGGGGTCCGAGTCAATGCACTATATATATACATATATATATATATATACATACATACAATGTATGTTTATATAACTATGCGTGTATGTTAACATTACAACATTTTGCATTCATTTGTGATGTCTTTACAATTTGCTTGGACGCAATGTGTAAAACCATATTGTGCTTTCCCTTTGGGTTAAGTCAAAATATATACCTCACATTCTGTGGTTGCCTGCGGTTACCAGATGACGAGATGCTCTAGATATCCTGTCTCATTATCTTAGACCAATGGAATAAACCAAAGGCACCACAGGGGCTGGATTGGTCAACTCTATATACAGGCGCTACTCTGTATACATATTTTCTAAGATCAGGTGTATACCCACTGGGGTGACTATGTTGCTCTACGCTCACCACAACACAAATGACATGTTCGCCAAATTCCTACATATCTTTGTAGGTACAGGAACTATTGAGACAACCAGTTTAAGTGCACAGGACACCTCCACTTATTATCTCTCCCGCTGAGCTCGCCCATACATATGGCTAATATTTTGTACCAAGAAATAACGAGTTAACCTACTGCAGCGTGGAGTCATAGGACTCATTTTGGACTAGAAAAGCAACTCAAACTTTGTATCAAAGCTCGGTTGGCGACATGATTCCACAGTCGCTTGGTTCTCCAGAATTTGTTCGCCCTTACGGGCTTGGACATTAGATAATGGGTTGCACGTTGGGTTTTATTGAATAGTTCCTGTTGCACTTTAAGCTGATTTATGGAAAGCAGCTGGAAAGCTACCCGTGTCATTTGACCGCAGCGAGATATATTTGTATAACATGGAAAGGGTTTAAACACATATTTTATTTATGTATTTGTGACCATCTAATTAGTGTTTCCTGTGTCAACGGCTCCCATAAAGGGCCGTCACAAAAAGGGATGAAATGTCATAAAGAAGCGAGACAAAAAGGGTCAAATGCAGAGCTGGGTCGAACGAATTTATAGTCATGAGACAAAATGATGTGTTTTTTTGACTTTCACGTGTACAATTTTTCACACTTTTTGAATTTCAGAGAATTTCAAGTGAAGGTTTAATGTAATAGTTTTTGGACATATTTGTTATAAACCTATGTTTAAATACTGTCTGATTACCTTTTCATTTCCACAACTTTGTGCAGTCAGCAAAAAAAGCGAAAATAAAAATGCAGTGCATCAGGGCATTTTGACCTAAAGCTATTGACACTTGTGCGACTCTTTTGATAAATGTCCACTTGATTACACATTTAAAGTGAACTACGGAAAGTTTTGTCCTGATGTGGTCTGTGCATTGCTATGATTTCAATCTGCAACAGTGCTGCCGGCAAGTCCTTTAACCTTTTCGCGCCCAAACTGTCTCTAAAACGATTGGAAATATAATATCGTCGGCTTCTATATTACGACACAAACCTGTCTGCAATACAAACTGAGCATTTTGATTAATAATTGCAAATGGATATCGTGACGGTGTGGTCCAGGACAGCAGTTTTCCTGTGGAAGAGATTTTGCCACTTGGGACAGCTTGTTGGTTCCATTTTAGGAGACCGACGAACGTCAGAAAGTTTTTAATCGGTTTCCCTCTATAGAAGTGCAATGAATCGAAGAGAGGAGGAAGAAAAGAAGTGATCAGTCTACCTGAACCATTTTTTCTCCTTCAAACATGCAAAAGTAGAGAGCAGTTCAACTGAAATATAAAGTATACGAACACAAAATGCGCAATTCGACCGCAATGACAATATTTGGCCACAGGTGCTACAGCTTCTCGTCTTGCAGCTGACGAAATGAAACCGACAAAAGAATAAATGTTTTATTTAATATGAAAGACATGCCGCCAGATCTGGATGAAATCCATACGCTTGCTGCTTCCATATAATTATGTCAAGTATGGAATGCTCACAGAGAATAATATACCGGTGCAATTGTCAGACGCAAACTTGCGGTAATAACTCTATCCCATACCTCAGAACCTAACCGACATGATAATGTTTCCTTCCACTATTGAATAAACATGCACCAGCACGAAACACGACATCCATATAGGAAGCTTTTGATTTATGTAACAGCGTGCACAGGCTTTATTTATTTATTTATTTATTTATTTATTTATTTATTTATTTATTTATTTATTTATTTATCATTATTATTATTATTATTATTATCATCATCATCATCATCATCATCATCATCATCATCATCATCATCATCATCATCATTATTATTATTATTATTATTATTATTATTATTATTATTATTATTATTATTATTAATATTATTATTATTATTATTATTATTTGGTATAATATCTTCACTTGTGGCTGCTCTACCAAGACAAGAAAATATCGAAGGGCGGCTGATGTCTTGTAAGCTGATATATCAACTGGCTAAATTTAGTCAACAATTAGGCAACCACTGTGTATATATATATATATATATATATTCCTGGAGAGAGATAAATTGTATCTGAAACAAACTTTTTCAAGTTTCGAGGCATTGGAAAAGTGGTAATCTTTGAATATGGTGACCTGCAACTGAATGAGCATGAAATATAATGTATGTATGTATATATGCATGTATGTATGTATGTATGTATAAAACTATGTACGTACGTATATTTTTGTCGCCAAAGATTATCTATATTATTATATACTGCCAAACAATTTCAGTGATGAGATTAAAAAAAATAAATGCCTGAGTTTGGTTGTGGCGTATGTAAAAACTGGTCATTCCTTTAGAAATTTGAAAACAAAACAAAAATAAAAAACAAAACAAAACAAGATTTTTTCCGTGATTTGACTCGCCCATCAGTTCTCCAACACCGCTTAATTACATCAGCTGTTCTCATATATAGCACTTGTGTTCGCATGTTGTCATGTATTGTCATGGCAGAGCTCTTTAACATATATTTTGGTGTTCTATTCTTTAACAGATTGAGTTCATAAATGAAACGGTGTTGTTCTTGGAAAGAACATCTTTGACATGGACCAGTTGTATCCGTTTCCAAGCTGAGGGTTCTGTAATGATGAACACCCTTTAGAAGGAGAACACTGGTCTCTTTCAAAACACCGCCAGAACAACTCAGACAACTACAAACACAGAGGCATTTTAAGCACAATAGCATTCATATTTTTTACCGTCTTTGAACCATGAAGGACTCGCTAGACATTCGCGAGGTTTACTTTCTTTACAGTGTGCACTTTTGCATCGAGCATTTCAATTTTCGGTAAGTCAAATGTATTTTCACATGAAGCACAGAGACAGATGAGTTCTCTCACTGAATGAGTGCATCGTGTTTATGGTTCCTGGCTGGGTATTTTAGTGCTGTGTCTCTCAGTGCCGAAGCTTGACCGAGCCAACAGCCTTCCTCGTGTTGCTTTATTGCACCCAAAGTGCGCGGAGGAAAGCTGTTGACCTGGGCCATTCTTGCGCTCTCTTATAGTGTCTGTAACTGTAGACATGCTGGTACTTGAATGAAAAGTCGGGCGGTTTACGAAAAATATCAATCTAGCAGCGTTATGGCAATGTACAGAGCACGGCAACCTTTGTTGAAATTGGCAATGAACGATCTTCCATTGGGCACTTGGCACTGGACCGTACGTTTGTTATCCACACACCCTGGGTCCATGGTGCGCCACACACACACATGTAACGACTAAATATACGGAAGCCTTGGCACTGGCAGTCGCTTAAGACCCTACCCGCCCCCCCCCCCCCCACATTACAACTTTTACGGACAACTGAACCGCTCTGCTGATGCCGGCAGCAATAATGCATGGGTTATTGGCCTGCCGCAGAGTTCTTCCGCCTGCATGGCAAGGGCAGCAGTAAATCTCGGGTTTATCCATGCCTCCCTGAATGAAGTCCTGCGGTTCTTCGATTGCTGTGAATCCGAAATCTGGTAGAAAATTATTTCTTAAATTTTCGCTTTCTCTTTTTAAGTTTGTTTTCGTCGACAGTGCTTCAACTAAGCCAATGTTCTCATTAATTGGCTGGCGCCTTTAACCCCCATCAAGTACCTTTTCATTTGACTTACACAGCGTTGTCAAGTATGGGTCATCCACGCAATGGAAAGCGCCGAAGAAAACTATTGACTAACATGGTGTTACTCTGCCGGGACTCATCCGACACTTTCTTCGAAATGCTTAGTTAAGGAGAAATACTTAAGAAAAGAAATAAAAGCGATCACATAAAACTCTTTGCCGCTATGGACCCCTTTGGCCACAAAAGTGTTAAGACTACCGTTTCCCCAGTTGTCCCTTCCATCTGTGTATGGAGGACTGTATATATGTGAGTCCACCAGCATCAAAGAAGCGCCGAAAAAAAAAATTATTGTGTGAACACAGAATGCGGGGGGGGGGGGGGGGGGGGGGGCGGGATAAGGCGCTCGAACCAGCAACCTTTCGCACTAACTGACAAGCCGCGAATGGGAAACGCACTTATCCACTATTCGAAATCCCCGTTTTGAGGTTTTACTTCAGGCCTTGGCATTTTGGCATGGGATTCTTTGTTTCTAAAGTCAAAAAAGCGAATCAAACCATCTTATGTCGTCACTTGAGATTTCCTTGCATATGTGTGTGTGTGTGTGTGTGTGTGTGTGTGTGTGTGTGTGTGTGTGTGTGTGTGTGTGTGTGTGACTTGATTTTAGGGTTCATTTTATTTCTGCCGTAGTGGTAAACATGTTTGACAACTTCAACTTCAAATAAAGACGAGATCAGTATATCGAGCTGACGGAACATCAACGCTTGCTCTGTACCAGTAATCCTGGTCTAATGAATAAAATTCATAATATATGTATATGTACATAACATACGGAAAGTCACATGTGAATACTGATAATAAATAAAGATTAAGTATCGTGACGGATTTTATCTATTTGAGAGCAAACCCTTAAGAGGCTTATATGTCACGAGGTTCAGAAAAAACCCCTCTACTCCACTGTGTCGGACTAACAAAATACTACGTGTTTAAACGAGGTAGTTAGGAAAGTCATTCATTTTAAAGTTTTGCTCTGCATTGGTCGTGCGAGACATTCTACGCATGGTAATAGTCATTAATGTGCAATATTGGAATTTGAAAAAAAAAATTATAGTTGTTCTAAATTTAGGCAACTTCTTTGAAGAACGACAACATGAACGGTTCAGATAAATAACCTTTTCTGTTCTAGCTTCATAAAGAATCCAGGCAGACAATAGAATTTATGTCTCTGAAAATAACACTTTAAGTGGCTGAAAATAATACCGGGTATGTGATGAGCAATGATAGCGCAGCTGAAACACCACTTTGTATCGTACTTAGAACTCAGCCGTGGCTACGCTGTTGGAACTTGAAAATCCAATAATTCTTGAAGCCCTCAACGCGGTCTTCTTCATTCCTGTCTCCTCCGGCACTTTCATTATTCATAATAACTTTTTAGGGCGGAAAGGCAAGCATATTTATTTTGCTGCACTGGCTGAAGAGCATGAATATTCTTTTTGAGTGTGGCAGTTTTCATTGTAACAAACATGAATACAGCATATCGCGCTCTAGAGGGCAAATACGTAACAAATATCTGCAAGAGACTGCAACACTACAACATGCATCTCGTTATGTTATAGCATATTCAGACTAAAACGGAATACCTTATGTATAATACACTAATACACCACTTGCTGGTTCTACCACAGTACCATCTGCCGTTATAGGTACGGAGGCCATGTTTTTTTTAATATTTTGTTAAAGTTGCATTTGAAGCAAAATACCTTCACTTTTTCATTTCATAGGGGACAAGTATCGTTAAATGGTATGACAGCAAAGCAATGCCACAGTCAGAAAACAATATCGCATACCAGAGAGGTTAATACCCTACAAACGCTTACGTGCATCGGTTGCATGAGTATAGCCAGTTAATGAAAGATGCCGCCATTGGTTGATCCTAAAGGACCGGTCTTTCAGCCATATACACCCTTGAAATTCAAACCTAAGATCATTTGTGTTATAAGGTACAGGGAGCCCGTTATTTGGATGATAACAACGCATTATTTCGCGGAACATGTCCCTAAAATGACTTAACTCCTAATGTGTGTCGAAGGTACCTTTTTAATGTCTACTAAGAGTTTTTAATTACAATATTTGTGATTCATGGATTTCAACATCTAATCGGTGGAATGGAGACGATCTTGTGTTCCTTTCAATAAATCATTTCAACTACCATCCAATTTCTTGTCTTAGTGGTATTACTCTAATCTCAGTGGGCTGCTGAATGTATCTAGCAAGGTGACGATGTCTCCGTAAAAGCCATTATTCATTTTTCAATATAGAATAATAAAATTATCAGATCTATAATATCTGAATTGTTGTCTGTCTTCGAAATGCAGACGGGTGCAGAGAGACAATTAACTTTCCACATGAGCTGACCTATAGCTTCTCATGTCCCTACCAAAAATGTGTTTGTGCATGGTTAGTTTATAAACGACTGGTCAGAGATTGAGGGCTTCAAGAATGTCATCGCAACTATCCGTTGCTTTGAATACAATCTCGTAGCGGGCACTCGTTCCAAAGTCATCACCTCGTGTTCATTGTAAAACCTTTCTAGTAGACATTACATTGCACCGGCGACTCTACGCCAACACAATCAGTTAAACATTAATAAACTGTAATTGTAAAAATCCAACCCTTTAGAGCACATTTCCCACAAATTAAGGAATTTAAAGCGCCAAAAACGCCACTTGCAGTCGGATTACACGTGATTTATTATGTACTGCACAGCTTTTTACAGTGTAGGAGTCCAAGCAGGATGACCGCCTCGTGTTTTTGAAGCTAGATTACATCCCCTAAGGATACATGTACATTAAGAGTTATGCTAGCTTATTTCGCCTTCTATTTTTCCTCTGATCGGCTGTAAGAACTTCCATCGAGTGGTGCTGTGGCAGAACCATTAAGTTCGATCATAAAATACTCGGCGAGACTGAAATGAAAATTCAATGAGAAATAGCAGGAGAGGATTGTTTGATACGCGACATAATATCGCGAACATAATAATTTAGACGTATATGTATTTTGTAATGTAAGAAAAAATGAATAGATTGACGTACTCGGCCGAAGCATATTGTAACTGCTTATTGGATAGGCATTACGCAAAGGGTATGGTGATGAACTCGCCTCTATCTATCCGCTATTGCTCCAGGTCTGGCATAGGTCATAGTTATCAATACATCGAAGAGCTGTGCCAAAGCGCTTGTGAAGTATCTAAAGCACAAATGGTAATAGGACTATCGAATAAGTTCGCCCTTCCGTCAAAGATGCATTATTAATACATTTGTATGATGGGAAATAATTTAAATGAACGTTAGTGACACTGTACAGGAAAAGAGACCGTTTGCTAACGCAATAAAAAAAGGCCACGAAGAAGATTATTGCATTACATTTGTTGGGCATGCGCCCTGTTAAAAAAAAAAAGGAAAAGAAAAAAGAAACTCTGCAAGGGGAATGGCATGGAACTGCTAGTCGTTTTGACTGGACGAGCGTTTGGTAAGAATCTGTTTTAGCGCACATTAGGAGTGTGTCTTTGTTTAGTGTTCAACATGCATGATTTTGCTTGATGCCCTGGACAACGTAAGTAAATATTTTCCTACCCACCTATCCATCCCACCCCCACCACACCCACCGAAAAAAAATGAAATAAATATCACAAGTACAACAACCTAATGCAATGTGTTTAGGCGTCTGGAAGTTTTCTGCTTTGTTGCAGGTCATTAATAACCAATGCAAAGAATCTCCAATTCCTCAATCTATTGAAATTTATGAAAGGCAAAATATTGCATACACGTTGTTTATATACCCCCCCCCCCCAAAAAAAAAAAAATCTTAGCGGAAAAAGGTTAAATATGTCAATCAATCCACACCAGTGCGTATGTATCTCCTGAGAAAGTGTCAGTGGCACTGGCTTGGATTTATCTCAATCTCGGAACAAATCTTCTTTATTGTTGCAGCCGTTTGGAAGAATACCCCGCAGTAACAACAATTCGTTTCCTGGATGGCGGTTTATTCATTGCTACTCCGATATTGGTTGAGTGATTGCGTGATTCACTCTGGTTTCAATGGCGGATCTAATACTGAAAAAACCGCATTCTCTTGGTGTTAAAATGAAGTCGTCCTATTTTTAGAAATACTAGTGAGAAAACTGACACTCGTCCAAAAATAATCAAGCTTTTTCTGTCATTCTGCTATGGTTGTAAAAATACTACTTTTGATGGTTGCTTAGAGTAAAGTAAGTCCATTTTTGGAACAAGTATACGTTTTTAATGACACATGTTTATACCTGAATTGACACTAGAACCCATTGAAGTCATCTGAATGCAATATAGATAATTGACTGTGTATTTATTGAATATTTCCCTAGTCACGGACAATAACGGTTTATATACAATATTGTTGGATTAGCGGTGGCTATGGCTTCTCGACTGTGTTGAAACAGTACAGGTTTGGGGTTAAGTTTGAGTTATGTTCGTGTCGACGTAATCGCCTGCACAAGAAAAATAAATCCAGACGCTTGAGTGCACATCAGACACCGCTGGCACAAACGATCAAAGAAGAATGAGCACACTTGGAGACCAGTCAGGACTTATTTATCCTAATAATTCGGCAGCTTCTTATCTACTAGCAAATTGTGATAGATGACTGGAATTACCCCCCAATCATTAACCATTTCGGAGACGTTATTGGTCTCAGTGGTAGGTATGCCTCGGAACGACTTGACTGAATTGTTACGATCATCCGTAATATGTCAAAGTAATTGGCCCCAAAGCTGGGCTGGACTTCCAAAGGAGAAGATAATGATACACGTATTTATATCGCTCAGAATTCAGTTGTCTCGGGCACTGGTAAACTGACGAGCTGTTCAAGTTTGGCAGCAACATGAGTTGCAGTCATATGATAAAATTCTAAAATATGGACCTTTTCCGCTCCTTCAGTGCCAAAATCAACATCTTTCCTGGCCCTCAACGAGGAAAGCTGTTGACCTGGACCATAATTATGGACTTCTGCAACCGTAGGCATATGGTATCTTAATGAACTGTCGGTTTAGAAAGAATATTAATCTAGGATCGTCAAGTCAATTCGGAGCACATTTGCCTGCTAAACATCCGTTCTTGGCGGTCTACTACCCCCCGCTGGGGGCCAACATAGTGTATCGCCCCAAGAAAGTCTGCTTAGGAGGCAAGGAGCACATCGACCTCTTTCGAAATTGACATTTAAAGAGTTTAACCTTATTTAATAAAGATTGGCGACGTTGCTTGTAGTCAGCACTTTCAAGTGTCCATGTTGTCTTTGCCTTGATGTTTGGCTTTATATGTTTAGTTATTGTATTTTATTGTGTGTGTGTGTGCGTGCGTGCGTGCGTGCGTGTGTGTGTGTGCGTGTGTGTGTGTGTGTGTGTGTGTGTTGTCTTGGGGGGGTGATTTTCGTGGGGTTTGTTTTTGTTTTTTTCGGGGTTTTCTTAATTGTTTTTTGTGTTTTGTTTTGGTTTGATGTTTTGGTTTCGTCGCCATAAGAATACGCACTAAGAAAGTATACTCATAAGTGTCGCCTTCCCGCGGGGTTATAGTGCGATGTGCATGCTGCACGTTCAAATCGGTATAGATACAAGAAATAATGCCCCATTGAGTATCTATAAGAGTCAACTTTAAACCAATGTAACAGTTGTAGCTGCTATTTTGCTGGGAATCCACTTGGGTTTGTGGCATCTTAAAATTTTTCTAGCTTTGCGAATGGCACAAAACCATATAAAAAAAACACAATGAAATACAATTTTAACATAGGTTTAATGAGCACTTTTATCCTAAATAATAATATCAGAGCTTCAGTTACATGCTTAAAATGCAAAAGCAATAAATTAATGCAGGTGAAAGTAAGTGCAGTTACTGTACGTTAAAAGCATCGCATGGCTGGCAAACTTACACAGGAAGAAACCTTGAGAAACAAAGGTGAACCAAGGAGACCACGCCTCGTGTAGCCTCCTTGGGTTAACCTTCTGTAAGATCGTTTACCATCAAGTTTTCACGCAAACTTTATGTAGCTGATAGCAGATATCATTATGTTATGAAAATCATACAACGCCCGGGGGGCGGGGGATAACTTGCCTGCATAAGTTCATAATCAATGGTCCTAATTGCTCTTTGATCTGAAAATGACCTTACGATCCGGCGACCCTGTTGATGAACATTTGTGCCCTCTTGAATGAATGAATGAATGAATATATATATATATATATATAGGTATATATATATATATATATATATATATATATATATATATATACATATATAAACATAAAGTTACAAAAATACGTCGCGCAAACTGCCCTCACTGTCCCCTTTGTCATATACCACTCAAAGTATGAAAATACCCGGTGCAGCTTCCTCTTTGCAGCCTTCTGATAGTAGGTGGTAGATTAAACATTCGTGACCGTTACGCTTTCAGGTCACTACACATAGTCGTATTCTGAGCCCTGTCTGGCGATTTTAAACATTTTATTATATATGTCATAAAGTCACATATATTTATATTAGTCTGACGTCAAATAAGCTGCATCCAAGAATGATACATTTGAAAGAACGATAGATCAAAATTTTTGATAATATAGTGACGTTCAGACGAGCAATTTGGTTCTTTTTCCCTGCTTCATTTGTGGCTAACCAAATGAATCGGTAAATTAACTGTGAGTGATAAACATTAAATGAATTGAAAATCGCATGTTTTCACCAACGATATTTCACTTTCATTTTTGATACTGTAAATGCACGTGCGCACGCGAAGTTTTTATTTTTGGTAGAAGAAGTGATAGGTTAAGTTCTTTGGTCCATAGCAGAAAATTAATATGCTTCCCGGCCAATCATCAACGATAATAATAACTAGCACAGAACATCCACCCTATGCGCATTTTGATACATCAGACAAAGCAAGCTGAGTCGTCAAACACAGAGCCAGCTATACTTTCAGTTAATCGCACGCTAATTCATCTGAAAAGATTATACTAGTATATGATCAGTGTGCGACATGCAACTTGAGCCATGAATTTTTACTTCTCTCTGTACATAAACGCAGCTTGGTGTGTTTCATAGGCAAGCCTGAGAGATGACACAAATTAAAGTGTTCAGAAAGATTGCTTCCTACTAAGATGCAGAACTGCTACAAGAGCAGCTCCGAAACATGTACCAATGGAGTGCTGAATGGCAAATGATTTTCAACGCAGACAAGTGTGTATGTCTACATTTAGGCACTAATAATATACAGTATGGCCATTTTACTCGCGATAACGTAATTCATAGTTCAGAAGAAGAAAGGGGTCTAGGTGTCATTATACACAAAACTTTAAGCTGTAGTAAACAGTGTGCTAAGATGGCAAACAGCAAGTTGGGTCTAATCAATAGAACTTTTACTTTTTAATCTAAAGACATGGTTTTAAAATTATACAAAACGTTGGCCCGCAATCATTTAGAATATTGTGTGCAAGCTTGGTGTCCTTGGCTACAAAAAGATGTTTCACACAATAAATAAAACACAGGACAGAAGAAATGAGTATGTGTCATATTACTGCCATAAATGCGTAAGAATTGGCAACTTTTTCTTTCAATGCGATTTCCTCGGAACTGTTTTTTGCTCAACCTCTGCAATTTGTGTCTCGCCTCACAAACGTACAAATTGCCCTATCACATTAAAATCAATGGACATTAAAAGAAAAATATCATATCCAGGAACGGTTCCCATGATTTTTTTTTCTGACAACCCCTTCCGTGACTTTTGGAGCAATTTATAGAAGGAAAATGAACAACCTGTCAGAACTAAATTAAAAATTTTATAACTTTTTATTTATGCTATTTCAGGACTAACCATTGAATTCGATCCTAGACATGGATATATATTTTAAATTTATTCTGATTTCAACTGGAAAAAAACAATTTTGTGTGACTTCTTCGCGAAAAATGTGAAAATCGTACCATGTCAGAAATAATGTTATAAAATCTCAAAAAATTCCAATCCTGCAAAAAACCTCTATGCATATAAATCTATGGATATATAGTAATCAGAAAATATATAGGTTTAATGTACTTGTGAAAAAATATAATGGGTAATTGCGATGCAAAGTTGCCAGTCTCACTGCGCACTAACTTCACAGCTTCCACCTTAACCTATGTTTGCTTGTTTAAATATACAATGTATGATGGAGAAAACTCACTTATTTACAAATTAAATTACGATATAAAATATTTCGCGAATCTCTCAAAGGCATACCACCCTACGACTGCCATTGAGCTGATGTCCGTAGTACACAGGCTTTCAAAACATTCGAAGCACGAGGCACTCGTATTAATTTCTCGCCACAAAGCACGGGGTTCATATCTGTCAATCACGGAGCACATATTGGCATACATGTATCACTGTCATAGATGGGGCTTGATACCACTTTCTAACAAAATTGGGGTATTTTAGAGAAATTTAAGCTTACAAATGCCAAATTCATTTTTATTGAGTGCTCCCACAATTGGATAAAAGGATGAATTTCCCTCTGCCGGTACTAAGCATTCTTTATGTCCAATATATCAGTAATATTCCACTTGCCCGCATGAGAGCTGACCGTATCTCGCCAGGCAAGTCTATGGTTAAGACAACCAGGTATTCTGTTGTGGCGCACGCCCTATTATCACTTTTTCTGTGTTTTTATTTTTGACTATTTCGCTGATAGCATAAAATGTAATGAAAATTCTATTTCAACATAGCTTAATAAGAACTTACGTGCAAAATAGTGAAACTAAAACAGCAGTTTTATGAAGTGAAATTCAAAAGAGTGAAAATTCTGTGCATGTGTAATAAGTACATTCACGATTTTCAGTGTCGTTCACTCTTTTAGCACTGGTGCGCAGTAAAGAGCCACGTGTATGATGCATATGCCCGCTTGATATGTTTATAGGCTTAGTCTAACCGACACCATCTAATTTCCTAATGCAAATAAGAGCCTCTTGTGGATTGTCGATGGGCAATTCGTCACCATTTAAAACTTATTTTTCACATGATAGTGATCCATCAGGTAGTAAAGATGGCCATCAAATGTTGAAATGGACACTTGATAACCTGGTTACAAAATGGATCATTTTGTCATTGTCGTCCATTATAGCTTGTCATTAAGCGTGTATCAGTGCATAGCATTTCGTGCGTAAGTGAAATCAGTATCCCTGCAACAGTTTGCTGGCTGGTAACTAACTATATTAAATATTGAAACTAGTTCCTTAGTGACTGACAAAAGTGATGCCGATATCTGTCGACATAACTTTTGATTAAGTCCACTTGTCCAGTGCATACACCATACTGTATCAGTTAGCTCTGAATATTCAAGCCAAACCGTTACTCAGTAACGACCAAGTAAATATAACTTCAGTGAGTATTCCACATTACTGCTCCATTGAATCTGTCTGGACTTGCATTAAAAAATACAGCTGAAGTTTATCGCAAGTATTAGAAGGAAATATCCCATGACGTCAAGGGCTTTGTATTGGTCCCTAAAATTCATGGTCATTACCTGAAACGACACGGACGCCTGATATCCCCACAAAGACAACCAAACAAATAAAGCTTTTACCCTGAGCATATTCACGCTGATGTACCGGCATGCAATATTCTCCGAATAAAAATTACCAACAAGCTCCCTATTGGTGTAATATTGTTTTTTGATGTTCGGAACGAACGGGACTCGAACCTGCAACCTTTGGCACAAGCCGCCTAACTAAAATGTGTGTCTAAAAATTGTCAATAATAATGTGTCATCGGTCGACAACTTTTCCAGGCGTACTCTAGGTACAGGATACATCTGCGCTCAGAGATCGAAAAAAAACCGTTGACTCTGTTTTCAGAGGGTAAAAGCGTTTCACGTTTAATCTGTATCTTTCATGGTGAAAGATGACAAAAAAATGGGCATGCCAGAACATCTGCTTCCTGTCTAATAAGACATTTGCAACCAATAAATAAAACAGCTTTTTTATACCCCAGGTGTCACCACTTTCAACAGGTGGATGGGCGGTTACCTGCAGTGCCACCAACCGGCGACATGTTCCGTTATGCCAGAACGACCCCATAAACAGAGGCCTGCTTTGTGAACTATGATAAATAGTCTAAATGGGATGCGACTTAGAATGTGAAATACTCAATCTTTGTTCGATATGTTAATAAAGCATATAACCAATATTTTTAAAGAAAATCTGGTCCATATCCATTGCCGAGGAGAGTGTTTACTGGTATGGCCGTTAGCTGTGAAACACACTTTCCCTCTTTAAGGTAAAGTGATGGGATAGTTAATTCAAAACATCATTTAAAGGGATGCAAGATTGAAATGTGGGTTGTTGTCCTTTATTGAGAAAAAAGCTAATCAGACTTTTGTAAATATTCCTAGCTACTTCAACTTTAAAGAAAAAAATAAATTGACTTTTCATGTATTATTATAGATTGTTAATTTCCTTCGTATTAATATCAGCAAACTGAAATGTATATTAGTAAGTTTCTAACCATGCTAGTCATATAAAATGATATTTTGATGTTCCGGAAAATCTTACTTCATGTTGCAATAACTAGATTGTGTATTCTTTTTTACACACGCAATGACAGGGGATATTGTCTCTCATTACAGTGAAATTGCACAATCCCCTGGAGTATCGAGAGATTTTATCGGAATAAAAAGTAGTAAATGTATGCAAACTTGACACGCACAAACAGGAAACATCTGAGCTGGGTTTCCCGATTAACGAAAGTGTCATTTTGTATTATCTATACCAAGATTTATATACGCAGAAAAAACTTGAAGTATGCCAAAACGCAGGGAAAAGGCATATGCTTGCCAAAATATATACACGGACCCTTATTTATTGAAGATGAAACTTTGTTTTGATCTTGTTTTACTCACACTCAGAGATACCTGAGGTGGATAAATTTATACACGTAGAACGGTCTCTTGAAATTCAACACGATGAAAAAATAGTCGACAAATTAACAACAGGTTTTCAAAATCGTATAATGCAGTGATCAACTTTCAAGCGAAACAAACGTTTATCCAAGAACATTTAACAATGTATACATTGATTTTTTTAGATATTATTATCATTTAAACATATTTATTTAAACCGAATTACCTGGGTAGTGCATAGACTAATCTGGCGGCTGTTCAGGTGAGCAAAGCGCACATAGTATATACATGACACAAAGGACTAAACAGTACAATTGGTAAGAGATACATAACTCGGAAACAGTCTAGGATACGTGCTTATGGCACCAGAAAATAAATAGCTTAGAATATAGATCTCCTAGATAATGCGATATAATTCGCACAGCATTAAAAATTTCATATTATCATCCTGACTTAAATCGGCATTTCCTTGCTTAAAATATGTAATAAGGATATCGCTGCATAAATGTATGATAAGTTTTAGGTTTAAATGTGATTAAAGTAGACCAGATCCAATAATTGACCATCTTTTTTTTCAAATATGTGTTGTCTACCCTGGAAATTTAATATGTGTATTCCACTGACAAATTATTCTTCATTCAAATGTTCAGCAAAGGATTTTTTTTACACAATTTTTTGTGAATATATTTCGCAGTCAATAGACGTTTGTTCAAAGCGTAACATGATGGTTTTTTAAAGAAACCAAAAATTAAATCTTTTTAGGGATAAAGAGATTATTTCCCTTGTACTATATTTATTGTACCAGTCCTGAAAATAAGACCAAAATGTGTTATCATACATGTACCTACACTCCCAATATCTATGTATAATAGTGTCTTTTCCTGCGCACAATGTACATAACTCAGAATCCACAAGGCCCGAATTATAATAGATTGAAAATTAGAATGCTTGTAATTTACTTTCCATGGTGTCTTTGTACGAAAGACTACATATGGTTTCCCATTCTTCATTTTCAATACCAAACGGTCCATGCCATTTGTTTACACAAGCAGGATCATCTTTCAAGCTATTTGCCATGATACACCAGTAGAAATCTTTACAGGTTGTATGTTTAATGTTTTTCTCACATTACCCATCATGAATATGGAGTAGAAAAGGGCATTCTCTAAAGTTCACATAGGATGAGCATAGTTTTAGTTTCCATTCTCTGGGAATTGCTGATCTCAGTGAATAATATTCCAGGAAGTTTACTTGTATGTCAAACTTAGCATCTGAAATGTCTACACTCAAGAATTCTCCAGCATTATCTACTATATCTCCAATAAACCTAATACCCTTCTCATACCAATGTTTATAGAATATAGTATTCATATCAACTGTAAAGGGGTTGAACCATAAACATTCAAAAACACATGTATCTTGCAGTATTATGATGGAAGTAACTTCGAAATTGCTTCCACGCTAAACTAAGATCACGATAAAACAAATGTTTATGAAATTAATTGGGATTCATCGAGATTTATCTCATCCTCAAGGACAAATGAGGTCAACATCATGTGTAAACATTTGGAATACTTTTACTCACTTTAAATTGCTATTGTGATATATGCAATTTACCCAATTGAGCTGCAAGACAGTGACCTGCCTGTGAGGGCCCTGGACGAGATTAGTATTTGCTAACTAGTTTTTTAACCCTCGTTAAATAAAGTCTATCTATCTATCTATCTATCTATCTATCTATCTATCTATCTATCTATCTATCTATCTATCTATCTATCTGTCTGTCTGTCTGTCTGTCTGTCTGTCTGTCTGTCTGTCTGTCTGTCTGTCTATCTATTTTCTGTCTGTCTGTCGGTCTCTCTCTCTTTCTCTATCTATCTTTCTATTTATCTATCTATCTATCATCTGTATACCAAAGCATATAATTTCAAGACCTCCATGAACAGTACCCTGATGCATAACTGTACTTTTACCTCGTGGGTAGAATCATCCAACAAGAACAGATAAATATTAGATGATACAGTTCTGATATTATTTATATCAGTATGTATTAAGGATATGGGATATAGAGGTTTGGAAGTAGCAAGGCTTTTTAAAACTATATTTTTCCAATTGAAGATAATGTTCTTGTTTTGCAAACTTTCAAAATTTCTTTGAATAACTGCAATTTTGTAATATAGTTCAGAACACAGACTTGAATATCATCTTCATGAAGAACTATGCCCGAAGCAGAAAATTCACCTTTGCTCCAGAACACAGGCAAATCCCAAACTTCATCACACTTTGGCATTCCAAGCCAATAAACAACTGTTTTTTCATATTGCAACATAATCCTCAGAAACGAATGAAATTATCTAACAACCTAAAGAATAAATTTTCTGATTTTGGGTCTGAAACATTGCAGGTGGTGCTCATTGCCTAATTTTAATCTCTTGATCACCATAGTTTAACCCTTGAATATCTTGCTTTTAAAATTTCTCTTCTATAGCCCTAAAAAGTATTTCATTTTTTCACCAAGTTCCGTCCAACGTGCACGTGCGCAAATCATCACACCTCTTGTTTGTTGGTCAATAATACGAGTTAATTCTTTCTGAATTTCTGATATCCTAATCTGATTCTCTTGTATTGTCTTATTTAAAAGAATATTATTTAATTCCTGTTGTAGTTCTTTTTCTCTTGCACATTGCAGAAACGTTTTGCGCTCAGCATGTCTAATTGTCATGCCTCTAATTTCACGTGTAACAGAATCGCAAAATAATTCTTCTTCTTCCAAATCTGTGTATCCTATGTTACAATTTGGTTAAATCTTTAACTTTCTGTACATACTGACGATCATTTAACAAATTTGCATTAAATCCCCAAAACCCTTGCCCTGTGGTTTCATAAAGATTACCTTGAACGTGTAAAGATATAAGACTATGAGCAGTTTTAACTGACGGTTAGGTATATTGTACAATTTATGTACATATTTATCAAGACGAATCGAAATATGATAAAGTGTATCTAGGTCATAATGAAACATAAATCGGAGCACTACAGCAAAATATTAATATAAAAGGGCCAAGGGTAAGTCATCAAACCACGAGGAACATATACAATGTATGTATCAACAAATCTGCTCGCAGCTTAGAGTAGTCAATGCAAATTCAAAAAAAAACAAACAAACAAAAAAGAAAAAAACAAAAAAACACAACCAATATATGATAGAAGATGTACAGTCGATGTTTCATTTCTAATGTTTCAGCAAACCTCAAAGAAGGGTAACCTCATTGCAAATACCAACAAGTATCTGTAATACTTCATGGTCACTGATATATTTATATAATGTCCTGTACAAGCAATATTTCAGCATTACTATAATATGCCATAAAGAAAAACCCAAGGCCCAGTTGACTAGATGTGCGTTCCTTCCTCCAATATATTCATGACAAACTAAAATATTACATACGTAATATCTCGAGTCAAATATTTACAGTGAAATTTTATACAGTATAACCTCGCCGAAGGTGTTCTACGTTGGAGCGGTACGTCAAGCCAGGTACCACTGTGTAATGAATAATACTACAATTCCGGAATACTGCATGAACCGGTATGAGGGACAGAAATATTAGAAAGCAGAACGAGGAAACTACTTCATCGTGACATTTAGCTTTATTGGAGGTGCGCATGTTCATATCAAAACACAAATACCATTACCGAATAGGCCAATCACAGCTATGGACTGTTGTAAACATATACCCATATTGGAGGTTATAGGAGGGAAAGAGAAATTACATCCGTTGGGCACTGCGGGACGTAAACGTACATTACTCGATGCATGTGTCTATGAACAGTAGTATCAATTATATATACTTTTAGACAGACATGACAAAACACAAAACAAGTAAACAGTAGCGCAAAAAGTACAAAAGGCCCGTACAAAGCGCAAAATATACAACGTAGTGACCAAAACTCCGGAATGATACACAGTATTTCCAAGAGCATTTAGAGATGCTGCTAACAATAACCTATGACTAATAAGTAATCTAATTGACGATAAGTAAAGTCAATAATATAAGTGTAGCGCTAAGTAAGCGAGTATTAATATAAAGTACGTAGTCACATCAATGTAACTAAGCATACGTAAATTATACTTGACAGATGTGCTGAAGCGATTTACCCAAGTACTGTGTATATCGGAAGATCGATGTCTCAATTTCCAGATTGTAAAACGTACATTGTTTTAATAGTGTACGTTTTACAATGGTCATAAGTGTCAGGTAAGGGTTTCAGACTGGCAATACATGAACAGAGACAGAACATATTGAGTCATACATTACACGCCATTTATGACCGAAGAGCCAAGCGTTGATTTGGATGAAACTCTACACTTGTGCAATCTATGCCAGCGATTGTTCAAACTCTGAATTGATTAGACTTAATATTTTTTCACTTTGTGGCACGATCCAAATTCAAGGATGCCGTGAAATACCTTTAGAAAAAGTTATGCGTTGGGTTATTCGACGAGTTCACCGAATGCTGATCAGTGAATATGAGAATTCCAGTAGCTTTGGTTGTAAAAGACACCAACACAGTGCAATTTGGTGTCATGTCCATCTATTCCAGGCCAGCTACAGAATACAATTCCACAGGAAAATAGGAAATGTATTTTGAATGTTAGCATTGAAGATAAGAGGGAATAGTTTTCACAGGCTGAGCGTTAAGTGTCCAATTGTGCAAAGTGTATAATTTAATTTGAACTAAAATCCCTTAGGATTTCTCGATCTCTTTAAACACAAAAGACCATGAAAATATGAAATTGCAATAGTGAAATACATTTCCATTTAAATATAGGCTACATATGTATTAAGGCTCGAAGGAGACTGATTTGTACTGGAAAGTACCAAGTGGCAGGTTTTAGGAAAACGAAAGAAATACTTCTAGTACATTTCATCGGTCGAAAGAAAGAGAGAGAGAGAGAGAGAGAGAGAGAGAGAGAGAGAGAGAGAGAGAGAGAGAGAGAGAGAGAGAGAGAGAGAGAGAGAGAGAGAGAGAGAGAGAGAGAGAGAGAGAGAGAGAGAGAGAGAGAGAGAGACGCCCGCCGGTCTGAGATATGGTCCAAAGCGGAGACAAGTAATATGAAAAGAATGACCGCTAGTCAACAATGACCAATAAAGGAACAGTGGATCGCAGGATGCATTTACCATTTATCATCTTATAACTCGATTGTGACCCTTTTCCGTGCTAAATGAAGTGGGTGAAGCCAGAGTAAAAAGGAATTGGTACCCAAGAACACACAAAAACAAATTGGCTGATACTATTATGGGAGCACTGTCCACAATAAATCTACTTGACGGGCTGCTCCCTTCAGAAAGATTTCGTGAGGTGGTCTGTCGGGTACAAATATAGTTACACTTTCACATAACAAAGTCCTAGTGCGCTATAGCAAACTCATAGTAGATGTTTGCAAGTACCGGGCCGCGGTGGGAAATCTGCGTGGACCCGTCCTTCACGAGTAAGGATGCTGCGGACGCTTGACCCGTTGGGAGTGATGATCCAAACCAATGCCTGGCCAATTCGTCTCCTTACCATATCAGCTACATGCTAGAATTGCTCAGACCAAATATAGCTCTAATCTCCCCTACCTTCTCGCCACATTTCTCAAAAGAGAGACGTCGATAAGCATTTCTTTCGCTCTGTTAGGTGTTGATCATTTTCTGGTCTTCTCGTGCGTGTATTTCCAAGTGTTGTTAAAATGGCATTGTGATTTGCTCATTCACGACTGAAAAATTTGGGACGGACATAAGAACACATCCCGAGGTATCCATGTTGATTAGTTCACAGGACCGTTACCTGTTGATATCTTTTGCAAAAAGCCAAGGTCTTTGACAAGAATACTTTAATTCAATATCTTGTCAATCCACGATGTATTTTCTAAGTCAAGTCGACATCATATTTCCGTCTGTTGATGCAAAATCCTCAGGCAACACAGTTTCTGTGGTGTAAATATGAATATATAGATAGAATAAGTGTCACTAATTGCGCTGAAATAAACGACGCCTGTGCATGATAGTGGTACATATATATTAAGCACGCAATCAGACCATCCTTTCTGTGCCTTATATCCCTTTAGATCCCAAGGCACACGCCAGGTAATTGCACACTGCGGCGAGCGATACTTTTATGTTCTTTTGCTTGCTGCTTGCCTCCCCCATAAAAAATGCAAAATTGAATAGACGGCCATCGCTTCGACATGTTTCATAAACGTTGCTTGATAAAACAGATACCAGGCACACGGAGACACATAAACAGCCAGATAAGGAGATCTTCAAGATTTTGCCTGATATATTTATATAATAAAATAATATATATATATATATATATATAGAGAGAGAGAGAGAGAGAGAGAGAGAGAGAGAGAGAGGGAGAGTGGAATCTCGAATTAAGACCAACTCCATAAAGAGACCATTTCTATATCAAGGCCACCAATTTACAGACCCTTTTTGTTTATCCATAATATCCTCCACTTACACCACTCCCTATGGAGACCACATTTTCAGTCACTTAGGTGGTCTTAATAGGGAGATTCCAATATATATATATATATATATGTATATATATATATATATCTTATACTTAATTCATTTTACATCATGTGGTATGAGATGATCTATTCAGAGTAAAATCTGTATCAAAATATTGGTAACATGAAGAACGTGTCACCAGGTGATCTGTAATTCTCATTTATTTTCTACATTGTACAATACTTTTCTGGTGATAAGATAGCATATACCACCACCATATAAAGCCACCAGCAGATGGGACCTTGTTTTACATGGTAGACTGACCAATAAGAAGTGCTATTTCTTTATCCCTAGGTGGCCCTACTTGGACTTCTTGGTTACTCTGCGGAACTGTACTGGTGGATCCACCTGTTGTTACCTGTTGCTAGTGTTACGCTATTGTTTAGTGGTAACACTTCATGTTTTCTTAAATCACTTCTCGTTGGTTAGTATTTACACGAAATACTTTTTTTTCATTCCGTTTCTATTTCCATGTCAATGATTTCTTGTGGTCCTTGTGCTCGAAATCGCAGTTTCTGTATCCGACAACGGATTATCTCATCGTGTGAAATAATATACAGGCACGGATAAGTTAGACTTGTCGGAAGTACACTGAGGATGTTAAAGTGGTATAAGGAAGTGCGCAATGAATTTGAAATTAAGAGAATGCAAGTCTTTGTGAACAAATTTCCTAACGTCGACTGGGTTGAAAGAAATAGTGTTAAACGAATGAATCTTACATTAAATTGGAGGGGACGGCTACTTTTGGAATCGCTATCACTTTCACAATCGTGGAATTAAGTGGGTTTGTCGCGCATAGGACATCCCAATACTAACGTACCATGTATATTATGTACGAACCGAAATACCTAATATCTGAACAGTTTGTACGATTTTGGATGATAAGATATTCACTTATTGGTGATCTTTTAAGGGATTCTTCTTCAAATATTAGAGAAAACCAGAAGAACTTTTTGAGAATCTGTCAAAAAAGAGGCGTTTGTTCTTCCTCTTTATAGGATTTCTTCCGTTAGCCATGCAGGTAATCTATTATTACAGGAAAAGGCCTGCATACATTTGAGACCCTTATCCCTTCATAATAACTGCGAACTTTAATCTCAACGATCTGGATATACTTCTGCTCCCCAGGGACCAAAACTGTACGCCCATATCCCACGTCAGTTGCCTAAAATGCCAATACGTCACATGAAAAAATCATGCTCCCGAAAGGAAAAGATAAGCAATTTTATCCACTTTTGCAGATTACTTTTGGAATTATTTCTTTTCTGTCTCTGTCTTTGACTTCATGTCCCTAATAATTACCGGATTTTTAATACACGGAATAAACAAAATTGTACCTCTGGGTGGCCTATGATTATAATGTTATGACATTCGACTATCGTGTCATCAGCATCTGAGTGTTTTCTTCCTATAATTGTCACGTACCACTGTAATGATCATCAGGGGAGAATACCCTGGACAAAGCCGATACGCCAGAATTAACGTGTGTCAGGTGCACTGAAAGACGTGACTATTCATAACGTGATCATTATAGTGGATGGAGGCCGCCATATCTACGCGATCTTTGGTTTGCAACTTTGGCTGTGTTTGACATTTACTCTACATTCTGATCATAGCTTTCTTTTGCAAACGGTGTGAATTTTTGTTTGCATATAGCGGTAATGCGTTCATATTGTTCATTGTACACACCGCAGAAGATCTGGATTTAACTCATGTGAGCTTCATGTGCCTTGGCCTTCATTTTTATATATTCATTAATTATCAAATATGTTTATTTGTCTGTCTGTCTGTCTGTCTGTCTATCTATCCAGCTGGCCAGCTATGTAGGTAGGTATTACTTACTTACTTATTTTTTTTTTTTTTTTTTTTTTTATTTATTTATTTATTTATTTATTCTGTCATTTTTATATGATCAGTTCATTTTTTGTAGTTTTTAAACACGTTTTATTTATTCAATTAACTCGGGAGCAGGGTTGCCCATATGTAGCATTCTCTTGTACTTCGAGACGATGATGTTTATCGTGTTACAGGAGAAACGACATGAATTGACAAGCTAGACGAACAGATTTAAGGTGTTTGCGTTGACGAACATCACTTTTTTTAAGATAGTACATTGTATCTTAAATAAGTGCATTTCATTTCGCAAACGATACGACCATCGTATAGTGAATTTTCCCTCCACTCAATAAATTAAAAATCTCATGTATTCTTAATTTCTCAGTTGAACTACAGTAAAAGATATGCTGCATCTTAAAATGTAGCACATTGTAATTAAAAGCAGCAAAATTTATTTTGAAAAAACTATTTATCCCATTAGCTGTACACCAGTTGGGCGTAGCTTAAGAACGACAGACGTGGGCTCTTCGCTATTTTTTCCCAAGTCCTTTCGCTTGTTACATAATGCAAATTGTCATGTTTACGGTTTTTGCGGCAAAACTCTTCCAGTGCCCATTGCGACTTAAGTTGAACTACTTAAAGCGAACTACTCTGAATTATAATAGGGGTGCTACATTCATGTTCCATGTGAAAAAAAAAAAAACTTTCCTTCAAGCACCAGAATGCCTCAATTACATATAATATAAACATCCAGGTCAACGGCTTTCCTAGGTGCACTTTCAAATTGAGCGCATTGCGCCCAAAGCGCCGAGAGGAGAGCTGTTGACTCAGTCAAATGCGGCATTGAAAGAGTTACACTCAAAACAGCCTTTATCTTATGAAAAATGGGCGACTTTTTGGCAGAAATGTAAAATTCTATATCAGTTCTTTTGTAAGACCATAATGATGCGTAAATGTTAGTGACTTCAAAAATTCCCCATAGATTCATATTTCCAACTCAGAATGATGAGGTTAAGAACTTTGCAGGATAAATCTTGGACCAGACAGTGTTCTAAACTGTGGTTAAAAATTCACGTGAACCAGTAAAAAGGCTCGAAAGTGGCAGTAGACATCTTACTAATCAGTAGTGCCACACAGGCACAGATCTCCCCCAAAATAGTGGTGCAACGAAAGCTGCATCATTTGCAGTTACCGTTTTGATTTTAATAAATTTCTCGCTAAAATTGTTAGAGCAGTAATATCAACAGTTGACTTTCATCTAGTGAGCTCTCTCCCTTATATTTGCACGTTCGTGGCGAAAAAAAAATGAAGTTTCTGAGTGGACCTATAGGAGCTGTACATATTAACTGAGATCCTGTGCTGCCACCTAGGCTAGAGCAAGGAACTTGACAGAAGGCGGGGCAGATCCATGTATTAAGCACGGCCAAACGAGCTTCTTTGTTAAAGTAACAAATTGAGAAAGTAAACAGATGGACAGAAGTAATTTACTCAGTTTCAAAACATACAAGATACTAAACATGTTTAGAATATTTCATTTGTTTGTTCGAAAAAGCATTATTTCTAACTGATTAAATAAAAGAAAACGGTACAAGTGCTCTCATCACAGTGGAAGCATAGCTCCGTTGCCTAGCTACTGAAGGGACTTGCGCAGGTCTGAATTTACTAAGCTAAATATGAATACATCCTATTACGTTGGTATGAACTTTGCTCCTGTCTAGCCCAGCCAAAGAGCACCTGTTTGTGTGTCATATCAAAGAGATTCCTGGCGATGACAGGGGTATAAGACAAAAGCGGGTGTAGCTGACACAATTTGACCAAATCCGAAGTAATAGGGTCCTTTGGGCATATGTGAGCTTTGTATCTCATTTAAATGATGTGCCAAGTGTTGTGGACAGAAAAGGACCCCCCTGATATTTGTCAGCTTATTCTTACGCATTAGGCAGTCTGCACGATCGACCCAATGACGCCATCGCCTTACTTTAGAATTTTTACCTACGCAGGAAAATGTCAATCAAGGCACCAAATAATCTAATGACAGGAGTTCCTCTTCTGATGGTGAAATTTCGTGACAAGGGTGAAATAAGATACCATTACATGATAAATAAGGATGAGGTATAAATGCGGTTTTCGGAATCAACATGGTATTAAGTAAGTTTATAGATATCTGTTTCTTTGCCCTGTATTATCAAGGGACAAAATGGGAAGGTTGATATGCGCATTTCTATCCCAATGCTTCGTGCCAGAGGCTTTTCTGTCACAGACATGTTAAGACTGTAGTTTATGTCTGTAATGTAATAATTTTGGAGCGACATACTATTCATTTTTCGGTGGTCCTCCGCTAGTAAGCGTCTTAGAAATAAATAGAACTATGTTAAATTACGGAGAAGGATTCCTCGTATGTACGACTGCCTTGTTTACAAGAGGCAGAGAGATTATGAGCAAGATCTGAGAAAATCTGTCTGGCGCCGGATTTAAACTGATTCAGTTTCGGTTGAAAGATGGTAATGCTTGTGTATCACAATACCCTGCCTTTTGACATCTTCAAGCCTTCACACATTGAAAATACCAAAGCACGAAAATCGTTTTCCTGGCAGGTAACTGTGTTGGCGCCATTGGACTATAATCGCAATTACCGTGATATAAAAGTATAGACCCAAGTCTTTTATGTGGATTACGAAGTGGGCCACGTTGGTGTATACTTCTGGAGGAAACCGAATGACGCGGAGAAAACCACAGTCAGAGTAGTAAGAACTTTCTTCCCCGGCCGACGGTCGAACCAGGGTCGCAAAGGTGAGAGGCGTGTGTGTTGCCGCTCAGCCAACCGTACATTCCAAAATATGATATGTATTTTTATTTGGATTTAAAATGTCGTTTGCTTCTGAATCAATGTATTGATTAGTTATCTGACGGAACATAATATAGCCGAGAATTTCAGATGATACCTATCCAAAAAAGTTTCCCTGAGGTGAACACGTTTTATTTATGGTTACTGATAAAACAACGTGGATTTAAATATATATATATATATATATATATATATATATATATATATATATATATATATATATATATGTATATATATATATATATATATATATATATATATATATATATATATATATTCTACATACATAAAGTGGAACACCGATATTGAGACCATATGTAGTTCCACCTAAAAATGCATTATTACTACAAGGCTGGTCTTACTTATGGTGTGTTCTTAATGAGGAATTGGACTGTACATGCATAGATATTTGCATACAAATACACAACCATATCGAAGCGCAGATAAAGAATAACAGAGAAACCATACCGCCAAGACACCGCTCAAGAAACTGAATGACTGCCGTAGCTGATTTATGGTTACTAGTATTTGAATGCAGATTATAGACATATCGATGATGCGATCTTAAGCTCTATCCCCTCTTAAATGATACAATTTTGTAAAAAGTGACAATATCAGGTAAAAATTGTTCAGCACAAATAAACACACTCGCTAAAATCAAACATTTCCGTCACGTTCTATCCCAAATACTTTGCAGTCCTCCCTGTATTCTAGATGAGGTAACACCAGCATGTCACAATGCTTGAGTTAAAAAAAAATCTGATGATTGTCCTCGCGATTTGTTATGCGTGCATCAATACAAGAGATAAAGCATTTCCTGAAGTGCTGCATTTCTGTTTCCCCTCTCATTTGCAATGGTTTTATCGATCTTTGTGCTCCAACAAAAGAGGTGATACATGTATTCGGGTGATAATAGATTTCCACATAGTAGTCCTGCCATTTGCTTTCCTAGTTCTTTAGAACAGACATTCAACATAGCGTTCCACGATCAGTCTGGATTGTATCGATACGGGTTTTCTGTTTAACTCATTCCCGCTCAGATCGCCCAAAAGCGGGCAGATGTAAACTGGCGTCTGCTTTAAAATTGGCGATTTCATTTGAGTGGGTTGGGCGCCAGGGAAAGCTATTGACTCAGCGTTCTTCCGACGAGGAAAGGAGTAAGATATTCAAGGCACCCACTTAGTCATCAAATAAAACCAGTTTCAAGACTTAAGATCTTTGGTTTCAGTGCTGAAAAAATGAAAATTTTGATTTTTTTTTTCAAGTCCAATGTATCCATCGCACAATATTTTACAAGGACCTGCACAGATTTCATTGGCGTTTTCGTGATAAGTTAACAAAGCTAGGTCCTTCTGGCTGTTCCAACATACTCTTCCCCTCAAAAAAATGCAATTATATGACGGCACAGGAATCAATCAGTGATCAACCCATAGGTAGGCAATTCTCTTCCTGCCATTCAGTTCTTCATTATGTTGAACACTCTACAAAACCAACTAAACATCTTCGCTTTTCAGTATTATTACGATAAACAACGACTTGATTTCAACTAGATTTAAAATGCATCTGGTCTCAAAGCAAGAACCTCATTTTTTTTAATTGCAGGAAAATTGATCATTTCGTCAAGATACAAATTTTACCAATGTTTAATACTACCGGTTGTCCGGCACGAAATTTGATCTACTAATTCCAATAACAATATAACAATAGATGTCCCGACTTAAACACTAGATTCTGTACACAGCTAACCTAGAAATAGGCCTCTTCAACCGAAAAATAATTTGAGCATGACGTACAAAACGATCACAATGGCAACATAAAAAGCATGATGGGCTCTAACTATGTCTTGTCTTAATTTATCTTTATTCACGTGGTTCATGAGTTCTTACCACTCAAGCTGACTGTGAGAAAATGTCTCAATATTTTCGTAAAATGGTATCTCTGGCGAACTTGTCCCTCTTAAACTCAATTCATCACAGCTGGCCCCTAACATGGCGATTTGGCTCAAGACCATCTGCTTGCATACCCACAATCCACATTCAGTTTTTTTTTCTGTAGAGCCATGAATGTGGGCCAAAAAACGACCTTGACATGTTTAGTAAGGACTACCCAGACCCAAATACACACATAGGCCTTGTTCTTTGCCTTTCAAATGGCTACCAAGGGCACGCGGAGGTTCTCTTTACTAACTTTCAGAAGAAAACCATAATACGGGTGATCTGGGTTGGTTTAATATCTTGACACACAGCCTTTAGTTCCCATGATACATGTTTGTGACACCTAGCAACCTATGCCATTTGAGGTCAGGTGGGTGAGCAAAGCCCATTACATTACAGTGAACCTGAAAGTTTTACCCTGCATATGAGGACGGTTTTTGGAATTATGGTCTTCTAATCTACCTGAAGTGCATATTATTATCTTTCAAATACACTCAGCTGTGATGAAAGGAAAGTTTTATTGCTTATTTGGAACATAAAGAAAGGCTAAATTTATATCTGCTACTTCCCCATGTTAATCTATGGATAAAAAGTGAAGGTCATAGAAAATGACCCCAATGTGTGGGCGGTAAACCATGAACAGGATGGGCAGCACCACCTTTAGGCGAATTTAGAACTAAGCCAAATATAGACAATTACATTTAATGCCATGATTTTCGTTAACATGGATCTCGAGTTATCTTCACAAACTCACTTTTCCAGATTTTCGTTTAACCATGATAATAAGGCACGTCAGCTACGCTTTTTTGCAGGGTGATGGCACCTGCTTCCTGTGTCACATGATTTTTCAAGCAATGAATAACGCAGGTTTGTTTACCCTCAGGTGTCTCCAGCTGCAACTGGCAGATTCAAAGAGGAAGTTACCTGTAGTGCCATCTGCAGGCAACCTGTTCAATTAGATCTAAGTTCCCTATCAAGAGCATGGATCCACGCATAACCAAACACAGCAAAATAAGTCACATCTTAATATGTATGTGTTAATCGTTTAAAATTAAACGCATGAGTTTGGAGAAAAATGCAAATTATGCAGTCTAGTCTTTTCGTTGATAATGTTTTGTGTGCAAGTTCTGAGAGGAAGGGCCGTGTACCAAAAGAACGACACAAACAAGAGAAATGGAAACACTGCTGAACAATTAAAAAAAAGCAATGATGCTATCCCCAAACAAAAATCAATATGTCTGCAAACGGTCCAGTTACCAGCTGCCAGAAGTAAACAATCATGTGGGGTGCGTTACCCTTCAAGTCAGACCAGGCACATGCCTAGTACGACCGACCACTGGGCGCCAACCTTTTTGTACAAACATCTGGCTTCGGGGCCGACGTCAAAATTGAATTAAACATTGATTTTATCATGAAAGTTTCCTTCCTTCCTTTTCCTCTTCTTCTTCTTCTTCTTCTTCTTCTTCTTCTTCTTCTTCTTCTTCTTCTTCTTCTTCTTCTTCTTCTTCTTCTTCTTCTTCTTCTTCTTCTTCTTCTTCTTCTTCTTCTTCTTCTTCTTCTTCTTCTCCTCCTCCTCCTCCTCCTCCTCCTCCTCCTCCTCCTCCTCCTTCTTCTTCTTCTTCTTCTTCTTCTTCTTCTTCTTCTTCTTCCTGCTCTTTCTTTTCCTTTTGTAATTCAAACGATAATGAATCTTCCTGTAATTGTCTCCTCTCCCGGTATTTCCATAAAAGTATCAGGGAATTAACTGTAATGTACTCTATTCAGTATATGGATCTTTGCGTATAACATATTTCATCACAAATACATGTGACTATGTCAAGACAGAAAGTACATAAATTTCCTGCACGCCACATATGCTGTTTTTAATCATTTTATACATCCTCATCCAAAAACAAAATTTAAAAAATGAGCCACCTTGTGCATCTGCAAAATGTTTCTAAACCATTCAGCTACTGGTTTTGCCTCAAACATTGATAGCAATATAAATTTTTACCAGGAATAAACGTGCATGACAAATAAATGTTATAGTATAAAGTATTTTCAGGCTTTGTCTAGAAGTTCATTTGAAACGAAAACAGATATTCCACACACGATGATCAATATATATAGAGAGAGCTTTAATGGCGTGTTCTGTGGCCGTTCAGAGCCACAAAAATACATTTCCAACCCCGCTGGAACTGCGCAGATTCAATGTGGTTAATTCTATCTATTTGGCGTGATATCAAAGTACGTGTACCCTCAATCAGTGACTATGGGTAGAAAAGAAGAAACCTCCAGTTAGTTTTGATTATCTTTTGTCCAATTCGTCTATCACGTAAGGGCTTTTATGATACACCCTGTTGCCTGTGCAACTTTGAACTATTTAGCATACCAGCCAGATGTTCTTTCCTGTAAAGGCTACCTACATCCTTTGATTATTATTAACGTATCTACAATCAGACTTGCAACGGGTCTTGAGGCATTAATGGGACACGATCCCCAACCAACGAGGCCCTAAATGCGTTGCTAAGTACAAGAGGAAGTCGCGAGTCATATGAGATCAAAGGTGTAATATGTGAATCGTCAATCAAATTGTCAATAGCTGTTAAATTCAAAAAGTACAGCAACCGACAGAACCTCTCGGCACGGTTGCCATTGAGGGGAGGTGTATTGTTACCCACAGCAATCATCGCTCGATACTCATCGTGATTACGAGATTAAAATGATGTTATGGAACAATTAATATTAAAGTACAGTATGTTTTACTCATAAAAATACATAAGCAATAAGAGCTACACCTTTTTAAGACACTTGACAAAAATTGTTTAATGTGACACATGAAGGGTTGCATAAAACAACTACAACTACATGTATGTGTACTTACATGCAATTGTCAAGTACAATCATGTTTGTATCCCAACACACATTTTATCTTTTCACGAATTCTTTCCTTCTCTTTCCTTCTTTCCCTCCTTCTTTCTCTTTCTTTCTTTCTTTCTTTCTTTCTTTCTTTCTTTCTTTCTTTCTTTCTTTCTTTCTTTGCGTCTTTCTTTTTTCATCTTCTTTCTCATCTTTCTTCTCCTTTCTCTGTGTGCCTCTTTTTTTATTTACAACTTGATCCTGTCCAATCTGAAACACGGACTCATGGGGCAAGATTCTTGTTCTGGTTCTAAAAAGCCCTTTCAATTGTTGATACAATAAATGTTAAGTAAATTGGTATGTGCTTTAATACATATCCTGGAATATTTCACTGTATGCCCAACGGTAAACTGTTGGGTCGTTTGGCAGATTTGATCTGACTTAAAATATTTTAGGAAATCTTGCCTGCCAGACGTACTAACCTCCATGTTTTCTCCACTCTACTCAGTCTGCCATATTACCAAATGATCATGTTTTTTGCTCTGATAAAGTGACTCAAACTTTAATTGGTCTACTTAAATTACAATGGCAACAGATGAGTAGTTTCATCATCCTTGCTATAAATTAAATCTTGTCCTCCACGGGCAGACCAAATGTAGTAGAAATAATATGGAGCTTGATCGTCTTTGGAGATAAAATGAAACCACTGTTGATTAAAAATAGTTGGCTGCAGTTAATTTACCTCAAATTTGTTTCCGTTTCGCACAATCAACTTCTGTGATTTCTCCTTTGTATACGAATGGCAGGTTTTAAATAATTTTATGCTCAATAGGGTACCACAGTCATGCGATCTTACAATTTTAATTATTCGTCCAGTCTAGTTTTTTAAACATACTCATACATTCGCGAATTCTGGTAAAGAGACATAGTGACCATGGGTCGGGTTCTGGTGTCGGAAGGAATAAGAAAGCACGGCAAGAGAAGCGCAGAGTGGGGGCCCCAGAGAGTTTTGTTTTTTCATTCCCATAGCCAAGAATCAAGGACCACGAGTAGTGTCTCCTGCCAACAACGTGCTGTATGTACATGATTTTGCTTGTATGCAACATCACCTCGACCAACACAAAGAAAAGGAACATCTGCCCAGCAGTGTATTGGTTAAGCCATGTCGTTCCAACAACTCGTTCACCGCCGTCCAGGTTCGAACCCCGCTGGACTTCGTGACTTTAATTTTGGGGAGCAGTGAGGAAAGTACATGTCTTAATGATAATCTCTACGTCCAGCTAACGCAAATTGTCCTGAAAACAACTGCAAATACGTAGTAGTTTATCTGGTTCGTTATGATTATCAATATTAAACTCTGGGCAACATTGGTGTACGGAGAACGGACGCGCATCTTGCTGGTATATATAAGCATTAAAATGTCTAAATGTCTAATTATTAAGCATATAACTTCTTCTTCTTCTTTGTATCTTGATCAAAATGTATTGGATCTAACAATAATAGTTCCAGTCGTGCCTAGTCATGACTTAAATATTTTTTTTTTGCATGAAATTCACAAAGAGCGAGTGACTAAAACAAGTTGTGATTTAGATCTCATCAAATATTCTCTTAACAAATCTGTTTCCCATATGGTGGAATCGTTCACTGCAATCACGTTATAGCTTTTATATCAAAGTCAACATCATTTATAGTGTAGCATGTAATATACCAGGATCCCCGGCAAATACTCTCAATCTGTCACAGTTTTCTTCGTAATGATACAGGCCTTAATCAATGTGACCCTAGACGTTAGAATTGGTGGATACCTAGATTATATCAATTATAACTATGCTAATTTGATGATTAGTTTGAAGTTTATTAAATAAACTTACACCAAAAGGTTTGTTTGAAGTAATAATGACCGCACGCATGATATCTTTTTGTTATTAACATACAAAAAAATGAAAGGGAATTTAATTTGTCTCCATGCATTTTAAACAAACTTTACTTCATCATCAAATTATGTAACAGCACGGAGAATAAGAGCTAGATAGCAAAATATTTGTCTCGCACCGAGTCGGTACATGTAAGCGGAAACACGGGTACAAATACATCAAGCTTGCTATGTAATGTGTTTTCACTCTTTTATTATCAAACAAGTGCCTGCGACAGAGCCCCATGCTGGTAAAAAAAATTATATGAATGACAAAGGAGAAAGTGTGGTAAAAGGGAAAGGATGTCTGTTTCAAACGACACGTGTTTTGACAAACGATCACAGTTACCTCTATTGGGAGCACGTGTCTCTCTCTCTCTCTCTCTCTCTCTCTCTCTCTCTCTCTCTCTCTCTCTCTCTTTTTTTTGGGGGGGGGGGGGCATGCTGCCAACATCAGCAGGACACGAGAGACATATCAGTCAAGATGACAGCCCTGATAATGAATCAGGCCTGCAAATTCCGCGGATTTCAAAGCCTCGCTTGCCCGCCTGAAGAGAGAGCTCTCAACCATGCTTCAAGTACCCTGAATGGAGAGGCCTATTTCACGTGAACGACCCCTCGCTTCGAAAGCGAGGCTGATATGTTGGTTCCCTAATTTTAAATCAAGCATATTGGCGCATGGGGGTCATCTTAGCTGAACAACCAATGTCAATACTTAAATATCACTCATTTCACGTACGTTGGCCAGCCCAGGGTGCGAGGTGGTGTTTACGGACACCAGATATACTTTCTCATAATAGTGCACATGCTCAGAAACCGGAGTCTACTTCTTGGTTAAACAACAGCTCGCAACATTTACCCTAAAGGATGACAGGATCTGTGCCTCATAAACGGCTATCCCCTGATGTATACCTGTGTTGTGAACCCGAGTACGCCGTGCCACGGCAGAAACCTTGCCAAATAGATTATTCATTGTGCATACGTGGCAAATAACTCAATTTAAATAGCAAAATGGCGATGCGGTACCGCTTATTTTGGGCCTTATTTAATGTCCGTTTTGAATTCTCAGAGGAACAAAAGCAGCGACTCAGAGACACCGGCAGGTGGTTCAGATCAAATCCTGTCCGCGAAGTATAACATTTTCGTTACCACCTTGCTGACCTTAACAAAATATAAAACGACTGAAATAAATATTTAGATCAATATTTGAGCTATACGAAATAAAGTAATTGAGGGTCCCATCTTCGAAAAAGTGATCATTTTAATGGCATAGAAAATCTTTGACCAAGGACTAAATTCTGAACAGATCAGCCTTGCGACTACCCTCCAGTTTTGTATGTACATATTATAATGGGCGCAGATTCAGCATTTTCAGTGTTGTGTATGCGAGAAAATTTCGACCTAACAAAACGGAAATAAAGCAAACGACATTAGTATTTGGGACTAGCCAGTATCTACAAACTTTATTGTTTTTTTAAAGTGTTCATGTATTACTGCAAAAAGTTCAAACGTGAGTTGTGTGCCGGTAGTGTATTGTAAACATATTTAGTTCAAATACTGGATACCGGAGTAGTTACAGAGCACCTCATCGAGAGGATCTCCAGTACATAAGTGACACACGTGTTATGTAGACGACACACAGGACATCACAAAAGACTGTTTGCTAAAAAAAGATGTTGAGATTCGATACAGCGAATATAAGCATTATCAATAGATGAAGCGTGTTGACTCTGTAATGTATAATTATACTGCAGAAAAAATAACAACATTCAATTCATGTGTGAGATCTGTGCAGCCCTTTAACATAATTTCTAATAGTCTATCAGGGACAAGATGAAGCGAAAGATTTGGCTTGACACCTGGAGCAAGCACATTTACAACAGCATTTAGAAGTATACATCTTTGAGGATAGTACAGCGGACAATGAGAAAAGAAGTAAGAAGTATCTTCGGCTGGGTGGCTGCAGATGGGACAACATTTATGTCAAACAGATGCGAATTTAATTTTGACTGACCCAAGCAGAATTGGGTCTGAACAATCTTAGTAAGGCGTTGTCCGTGTGAAAATTAGAGCTCAGGTTTTAACATGTTGCAAGAACAAAAGCTTTTTTAACTTCAATTTAAAATTAGAGAGAGATGGTGCATTTCTTACAGTAAGTGGTAGGTCATTCCATGATCTAATGGTTGAAGAAAGAAGAGAAGTATGTAAGCCATCAGTGCAACATTAAATTTCTTTCAGTTCGGCGGGGTTTGTTAAAGGACGACGTGCTTGTACGATCACATAATTTGAAGAGAAAATTTGTTTATCATTTTATATAGTAGTAATAATTTGAGGACCTTTCTCCAGGTATGAAGTGGCTCCCACTCAATTTCTGTAAGCAGGCGATCGCGGGAAGTAAATTTTGCAGCTCCAGTACAAATCCTGGCTGCTTCGTACTACAAAACCTCAATCAAATCTGGTATACTGGGTACTGTTGTCAAAAAGAACAAACCCATACTCCATGATAGGGCGGACCATAGTAAGATACATTTTTCCTAGTGTTTTCCTGGAAGGTTTAAATTTAAGTGGCTTGAGGAGGGCAAGGCGTTTGCTAGCTTTTGTAGCGATGAGGTTTATATGACAGCGACACGTTAAATTGTGGGATAGTGTTACACCTAGATGAGTATGGCTTGTGGTCTTGGGTATTGCGGAGTTGCTGAGATAAAGTGTTGGGTGATTTATTTTAATACGTTTACAGGTGAACAGAAGGGAAAGGGATTTTAGAGCATTGAAGGAGACACGCTAAAGTCTGCCCCAATTTTGAAGATGTCCAAGATTAGTATTCATATGAGTGCCTGATGCCTCGGGGTCATGAATTATTTCCCATTAAGTACTCGTACAGTACATTGTAGACCAGTCTCTCAAGGACATTCGATACATTACACAGCAGGGAAGTACGACTATAATTCGACTTAAGTTGCATATTTAATTTCTAGAAAACTGGGCGTGTATTGGATTTCTTCCAATTTCTGAGGAAATCACCTGATGATAGAGACAAGTTAAACAGACGACATAAAGGTTTACATGTACTTGGAACAGTTACTTTAAGTAGGAAATTAGTAATACCGTCAAAGACCTGTTGCCGAACTGACTGTCAATAAGGACAGAATTTTCAGAACATCGTTTTCATTTATTTCAAACTGGTCAAGCCCTAAATTAGTGCGGTACCGTGACTGGAAGGAGAGGGGGTATATTTTCCTCCACAGGGATTTTGCACTGGTTTGCAAAATAATGATTGAATATTTCTGCCTTTTCTGTATTGTTAGATACAATTGTATCCTTTAGCAAAAAAAAAAAAAAAGTGGTACGCTCGGATGGAGCTTGCACTCGTGAATAGATTCAGAGAGACTCCACCATTTCTGTACGTTAATTTCTTTGCTGTCTAATTCCGCTTTTAAATTTGAGAAGTAAGATAGAATTGATTTTTTTGTTTGCTGTAACAGAAATATTTTGAAAGTGCTTATAAAGCTGAAACAGGTGTTCAATATGTGGAAGGGATTACAATTGTATTTTTGAGCTGATTTTCTGTACCTTTCCCATGCACGGTTTAGTCTTCTAATCAGAAGTTTATTGTTAGATGTGATCCCAGGTTTGTCTTTGGGTCGCATCAGAACATTTTTACATGGAATGAATTCCTCAGCGGTTTCTACGAATAAATTAGACTAGTAGTCAACTTTTTCTTGAAGAGTTTCGAAAAATCGAAGCCAACTTCCCAAGGGGCTTGTTCTAGAGCTTTGTCTAGCTCCGCAGGGTTCGCTCGCTTGAAGTCCCACGCGGTTGTCAGATATGCCTTGTCGTTGGGAAAAGTAATAGAGAAGGTACAAAAAATGACACAGTGAGCGGAGTTAGAGATAGACAGAAGAACGCCACTATCGATAATATAACCAGGAGAGTGTGTAATACAGAGATCTAGAATGTTATTAGATCTAATACATCTTGTGGTTCTTCTATAATTTGATATAATTTATTACGAGCAACCAAGTCTACAAATTTAGTACCTAATTCACTGTCGGCATCCCAAAGGGGTCCCAATGTTCACAGAGGGTGTGATCTGAAGAGATCAAATGTAATTAAACTTTCAACTTTATGAGCTAATCTTTCAACTAACTTGTTGAAATTAAAACTTTTGTGACAAATTTGTTAAACTTTGGATGCGTATGCAAATGTACAAATACAAGTTCACAAAGTAAATATGATTTTAAAATTTTGCGCACAGAAAACCCATGTACCTAAGTCACCGAAATTTCCGATACGTCTTTGACGAGGGTTTTTTTTTCAGTTTTTCACACTTGATCTTCAGACTTGAAGGGACCCCCAAAATATGAACACCAGTTTAGAATTTCAAAATTCGAAAACAATCACAGATAAAAAAATTCATAACATAATCTTCCCTCAGCGAAAACAAGAAATTATGTTTGAGAAGTAAAGAATTAGATTAACTGTAACGATGTATATATATATATATATATATATATATATATATCCACATTGATATTTACATAGACATATTCATATTACATTTCGCATTCATGTCAAAAGTTTAAATACTTATTCAACAACTAACTCAGTTGACATTGCATTGAGATTTGAAATCTTTAGGTCATTTGATGCTAAAGAGTATCTCCTTTGACACATTTCCATCAATACGATGATAAACAGTTAAACACCATATTCCCACATCTGCCCTCCCCCCCCCCCCCAACTATGCACATGGCGTGCTTCCTTTCCTTGAACGGATTATCGAGTGTACAGACTATTCCTTAACACAACTCATTCATGAGCACTTTACTCCTCTTCGAAACCACCTGTTAGTCACTGGAGTCTGAACTGCATCTTTTTTGTGATACCATTTGCACTTTTTTGTAACCTCACTATCCTAACATAAGGGAGTCAACACAATTGTTAACAATTCATTGTGCTTCATTTGTCTCGTTATTGGCCAGATACACATCTCATGACGTGAGCAGCCAAAACAAAAGGGGTATGGTCCCAATCGTCTTGTCACATTAACTAAAGCGTTAATGAGATGTTGATTTGACTTTGCACACCGCAACGAACATCTCAGTGAACGATGATGACAAAAAGTGCAATTACTGCCATGGAAAATTCCATGGTTTAGCTTGCTCGCGTTTTGAAGTGGATTCCTAATTCCAACATGGGTTCTCATCCTCATACTAAGTTACTGAATATACTTAAAGTTACACGATAAGTAGAGTTACGCTAGTATTGCGTTTTAGACTGCCGTCCATTCCATGCGTTTTCGGTTCAATTTTCAATTTTTGAATAATAATATTTTTAAAACATGGCAAGGATGTTTTTAAAATCCTACTTATATAATTTCACGTTTTTGTCAGTGTCCAAAATTAAGGCACAATTTTAACCTGGACTCAGCCAGACGGTATTGAGTATATAACTCCCCTTTGCAAATTTTGACGTTTCCCCCTTTGGCACCTTAAAGATACGCCGTAGGACCTACACGGAGTCTCATTTGGGACTGATAATTAGGTTTTATTTCATTTAAACGAGGCCAAAAGCGGACTGTTACAGCATGCCGCGTCAAAGTGAAACCACCACCCAGAGACTTTGGCCCCCCCCCCCCAGCCAGCATGCGCAGACATCATACTTAAAAGTAGGAAAGTTACTAGAATACTAATAACTGTAAGGTGACATCCTCATACATGAAGCAAAATTAATGGGAGCATGGGGCATTCCAGAAGGACAAAAAGAAGGTACACTATCAGGGGATATCAAAGGCAGCTGGGAGCATGGGGGCCTTCAAAAGATTAACTGAGAAGAGAAGGAACGGCATGACTTCAGTCTGGACCAGAGTTTTGCTCTGGCACACATTGTACTCCCCCCCCCCCCCCAAACCTTATCATCGGAAACAAAACATTCTATCCTCCAGATGCAGCATCAATCGGCCATCATTTTGCCCGGATTTGAATGTCTCGCTCTTCCAGAATATGTTTCTCTGTAACACTGCCTCGCCAGTTCTAATTTAAACGATTGGGTGCCCACATCCTCCGTAGTTTAAGTGAGAGTTAATCTCACTGGAACCAAGTGAGTCTATTTTTCATACAGTTGGTTCCAAAAGGATTAATGTGCTTATGTTACGATAATGTACACCATTAAGAACTTTATGAACGTTTAAAAAACCAAGTGGGAGGGAAACACAAAAGAATCCCTGACCTTGACCTTGGGATCAAGAGAAGAATAAAACACAATAGAACGTGTCAGACCTTATGGTGTTATGGATAGAACGCTGAACGCGGGTACACTAATTTCTGGCTTCAAAGCCTTAACATCTCTCACTCTTTTTTCATTAAAAGGTGGAGACAAAAATTGTCTAAGTTCTAGCTCTGAAGTGCTGAGGTTATTAGCACTTCAAAGATGTTGGGCGGAAATATTTCAAATACAAACTAAACCAGACGAGCTCTTAGAAAAGTAGACTCTGTCCAAAATAAAGGAAATTGGTCTCGGAGGAACATACCGTATGCAAAGTGTTTTTATAGCATTGCAAAGTGTTTTTATAGCATTCTGTTAATATATATATATATATATATATATATATATATATATATATATATATATATATATATATATATATATATATATATATATATATATATATTAACAGAATGCTATTAAAACACTTTGCATAAGGTATGTTCCTCCGCCTGTGCCCAGGTAACAAATTTGACTGACGTCAAAAGAGGTATTGTGTAAAAGGGGAAAGAACATCCATTTTCAACATGTTTCAACAAATGTCCAAGTTACCCAAAGCCTAACAATGATATATTTGTGGCACCGGTAACCTTACAGACCCTACTAAAAAGGCCCAACCCTAAAATTAATGGAACAAAAAAAAAGTACTTTTAAGCCGCCCTTCCCTAATAAATAGTGATCGACCCAGGCCAGAGCTACAAACTCAGTCAGAGACCCAAGTGGCCCAAGAAGTCCGTAATTGTTTTAGTGGCCCAAATGTGACCTACACGGCCCAAATTTGAATTTGAGCATGCAAAATGGTGTATTCTGGGGATTTTCGGGTATCTTGCCTTCACTTGGTTGACGAAATCACAACACTTTAGTCATTACTGTACTGATTTAGCTAGTTTCCCTCAGATTGTACAAAAATCTGATGAAAAGTAGTAACAAATGAACTTAGAAAAATATATCGCCATGTTATCAATTAAGATAAGGCAAATTTTGTGTTCATACATTTAAGGCTTTAGAGAATTTTTGCACACATATTATGTTTATTAATTCGGGGAAAATTAACAGATAAATTATTCCGCAATTAGTAAGTTGTGTATTTTCTCTACAAAAGCAGGAGGAAAAAATACAATAAGATAAACACTAGGCCTGAATGTACCTAACTTTGATCAATGATTGTTGATTGATAATATTTTATGCACACATATGCCAGGATGGTGCAATATAATTGCTGAAAGCTTCAACTTGGGCCGGGAAAAAACATACAGCAAGGTTTCAGTTGTCCGCTCTCCCAGTTACCAGAGCAACCGGTCGTCAATGTATAAAGATGACTTACAATCTTAACTTTAATCTGCCCGCTCGGTTGTGAATGAAGCAGTTATCATCGTTAGTTATAAATGCAACATGAAGGCATGCATGTATACACATTGAGCGCCATTTTAAACATGCGCAATGCATTGTGGGAAAGGAAAATCACAGTGACTCGTGGCCACCCGTTTTCAGCAACGTTCCAGGTGTCCATGCTCAGAGTTACCAGGACAAACGGTCGTTAAAGTACTTTTAAAACATGACTTACTATCTTAACTTTAATCTGCCCCCTCGGTTGTGTCTGAAGCAGTTCTAATCGTTAGTTACAAGTCCTAATGCGACACGGCACGCTCGGGCGCCATTTTGAACATTGCACAATTAATGCATTGATTGCAGGACAGTCTCACAAAAGTACACTTGATTTGGATATCAAAGTGCATCGCAACCACAGCATACATATGGACCATTGATGCTCTGAAATAATTGCAAAATATATGCTTTTGGTTTCATACATTGTAACCCTCTTCCCACCCCCACTCGGCAAGATCGTCCCAATGCTCATTTACACTTATAAACCATTGGCATTGGGTGCGGAACTCCCTATTTTCACAATTGCAGCCAAGTGGATTGGCTCTTTTGAAGAAGTAGCATCCAAAATATAAGTGTGATTAGTGTTAAGGGAAGGTTAGTTTGTCCTATGAATGTAATGTACAATATATAATGGGACTTTTCCAGAGTGAACATTACCTGAAAATGTAAAAACAACGAGAAACAGTGACCAGTTGTAGGCCCCAGAAATAGGATTTTGTATCAGACATAGAAGTCGTCCTGAGGCAATGAAATAAGGGTCAGCAATAGGCTGAGTGCCAAGCGCCCCACTGAGTCAAAAACGAAGCTCAATGGAGAAGGTTGCCCTGATAGTGGATACAGGTCCGAAAGTACTGGCGAGTTTTTATATCAGTGGTAACTACTGTTTTATGACAGCCATCATGGTTTTTTTCCTCTGGTAGCCCGACAGAAATGGGTCGAATTATCGGCTTTCATTAATCATGATGATACCTGTCACAACATTTACATTGTGGGTTTATATATATATGCTATTGTGATCTGACGATTTATGTGCTAAGCCATCACCTAAATAAAAGGCAATATGTCCATGTGGCATCTTTGGTTCATTACATTATTTCAAGATATATATATGTGTGTGTGTGTGTGTGTGTGTGTGTGTGTGTGTGTCCTTGATCCATTGCCTTTATTGTCTTATTATGTAAACTATCATCAAAGTGTAACTTGCAATGAAAAAAATCCAAAAAAATAATCAAACCAGATGTCGTGGTTCCGTAGATCTCATCCTGTTGGCAACCTTTCGCTAGAAATAGTAACTTTCAATATTTCAACCGTCTTCTTACTAATGCAAGTCTCTGTCTATTGCCAGTGGCCTACACGACCAGCCATTATGATTTTATACAGCTACTAGCTACATCATGTGAATGGCTCCTTTAAAACATATGGCATCACAATGACAGAAAAACGCTCCTTAAAATCTCAAGCTTCTCTCAATTGAAGGATGCTTTCTTCTGCCGTGATGACTCATTTGTATTTTTTTGTCCTGCTTTTTCCCTTTTACTAAGCGCAACAACCATGAGTCATTGAAAACATAAATTCCATATGGTACCACCAGCATCTAATCCTATGGAGATTCAATGAACAGCTCTCATCGACACACTTTAGGCACAGTAAAGTGTTGACTAATCACTCATACCGTCCTTGATGAATAAAACGCAAATGGTATTTTCAATTCTGGACATTCTTCGGTAATTTTAATGCAGAAAAGTGTATGTAGGTACGTTACGTTTTTTTAGGCACATATATGTGAAAGCAGGTATACAGGTTTGCCGTTTACCTCGTCAGATGATGAAACCTCTCCTACGCTGCAATGGACTATGTAATGTTTTCAAGTGCCGGGATTTGGTCACTGGCTTATGCCACTGCTGTCTTGCTAGCTAGTGGCTAATGCTAAACATTTGGGGTTCAACATTCATAAGAAAAATGATCAACGTTCATCCTAACCATTAAAGAAAACATAAACAAATTGGTGACACTTACATATGGAGCCAGAAGACTAGAGACAGGGTTCTGGGTTGTGACCCTGAGATCCAGTTGATTGTATCAACTAAAATAGTATAGGCCTACCCTGTACTACCATTTAGAAAAGACCTTGTCTGTTCACTCAGCGGTTGTGCATATGCATTCGGCCATGCTTATTTGCCCAGATGTTGAGCAAATAAGGTTTGACAGTACATCATTCGCCCAGCTGTTGTGCCAGTTGGACTTGGCCATGCTTATTTGCCCAGCTGTGGTGCCTATAAGGTTCAATTTGCCCAACTGTGGTGCCAGTAAGGTTGTACCGTGCTTTGATTGCCCATATGTAATGGCAATGGGATTTAACTGTGCTAAATTTGCCCAGCTGTTGTGCCCACATGATTTTGGTCATAGAATCTGGCTGTTATGAAGTCAATATGAATTGAGCGTGCTTACGCTGCCCAGATGTTGTGCCAATAGGATTTAGTCCCTGCATTTATCCAGCCAGCTGTTGTGCTAATAGGCTTTGGCACCCATGCATATTCCCTCTGTTGTTGAGTATATAGCTTGTCCCTTTACAAAACATGACATACTGACCTGTTTGGTCTGCAGTGAGACTTCTCTGAATTGGAAACGACGTTTGAGACATTTATATACTGCATGGAGCAACTATACCACCATTTTGAGACAGTTCATGTGGTTTTACTTCAGAAGAACATCAGAGATTTTATGAGGCAGGATTGCTTGTAGAAGGTTTCTGCTCAAAATAAGATGTAGGCCTAAGCCTCTCTGATCATGCACCATGATGTGTGATGTTTTGAAAGAAAAGTCAACATGAAGCACACAAGTCCACGCCACCATCTGCATTATTAGAACCTATCCAGGACCAAGGGCAAGCCATAGTCTTACTGGGGAGAACTCAATGTCTTTTGTCCCTTGTATCACTATTATTTTCAGAGAGGTTTAACTTATTTATGTGGTATGTACCTACATAATGCTTTTCCCATCCTGAACGCACATTTGCTGCATTTGCTTGTTTCAGGCAGTAGTATGAACTTGAACTTATACATTTATAGGGATGAGGTACAGAAAATGAAAAACATTTTTCCATATCCGCAAGCTATCTACAGAACTCTGTTTCATTTAAATTGGATAAAAAACTTTTCAAGCTATTAAGGAAAAACGAATGAAACAGGAAAAGCTGGTCAACAATTCTCATGAACTACCAGGTGCCCAACTTCACAATGGGCTTTTATTGTAATGGAAGGTCATCTTTTCGAGCCCTTGAGTGGACTTTGCCCTCACACTCCTAAAAATCGACACATGCCCATCTTTAAATAAGTCCTAGTAATGCAACAATGGGTCCCAATGACACAGAAAAATCTATTTGCTTATTCTTAGCCTTAGCAAATCTGCTCAGGCATTTTTTATATTGTAGAAGAAACAATGACCTGACAGAAGGATTAACATTCCGAAAACATGCTTGTATTCCTTGGAAGAGTCACAATAAAAAATGATGGCTATGTGATTGCAAGCTGAAATGCCAGACTAACTCTGCTTTGACCTTTTATTCGATATGTGTCTATTAGTTACATAATTACGATTGGGTGCACAGTTCCCAGAACTGCAACATGCTCACCTTTCAGCTCTGTAGCCCGAGTTGGATTCACGGCCAGGAGAGCAAGTGGAAAGAGTTTCTACCACTCTGACTGTGCAATGTGGTTTTCTCAGAGTCCTTTGGTTTCCTCCACCAAACAAGTAGGTGGAAAAGGAAACGCCACCATCTGAGGCATGGAGAGTGGTTAATATAGGCTTGGCCTGTTTCGCAATCCATGTAAAAGATATGGGTGCTATTTTTACTAGTTAACTAATATTAGCTCTTGACCATCATTTGCCAAGACCTCTGGGCTGGGTCAAACACCTAAGAAATTGAGTTGATTTTACTCACTTGATTTTGAAAACTTGACAGTCCAGTGGTGCCATCTCTTGGTTCTATGGAGTCAGTGGGGACTGCTGGTGTAAATGTTGATCGGGTTTGCATAATCAGTTGCTGCTTACCTTCACTGGTCTGCCCTCTGCATTCCTGTTTATCTCGATTGACTTGTCCAGGCACTTTGGCGCCTGGATTTGCAGTATCACACACAGACCATTCTGGATCTTTTCCAATGCCTGGGCCTGATAGTGAATCTAAGCAATTCCAGCCTTTGGATGGAGCACACTTTCATCTTCCTTGGCATCCATTTTGACCGTGTTGCCTACACCTGTCACCCTTTAGAAGACAGATGAAAGAGACTTCATTCCCTGCTCAGATGCTTTCTGACTTGTGAGGCTTGCTCTGCACAACAATGGCTCTCCCTGTTGGGTTCCCTGTCCTCAATGGGCTCCCATGTCCCACTTGGTCATCTTCACTGTTGCCCCTTGCAGCACAAATTGCAGGGCAGATGGTTGAGACACCAGGGCGATCAGGCCCCGGTGCTGGTTTCCCCAGAGGACCATCCACACCTCCTTTGTTAGACCGTTTGGGAGAATGTCTTGTGAAGAGAGACACTGGCTCCTTTTCAGGCTCAGCTTATCATCTACATGGACTCTTCTTGGTCAGTGTGGGTAGCCCACCTGGAGAGCAGGATGGCATCAGGCCTTTGGCCATTGCTCTTAGCGTCTCTCCACATAAGCTGGTTAGAACTGCAGGGATATGCTTGGCACTCCTCCACTTCCAGGACCTGGTCGAGCACAAACATGTCCTCGTAATGTCAGACAACAGGACAGCAGTAGCCTACCTCAACAGGCAAGGTGAAACAGGCTCCAAGATGCTGGTGGAGTCACTCTATGGTGCTCCAAACACAACATCCACACACATGCCAGGCATATCCCAGGACATCAAAATTCCCTGGCCAACCAACTCTCAACAAGAAGTCAGCCAATAGAGATGGGAGTGGTTGCTCCATCCACAGGTCATTCAGGCTATGTTGGCCAGACGGGGAACTCCACGTGTGAACTTGTTCATGAGTCCCGAGAATGTAAGACTGCCGGTTTAAGCCTGTCTTGGACCCCCAGGCCCTAGAAATGGATGTTCTAGCCATGGACAGGAGCAACCTTTGGGTGTACCCCTTCCCATTTACACAGATCCTTCCAGGGGTACTGCACAAGGTTGGGTCCCATGGTTGCAATCTGATCCTGGCCACTACCTGGGGGCTGTGGATGGATTAGTCGGTAGCCCTCTTGGAATTAAGTGTTGAGTCTTCGCTACATTTACCAGCATGGCCGAAACTTCTTGTGCAATAGTGGATGAGTGTGTTCTACAGGAACAAGTGCTCAACATGCAAACTTGATGGTTGTCTCACAGCACATCCTCCACAGAGGTTTATCAGAATCAGTCGCAGATAGAATTGCCAGAGCCAGGCTTGGATCTTCTCTAACTGTTTACTCAGCTCCTTGGAAGGTGTTTTCCGACTGGTGCACCAGTAATTGAATTCACCCTTGGTCTCTGGTCATTGCAGACATTGCGTACTTCCTGCTGGTGGAGGGTTTCTAATCAGCCATCTGCTGAACCCTTGCAAACATCCTTGATATTTGCATTAATAGTGACCTTTATCTCTTGGTACTCATTGCATGCTTCTACACCAACAGACCACCAGGGAGGCAGGTCCTACCATGGTGGGACCTTCCACTGGTCTTAATCATGTTGAAGAAGTGGCCCCTTGAGTGCCTAGGGGATCCCCAATGGGTGGTACTCAAATTTTAGACATGGTTCACTTGTTTTCTGTTAACACTCGCTTCAGGGGCTTCAAAGAAGCAACATCCACACTCTAGCTCATGACCAACTCCAATGGTCACCTGACCACTCCCAGCTGACACTGAGGCCTCACTTGGGCTTCCTTGCATAGTACTAAGTGGCTCGCAATCCAGCTAAGGCCTTCAAGGGTTTTACACTCTGTGCTATGGATACTGCTTTTTTCATTGAGGAAACAGCCCTGTGTTCCATGAGAGCCCTTTGCAGGTACCATTCACATACAGACAGTCACAGTGGACAGGGGTCCACCCTCTTCCTACACCTCAGTAACACTAATAAGGGGCAAGTTTGCAGAAACCTGGTTTCTTTGAGGATTAAGCAGATGATCCTTAAGGCCTATGACACCATACTGGAGAGGCCTGGTGCCTTGCAGCTTGTCTTAGCCAGAGCTCAGGAGAAGCAAGCCTTTAATGCCTCCTGGCACACCCTGTGGGATGTTGTGTTTGTGCTCTTGTGGTTTTGATGTGATGCAATCAATAGGTCGATGCACTTCTCAGCGGCCCTAAGGCTTTGTGCTAAATTGACCTGATCTCAGACCCATATCAGGCAGTCTGTCCTACCATCCTGGCCTTTAGCTGCTTGGCCCAAGAGTCCACTGCCCTATGGAACCATACACCAGCCCCTGGCACCTATCAGTTTTGGGACTATGTACTGTTAGATTTTCAGGCCTGATGGAGCTGAAACAGACAGCATCTACCTGAGAGCTAGACAGCTATCATGTTGGTGGACAAGTTCCAGCTGATTCAGTGTGGTCCCATGGTCATTGGTAAGCAGGGTTTCTCGCTTTTGCTGGATTCTGCGGTTGGCAGTCTCAAGTCCATGTATCTCTGAGGTTCTCCCTTCAGACATTGCCTCCTCATACAGATGGTTTCTGCAAGTTGCCGGTCCCGATGGTAATATGTAGTCAGTATGCTAGTAAGGCTACACCCTCCACCTTTGCACCTGTATATCAGCAAATGGTGGTCGACAGGTAATGCTACTTAACAAACTGGTGAAATTTTTAGTAACTTTGGTATTAGCAGGTACACGTACCTCTCGACCACCTGCAAAGCCCACCCGACCACCCCGCTTTCTTTCACCTGATGTCAACTGACCACTCTCCAAAAGAAGAAGGATAATATGGGAGCATGTGCACCAGGAGTCACCACCGGATCCATAGAAACTGAGAGATGTGCCAAGGGAATCAAGTGAGTGATGTCTTGGGCGTTCGACCCAGACACAGAGGTCTTGGCAAATGGTGGTCGAGAGCTAAGTATACTTACCAATATCGAAATTATTAAAAATTTCAGCTTTTTATTTCGATGATAGCGGCCGATATTATTGTATTTGTAACTAAAATGGTCGACAGTTGTTTATTATTAACCATCTATATCAACAAGAATTTTGTTTAAGGCCTTGCAGGCATATTCTTCTCCGTATAAATCTGTCTAAAAGGTGACAATAGGGAGCCCTTGGGAAAGAGATACGAATCCCTTAGTGTTCAGAAAGAGCTAATACAAAAGTCTTTTTAGGAACTCATTCGGCTGACAAGCTCCTAATAGATTCATCATGCATGAGATATTTGTAGAATTAATCATAAATGTCATTTTATCGGCAATATTATTCTTGCTGGTGATCAAACATATTCATTTTATCGCAAATTTTTGGCTCTGTCAAGCAGTCCCATCAAACGGCACCTGATCTTGTAATAGATATGCCCGATGCCAACGTATTTGTCGTTATATTATTTGTATTGCTAGCAGCTATTTTCTCATATAATTCAAAAACTCGTAACTGCTATCTATCTAAAAATAACGATGCATTCGGGTCAACTTGGTGTGTTCTCTGATATTTCCGACAAGATAATTTTTCTTCGTGCACAATTCCATGATCAAATGTACAGACAGCTGACTTATGACACAAGAATGTGAAAGGATACACACGAAATGTCAGTTACCAATCTTAAGACAGCCATTGAGTATCTATCCGCCGGCGAGACAGACCCTGCTCATGCCGAATCGTCACATCGCGAAGTGAAACAGTTAAAGCTGGAAGTTGTGTAGGTTTTATACACGGTTTCATCTTATAGGGTCTTGCTGGGCCCGGAGCGCTGCGCCACAAAGTGCCCCCTTTTGGCAGGTCTGCTCGCCTAGTGGTCCGGGGCCTTGATGTTGTGAAAATGATACATTGCTTTCAAGGGATACCTCAAGTGATGCTGTTTGAAACTTTCATTTTCCCGAAAAAAAATTGAGCTTTCGACACATTTGAAAACGCCAACTTTTTTCTTTTGGAGAAAATATTATACAAGTGTGTAATTGTAATTATAATTATAATTGGCAGTATTGTGTTTTGTTACCACAAAACGGCGGTATCTCGAATTAACAACCTTCGGCACCAAACCCCTGGCCGAAAATGGAGAATGCATATACCAACTGTACCATATCCCCATCCCTAAAAAGAATGGTTCAATGGAAGCAGGTATACGTGAATGCCATAATCAGCACGGCCCATTTTATTGTATTTAAGCCAGTAGAAGTACTGTATTCGGAGCTGTCCCAGATGTGGGAGTGGGGGACTACATTTTTAAGTCCACCAACATCAAAGGAGCGCGAAAATATATATGTTTTGTGAATACGGAGCGGCCGGGTCTCGAACCAGCAACCTTCTGCACCCATCACCTGGTCGAAAATGGGGGACGCACATATCAACTGCACCAAATTCCCATCTCTATAAAGAATTTAATGGTTCAATGCAGACAGGTATGCCTAAATGTCATAATCGACAAGGCCGAGTTCAGTGTATTTAATCCAATGTAATGTAAAAGCAACGATAATTAGTTTGTAGTTACATTTATTCTTTTATAGGTTCTGTATCGTACTTACAGCCACCAATCGCGTGCGTCACAAACAGATGGAGCCACGAGTACATGGTAACTTATTGCATAACACACTACTTCTTTTTGGTAAAATCTGACCAATTAGGCTTGGTTTGTTCAGTTGTTCGGCCCCCCGGGTACCTGTACCTACGCCTGTTGGTTATTTGGAGAAAGTGTGCTGATGGCTACGCCCTTTGTTAGCATACGCTATTCAAGACAGCATACAATCGGATTGGTCCTGCAGAACATATACACTGAACATCATTGACCGAACTGTACGTACCCCTTGACGATTTAAATTGAATGGTACTCGTTTTAAAGCTGTTGATAATGACACAAAAAACAACATGGCGTGCAGCAGGTTCCACGTGTCCGTCCATAGCAATGTGTATTCAGTCTGTTTTATTGTTGGGACAGAGTGCATATGGTCAACAGTAACTCCAGGCTGTGGCGTCTTGTTCCGTTGTCTTTCTTGAGCCCGTGTGGCGTGGCCGCTTTTGTACGCCTTTGTGCCATGACACATTGCACAACAATGAATTTGTCCTAATTTTTGTGACATGTCGTTTTGCGCCTTCCCGCTTTTTATGCACGAGCATGGACTGGCAAGTCCTCGTTTGCATGTTGTTGTTTTCCCCTAGTTAGAAAAAATGTATACATATATTATAGAATTATTGATTGGACGGCGAAATACTGACACACCGCGCGAGTTTGCGAAGCAAACGAGGACTGGATTATATCAGCGGTTTCAATCCGCAAAAGGCAGACGGCACTACGAACCGGTTGAAAAATCATCTGTCAGTGGCAGCCAATGAGGAGCCGAGGCCTCAGTTTGACCCCATATAACCTACATGTCAACGTGAACATCGCAGCATGGACGTGATGGCGAGTGATGGCGGCCGATCAGATGATGGAAGAAACAAACTTGAACAAGTTGTAAAATTCGTTGCAGAGGCCATAGGTCGCCCTTCTGTTTCAACCGAGCAATTCGACATTATAGATTATCTTGGGAAAGGAAAAGATGTATTTGTAATTTTACCAACTGGTGCTGAAAAGTCATTGACATATTGTTGCCCCATTTACACTGGACTGGGAGAAAACAATTTTGATAACTGACGAACTGGAAGCGCATACAATAATAATAGTTGTGTCACCTCTGGCAGCTCTTATGCAGGAGCAAGTTCACTTCCTGAATAAAAAAGGGGCTCAAAGAAGTTTACATCATGTGGCCTGATGACGAAGAAGCAAAATTGGAGCGAAATGGCACGTAAACGATAAGAACGACATCAGACTCTTAAAAATTTAATGCAAAAATACGTGCATATACGAAAGCAATTTGCGTTCACACGTTCAGGAAAAAGGAAACAAATTTCTTCCCTACTGATTAACACTTCGGGGACGGAGGTGTTTTGTTTTTGTTGGTTTTGGTTTTGGTTTTCATTTTTTGTTGTTGTTTTTTTATTTTTTGTTTGGCTTTCTGATTTTTGTTTTTTGGGGGGGTGTTTTGTTTTTGTTTTTGTTTTTTTCTTTGATTTTTGTTTTTGTTTTTTTGTTTTGTTTTTCGGGGGGTTTTGTTTTTTTTATTTTAAGAGCTCGTGGTGAATTGTCTTCCTCTGCGACTTCTCATGTCAGATGGCAAAATATGAACAGATCAAAGCCATTTTGTCAACTAGAAACGGCAGTCGTACATCATTGAAGCTTTTTGATTGATCCTCCAAGACGTCTCTTAATAATGGATTATTGTAATAATGAAGCTGATAAAGAAACGGAAGGATGGAAAAAGAGCGAAGGTACACTGATAATGAACAGAGAGCAATAAAAGACTTGACCCATTAAGGTAGCTAATTCCACACAGTCTCTCCCATGTAGGCACTCCAGTGTTTTAATGCGGTTCCATGCCCAGTAGAAACGTTTGGATGAGCGATGTCTTTGGCGTTAAGATATAAGCGTAGACCCTTGAAACGTATCAAAGGTAGGTAAACAAAGGATGCTATATGCGTGCTTAATCAACAGCCAGGGTGAATTATGACCAATCAGCACGCAAACAGCACTTCAGACCCACCGACGGCTTATGTAGAGTTAGAATATTGCCTAATCTTAAAAACGAACATCCTTTTATGACGTGAAATAACTATCGAATGCATAATCGTTTAAGAGCCTGCTGATACGTAAAGCAATGACAGAAGTCCTGCGAGAGTAAGATGCAGCATTATGGCAGCGATCACGCTTTTGAAATAGTAAAAACCGAAAAGGTCATAGGCCCAGGGGCAGTGTCATCCGATATTCTTCAGTCAAACGTTCCGCAAAGGAACACTTTGTGTGCAGAAAACAGCTGACAAGAAATTGCTAGCACCTCATTAACTTTATAACGATATCATTTAACCACGTATACTTTTTCTCGTAATGGTTCACTTGCGGGTGCATGAAATGTTGTTATTTCAACTTTTTATTGTAACATCAATCAAAAACCTTATTGATTTGTATTAACCCTTTAACTCAGCGCAGTTTAAAGTCTACACTTGCTGCACTTTGTGGCACGAATATATTCATATATCAGTTAGGCACAATATAAAACACGTGGTATATAAAATATTTCATTTATGTACTTTTAAAATAAAACTAGAGAATACTGAGAATACTTCCTAAATTATAATCCGTTAAAATTATGACAAACCATACCGTTTTTGAAGTCATTCGGAATGCTTTATATCAGACATGATGAATTCTTTTTCATTAAATGTATCTTTCAAAATAATTTGAATAAAGAACATGGACATAGTTTTTCGATCAATGACATTAACTCTAACACAGGCATGAATATAATCGGTAACTTGAGTCCCAAAATACCTGTGGCGTAGATGCACAACCAACAAAGGTATTTAGATCCTTGTAAGACCCTATCGCTACTACATTTGCAATCATTATAAACCAGACCTTAAGAACAGTGGTATTCCCTTAACAAGAGGCCCAATGGCCTAATGCTCTGCTTACAAACATCATCAAAAATATAATTTCCCGAAATCTATTCCCTCTATGACATGCAGAAGTTAGTTAAGGTCATCCATATTATGCACTGTCAAACACCCACATTGCACACATTTACGGTACATTTGGTGTCATTTGCCTTATAATTTATCAATATATTGCATTAAGTGCCCTTTTGTTTAGTGCTTAATGACCTTGAAAAATAGGTCAAGGTCACACAAAAAACTGACCATTCGTCTACTGCATAATTGGTTTAAGTTTGCAGTTCCATCTCAATGTATTAGCATAATAATACATTTATTGTGTTTTGATACCAGTGATGTCAGTTCCAATAATTACCACCAGTGACGCCACCATGACTCCTTTTTTTTTTACTCCTTATGTCTTAAACTGTTGCCAGTATAATGTTCCTGTAATGGTAGACCTACATGGAGGTATGAACACAAGTTGAAATGTAATGACAATCACACAAGAACCATTTCATGAAAGGCATACTCTCTCTGATCTTGCAAATGTACGTCAAAGGTCATCCATATTATGCAAGATCAAAGTTCCATATATGATACACATTTGCGGCGCATTTGGTAATGTTAGCCTTATTCTTTCTCAACATGTTCTTTTCTACAGTGTATAATGACCATGCAAATAGGTCAATGACGTTCATAATTTAGCCGAATGCATAATTGATGTGAATTTGGTAGTTCTATCTCAATTTATTATGAAAAAAAATGAATTTAATGTGCTTTTGATACCAATAGTAGTAGCTCCAATTTATACCACCAGTGTCACCACCATTACTTCACATGAAACAGGAATCGTACTTGAAAAATGTCCCTCTAATGCTACATTGATGTATGTTTAGAAGTTCATATGTGATGGCCATCATAAATTCTTCATTGAAATGCACTCCTCCGTGATCTTGAGAAGGTAGGTCAAGATCATCCAAATTATGCAATATATATATATATATATAGTACAGTTAGTGTCATTTAGTAAGCCCTTAATGACCTGAAAATTCAGTCAAGGTCACACAAAATTTTACAAATTTTTAGCATTGGTCTGACGAACATTTGGTTTAAATTTTGTAGTTCTGTCTATACTTATTATTACAATAACGAATTCAATGTGTTTTTGAAACTAAGATGTTAGTTCCAATATTTACCACTAGTGGTGCTACCATGGTTCCATGTCCCGTGGACGTTTGTCTGTATTATATCCCTGTACTGGTATATGGATGTGTGCCCACAAATTCAGATGAAATGCCCATCGCAAGAATATAATTTCCTGAATATATATTCCCTCCGTGACCTTGAGACAGTAGGTAAAGGTCACCCATGTCATGTAATAATCAACCTCCACGTATGATACACTCTTCTTGCATATTCGGTGAAATTAACCTTATAGCTTATCAAGATAATGAATTTCATAAATTATATCAAATCATAGGTCCTAGCTCCCATTCACCTATAAGTGGCAACCCTAGTACTAGATTATACATAATTGCCTCCAGATTATTTTCACCAAATTTCATAAGGATCCATTGAAAAGAAAAAAGACCAGAGCATTTCCATTTTTCCCACTTTTTGGCTCCTGTACTACGTGATTCACCAGGTGGCGCAACCAATAAAGAAAGAAACTGATATTTTAATCCACACAGTACGTCCAAAAATTGTCAAAGGGCTACTTTACAATTAAAGACGCTGTAGTGTTGACAAGCAAATGTTTGCGGATGGATATGAGTGATCGCATAAGCCCTTCAACCTATGGCCAGCAGAGCTGAAAACGAAAAAACAATTACTAAAAATCGGAAAACCCATGCCAGGTTGTGAAAAGACAACAGTCCGTTAACTACTTGTCGGATACCAGGTGTTTAGAAAGTGTAAACCAGAAAGCGATTTTCAACAGATTGTATTATTATTGTAATCAATGTAAAATAGTCTTATATTAGTTATTGTGGGCTCGGTAGCGCTCATTCAGCCGTACTAGCCTCGATAGAATTAATTGACAATACAGATGATAACGAAATACTTTTTGTGCGTGTACATCCTGGGCATCGCCAAGGCTTTTTGATACCCAGTGGAAAAATCACATTATTTTAGAAAAGACGAAGAACTATAAATTAGAACGCGCATCGCTTCAACTCTTTGAAACCTTTTAATTAAACGCAAACAATATGAGCACACTACGCTGTTTTTCAAATTGCAGGGTTCACTTATTGCACCTTTTTTGCGTATTATTGCTTTCATAATTGTGCACAGCTTTTTCTCTGCTGGGGGGAATGTTTTGTTTTTTGTTTGTTTGTATGTTTTATTTTCTCGAAGCGATCATGCATGTGACACTTGTAATTTATCTGCAAGTTTTCTACACTTTTGCAGCAACACTCAAAATGATAATACGGATAACAAAATCAGTCCCAACCAGATAAAATCAGGTATTAGTATGATTCAAGTGCATTATCGCTCAATGTAAGGAAAGTGAAATTTATTATTTTTCATTATATAGCCTTTGTGTGTGTGTGTGTGTGTGTGTGTGTGTGTGTGTGTGTGTGTGTGTGTGTGTGTGTGTGTGTGTGTGTGTGTGTGTGTGTGTGTGTGTGTGTTCTTAATTGACTCTTGTTCTGTTCACTGTGGTCACTGGACTATTTTTCTACATCATTATGACATCACTGTGCTTTGACCTAAAGAAGTTCAAAACTGTATCGAACAAAAGTAGGCTTCACTTTTTATTATAAAAAGTGTGGCACTAAAAGTAGACTTGTGTCCAACAACTTTTTTGTGTCAGAAAAAAGGGCTAAGGTTAAACATGCAGTGGGTGCAGGTCATGAAGCAGTCACCGCAATATTAAAATAGTCGGAAATGAAATAGACAACGGCTACTGGAAGTTTAATGCAGCCTCACTCGATGATGAAAAGTATGGACAGGAAATGAAGAAGTAGATTATTGATATTATGGATGAGTACAAAATGTAGAATCAAAACGACTGCTATGGGAAATACTTAAAATTGAACTAAAAGAGTTCACAATACGCTATTTCATAACAAAGGCTACGGCTAAAAATAAATTAGAGGCATTACAAAAAGAGCTGGGTGTTGTACTTAATTATCTAAATGAAGAACCAGATAATATGTCAATATTATAAAAAAAGGATTTTTTTTTTGAGTAAACAACTGGAACATATTTATGACCAAAAGGCCAATGATATAAGACTACGTGCAAGGGTAAAGCGGTCAGAAGAAGGAGAAAAACGTACGAAATATTTCTTGAGATTGGAAAAAAAAGCCTCAACGTTTTAATGTAATAAAGAGATTGAAAGATGGTGATCTTATGGTGCACAAAGACAGTGAACTTCTTAAGCTCCAGCAACATTCTATGGCAAACTATGTGAAACAAATTGTACACTTGTTCATGTGGACAGATATATACAGAAAGTTAGTATCAACAAAACTTTGCTTAAGCATGAGAAACAATTGTGTGCTACTGATATTTCTGAAGATTAAATACGAACATTGATTAACGAACTGTAAAGAATAAAGCACCAGGGTTAGATGAGCTGATATCAGACTTCTATAAGAAATTCTGGCATCTGCTTAAATTTCCATTTATGCAAATACTAGTGACGTTTTCATTGAAGGTGAACTACCCGATTCTTCAAAAAAGCACTATTACCTCTAATTTCAAAAACGTGATACAGATTTATGAAATAATTACAGACCAATAAGTCTAATGAACTATGATTATAAGATAATTGCCTTTGCTCTACCTGGAAAACTACAGGAGTTGATATCAAATATCACCCACACAGATCAAACAGTTTATATGAAAAAGCGTTTCATTGCTAGCAACGCAAGATTAATGCAAGATGTTATGGATTACTCAGAGCTGTATAAAAAGAAAGGTGTCATGTTATGCTTTAGATTTTCAAAACGCATTTGTGCCGGTTAGTTAGGTAATCATGACCAGAGTTTTGAGAAATTCAATGTTGGTCAGGACTTTGTGCAATGGATTAAAATATTGCACAAGGACCCCAGACTGATAACTTAGAATAATGAATGGTTTATATAGAGCAATAAATAGTTGCAAAGGGAATTCGACAAGGAAGTCCAATCTCAGCCCTCCTGTTCATTATGGTTGTGGACATAATAGCAATGAACATAAGAAATGATGATGATATTAAAGGCTTTAAATTTTGCAAAAGAGAAATCATGATCTCACAATACGCAGATGACTGTACAATTCTCTTACATGATAAAGAGAATAGTGATGTTGCTGGAACTAATTTAAATTGAGAAAAGACTAAAGGGATATTATAAGGATCTCTCAAAGATAGTCTTACTGAGGTGAATATTATCCGTTTCACTAATAAAGCTACTATATGCTTAGGTATGTACATTGGTCATGATAAGAAAGCATGTAATGAAAGAAAAACTGGTAACAAAATAGGTAAAATGGAACTACTGTTGAAAAACTGGAAAAACAGAAAGTTAACATTATTTAGGAAAATCTTAATAGTTAAGATATCAGCTTTTTCACAGCTATTATCTGCCTTTAGTGTTCTTTTAGTGCCTTAAGACGTGATAATAAAAGTTGAACAATGCCTTTTTAATTCCATATGGAACGAAAAAGAGACAAAATAAAAAGGGACAACATAATTGGAAGTGCTAGTCAAGGTGGATGATTCATGGTTGATATTGAAAGTAAGAGTTCATCAATTAAATGTGCATGGATCAACAGATTAGTGTTTCAAGATGGAAACTGGAAAGCTATTTTTGAGGATCAAATGGAGTTGTTAGGCTTGCGTGTACACCACATCGTTACAAAGCTATCATAGAAATGTTAGCAAGTTAAATGATAACGCTAAAATTAACCCCTCCTATGTAGAAACATTCCAAGAATTTAACAAATGTGCAAATACAATAAATGTTCTTAAACTAACAGGTGACGAACTTCTTCCACAGGTAATCTGAATGAATGAATGTTTCATGAATAAGGGCAAATGCTTATATTTTAGTACTTGGATCAAACTCTTTTTCTTTATGTCAAAGATCTTCTTGATGACAAAGGTGAGTGGCTAACGCCCCAAGTAATTGTAAAACTCAAAACCAATTGTAGCTGGCTCTGTGAATTTTTACGTATTAAAAAAATATCATCGGGAATATTGCCAAAAGCTTTGACAGGAAGAAAGCTTGTTACATCAATGTTCCACAGACAAAACCTTTTTTTCCTGTTATGATAATATACTTTGTAATATTAAAGATAGAAAGTCTCGCAATTTCATGACCTATTAATTTAGAGGAAATTTAAAAGACCTTCAGTTCAACATAACTGGAAAATAGAATATGAGTTAGTCAATCTTGAGATAAACTGGACAAATATATATCAAAAGAAAATTTTATTTTTTAAAGTATCATCAAAATAATAAATAGCTGAATATAATGATAAATATTAAATGGCATGACTCTTGGTGGTAATATTCTTTGTTAATGGAACACAAAAATATCTAAGTTTTGTAGTTACTGTGGATATGACAAATCAACTGAACATCTCTTTTATGCCAAAGAATACAAAGGGTATGGAGTTTACTCTCGGAAGATCTTTTATTTAACATTAATTGGAAACACATTGTACTTGGGTCAGCATGAAACTGCGACACTATTATGTTTAGAAATTTCATTCTATCAGTTTTTGAAAGAAGTAGTTTCGTTGAAATAATTAAACATTACAACTTAGCAAATGATAACTGTAACCAAGTAAAACGTTAAAAAGAAAATCAGGAATCTTTGTTTATGATGCACCGTAATAATAATAATAATAATAATAATAATAATAATAATAATAATAATAATAATAATAATAATAATAATAATAATAATAATAATAATAATAATAATAATAATAATAATAATAATAATGTAGCTCTCTGCTTATCTGCCGCGGTCCTGTGTGAGACAGGTGGCCCGGGAGAAGGAGAATAAAAAAAGGAATGAGGAGGAGAAAACCATGGTAATTCTAGTCAGCTTGTGCCGCCATGTTTTCCGGGAGCAGAGGCGAGGCATGGGGTCCACCACGAGCTCCCTCACAGCTGCAGTGGGCCCCTGGTCCCGGTCATATTCACCGATACTCATGGATTGTACTTTCTTCCCCCCCTGGGAGGAAAAAACCCCTTTCCCTGACATACCCTATCCCCGCCTCTAAGGCTAAGACATTTCCCATTGGAGCCCGCATGGCAGCCCTTATAAGGGCTAACACAATTCCCTTTCCTCTCCGTACTCTGGAATTCTAGTTTTCCCTGTTGCTGTCCAGCTCTATCTTTTCTTTTCTTTTCTCCCAGCATCCTATCAGGTTGTCCTGCACACTTTTAATACCTTTCCTGCCTCCGAAAAAGGACACCCTTCAAACCTAAAACCCATGCAACACGTTCCTACTCCTCTAAACACCGAACCTCTTCTAAACCCTTACAATTATAATATTCCCTGTGCCCCTTTCTGAGAAAAAACATTTCCTTATCAGTGCATATGCACAACATTCATTTCGAAACAGAATGTGGCTAAACAAGTTTGATACAGTTTTGAGAGATTTCATATATATATATATATATATATATATATATATATATATATATATATATATATATAAGAGGACTGTGTTTCTTTACACTTGATTATTACAATGCATAATAAGTGGAAATAGAACTAATACGCTTGACTGTAAGAATTTATTCAGATATGAGCTGAAATGTAGACTAGCTTTGTGCTAAGAAATCAAATATCTGTCATTGTCCGGTATCTGATACTTTGATTTACTTTATGTGTAACCATGACGTATAATGTTGTATTTATATATGCAAATAAAAGAAAGAAATATAGCCTTGAAAAATATTTAGAACCCTCGAACATTTTAAATAGCAACAGAATGTGTGCGAACTTTCAGTTTCGTTGCAACTGTGTTAAATAAACACCAAACAAGGAACGAACTCACGTCTGGAAAAGTTGTAGACAGGAAATCTATGCCACTACAAATTCTTGACAAGTTAAAAAGATTTTACGTAGGGACCAAAAATATAAATATACATATATACGTCTCCATCATCCTCTGACATATTGGTTATGGGATCCTATTTAAACTTGGAATTCAAGGGCCCCCAGCCTAACCAAATATTATGAAAAGGTTTGTCAGAATTTTATCTTTCAGCAAATACAATGCGCATACAGATCCATTGTTTAAAAGTATGAGATTACTGCATGTTAATTATGTCTGCATGGTTTGTAAACTTAAATCCTATTACAGATATTTACACAAGACACCCCTGTCAAACTTCTAACTCGCCTCCGACATCAAATCCAGATATTCACTGCCAAAATACCACACAAATTGAAAACCTGACTCTTCTCAGATATAACAGTTGCGTTTAACTATTTCGCTGCCACGTTTGGACTGAGACAAAAGCTTACCTCGGTGCGTTTGAAAGCTACAAGGTAAGCCGCTGTCTTGGACCTGGGCCACTCAAATGGTCTCACGCTCCAGCAGCCGTGCTGCTATTTGAGTGAAAGTTCAGTTCACAAAGAATATGAATCAAGTGTTGTTATGTCAATTCGGAGGACATCGATTTTTGTCGCAAGTGGCATTGAAAAAGTTGACATTGAATGACATTCAATTTACCAGAGACAGTTAACACACATCCAGCTATCATACGTGATACATCATATGCACAAATTACCCTGCATGCTGTACATGCATTCAACCTAGTAATCATTAATATTATGAAAGAGGTGTTCGGGGGTGACAGATTATGCCTCTTTTGTGAGTAAATACCTGGGATGAAACAAGAAACTTGTCGATTCGCACCTTGCGGAATGGTCATAGGAATCCACTGTACTCTCGAGGTGTTTAAGGTACCTGTACTTATTTCAAATTGTCTTTACTCATTAAAAAGCATAAATTGTACGCTAACTGTGAACTCAAGGAAATCCACGACCAATTTGATGATCAAACTCAGATATATATAAACACTTAAGGTTTCATTTGAACTTGAATGGTCTTGGGTGGAAAACACACATGTTAGATATTTCTACCTGGAGTCGCAAGGTGCTGCAAGTGGTTGACGGGACAGCAGCTGCATAGCAGAGTTTAACTCCCAGATACGTGTTTTGTGACGTTGTAACGCCACAGGTAGGATATCGCAATGTAATTTTATAACATGTACGCTGTCGTGGCTCCCTTAAGTTGGAGCTTAATAGGATCAAGAATTGAATCTCTGGTTGAACTCTTACAGTGCCGAGTTGTTAATGAGTCGACGATTTTCCTCGGTGCAATGTGTGCGAATTGCGCCCAAAACGCGCCGGAAAATGAAGAGTTGATCCGGATCATTCTTATGGTGTCTGCGACTACGACGGGTATGCTGGTACTTGAATAAAAGATCGGCTTACGAAAAATATCAATCTGCTGTCGCTATGTTAATTTAAAGGACGACTTTGGTGGAAAATGGCGATGACAGAGTGTCAACTACTTCTCTCCCCTGAGCACGAACCATGGGGAATTTGCAAGATAAGTCCATTTGTTGGACACGGACGCTTGCCAATCCTTCCTGAGCTGAACGTCAAAGCCTCACCGGAAGTAGTTAAACCCCTTTCTGTCTCAATACTTTATGAGACGAATAAAGCCAGAATTGCAATGGCGAATCAATGACAAATTGAGAGAACAACCGATTTTCCCTTAGGCAAGAAAGTCTACTCTCCCACGGAGTGGTGTCCCCGACGCGGCACGCGCCATTCCCAGGAAGTACCGTGACGCTGGGTAACGTAATTATTTCCATTGTTTATGAAAAGCAGGTACCTTGTGAGTAACGTTCTTGCTATTCAAGAAACAAATCAAAAATGAGGAAAAAGAGGGAAATCTAATTGTCCCCATATGAGGACAGAATTGCTTATTTAAGAGGGAGAGGAAAGAAAAATTACCCTTGTTTGCCAAATGACTGGAACAGAATAGAACTTATATATATATATATATATATATATATATATATATATATATATATATATATATATATATATATATATATATAATATATATATTATATATATGTGTGTGTGTGCGTGTGTAAGGAGAGAGAAAGAGGGTAAAGTATATATATGTATTATATATACATAATATATACATGTATATCTCTCTGTGTGTGTAGGGAGAGAGAGACGGGGGATGAAGTATTGCAGTAGGCTCTATTTTCAAAAAAGAGTAAAGGCAACGTCTGGATTCACCATTTGTTGGTAAATCTGTTAAAACTGTGCATCATTAAAGCATTTTGTTGTTATTATTTACAGCGAATTAAGCTTGAAGCTGTAAAAAATTACTGCTAAAATATAAAGTTTGCTCATAATACCCGAAAGTATAGTGTGAGTATGCCAAGCCATTATTATTAAAACTGAGACAAAACACCCCATTCTACTATCAAAGTCCATGACATTTCAACGGCTTCCTGAAATCAAAGCAAAAATCTCTGGGATACCCACCAAAATTTCAAGATTTTTTTCTGCAGAGATTTATTTCAGTATCATTATGCCTCTCCCTATCTTACCTAAACAAGTGTCTTGGTGTACAAAAGTCACGATATAAAACGAGAGACAACATTGTCAATATGAAGACTGATCTCCATGAAACAGTGAGATATTGATTCTAGAGTTTTAGGAACAGCGGTGTTAAAATTTGGAATGACCTCCCATAATTAGAACTGAAACGCGCCACTACCTTTTGGCATTTTAAATTCTACCTTGCTACCTGGACAGGCGCCAAACGTGGAAGCTGCTTTTGCAAAATACATAAATCAACCTTTGGAATCTTAATTTTGAAAATATTTCAGCTCTACATATACGCGCGCGCGCGCATGTGTGTGTGTGTGTGTGTGTGTGTGTGTGTGTGTGTGTGTGTGCGTGTGTGTCAGTGCTGTCCAGCTGCTCTCTCTGTTGCAAAATATTTTGTTTACTTGTAGCATTTTTTCCACTTCTTGACATAAGAAGCACTTATTTTTGAGAAAATCTGTAGCAATTTTGAAGAGCTTTGTAGCAAAATTTTGCTACAATGCTCCAGTTAGACAGCCCTCTGTGTGTGTGTGTGTGTGTGTGTGTGTGTGTGTGTGTGTGTGTGTGTGTGTGTGTGTGTGTGTGCTTTCAAAGGTCCACATCCTTTATTCGCCCTTTCGTTCATTCATTCAACTATCTTATCTGATTAGAGGTGAATTTGCTTGGGGATGTCTTAAACTTGACAATTGTACTCAAGAATTATCAAACTTGTCGGAATCAGTGCAATATGAAGCTGCTCGCATTTGCACTGAAGCATTGTGTCACACTGATCGTTTTAAGTTACCTGCCGAGGTCGGTTGGGCAACCCTAGCGGTTCGCCGAAAATATTTTAAATTAGTCTCATTCTAAAACTGGTCACTGATACAGTACCAGAATAGCTCTCTGATCTGATACCAAAATTGACACAGAATGTCTCTGGTTGTTACGTAAGAAATTTACGATATATTTGTCAATTAAAACTTAAATCCGTTGGATTTGGAACCTTATTTATTCCTTCAGCAATAATACTTTGGAACGAACTGCCTGGTGATATAAGACAGCCAGCTCTTTTGTCTCGCTTTAAACAAAATTTGAAACTATTCCAAAATTCTGCCATACACAACTGCGTCTGGCGACTCATGCCTGCACTCATATCTATTTAAGTGAACATTTCAACTGATCTATTATGTGTCTGTGGGAATACATGTTAAATCAGTTGAACATTATTTTTGGACTGCCATCAATATTTTGGCCCACGTTCAAAGTAATTACAAGAGGTAACTTTAATTATGGCACCAGCAGCTAGTCGATCGCATTTTCCGAAAACACGATAGGCAAAATTTCGTCAGAAGGAAGTCCAGACCTTGACATCAAATTAAACAAAAACATTTGTAAAGCAGCACTAACATTTATTAATGAATCAAGACGTTTTTTTTCTAGCTCCTGATGTCTCAATCTATCTATCTATTTTTTTTTTTTTTTTTTTGTATAGAGGTCATGTACTTTTATGCACCTAGTTATATTTTATGTGCTGTTTTGTCCCGTTAGTTTTGTAAATAAATCTGTGTGTCCATTGTATGCTCTGAAGTACCGCTCACTTAGTTAAATGTAACTATAGGGCTATCCAGGTGAAATAAACGGACAATCTTACATGGCTGAAAATTATTCACCATTTTTCTCTCACGAGGCCGGGGTCCCTGTTCGGTCACTCGTGATTTCCCCTCCCCCCTCCGCCCCCCCCCCCCATCCCACCACCATCACCACCAGCGATCTCGAGTCATGTGATATAACCACGTTTAGGTCATGTGACGTACAGTCGGTTGCCACTGTTGATTTTCACTCTGGAGACTGAGAATTCATCCCCCAAACCAACAATAGGTATGTTTACAATACAATTCAAAAGCAGATGTTACAATGGCTGCAGCGACATGCTTGCATGGTCTGCGCCGCTTTGCCTGCCCCCAACTCGTCCCGCCTACCCCCCGCCACTCAGCTGGTGGGTTCCCTTGCTCTTCCCTGGTCTTCCCCCGGTTTTGTTTGATTAGCAGTAACAGCAGCACATTTGGAACCTGTGATGATTTTTTTTTTACTAATTTACGTGTTTGTTTTAGTATTTATCTAACTTTATCTTTATTACTTTTTTCCTCAGTTGTGTAATGCTTCTAATTGCCTTGAAGCAATTATTACATACATAGTATAGTATAATGTATTTCACATATGTCAGTTTTTCGCAAAGTTAACGTGTATTCTTATGTCTGCTTTAGAGTTTTTACCTAGTGTATTCATATTTATTGCCAGCAAATAGCCTCCAATTGGCTAATGTTTGCCTGTTTGTAAACTGACATATAATAATAATAATAATAATAATAATAATAATAATAATAATAATAATAATAATAATAATAATAATAATAATAATAATAATAATAATAATAATAATAATAATAATGATAATAATAATAATAATACAGCACTATTATCCATTCAGCATGCTCGTAAGTGCTGTTATAATATGGCACAGGAATAAAATAACGCTGATGTAGACATTCATAAAGAAAGCAGTAAAATAAACATTTACCTTGTCTTACCTAGCCTGACCTGATCTTACCCTACCTTATCTTATCTTATCATGTCTTAACTAGTCTTATCTTATCTTATCTTATCTCATCTTATCGTATGGCAACAAATTCCTAATTTCTATGAGCGATACTGCGAATGCTAAATCGCTTCAAAGCAGGCCTATGCGCATAGTCCCTTTGTTAATTTTGAGAACACCCCCCTAATAATAATCTTCGTCGTCTTCTCACCAGAGATATCCCACAAATCAGTTTAATAAACATCAAAGTCTACCTGTCAGGGATATATAATCCTCGCTAGATACACCAAGGGACATTGATCACATTGGCAAGTATTGTTTACGAAGCCTGGCAAATTATGCAAATTCCTTGATTAAAAAGCAAAGCAAAGATATTTGAACTTAAGGTCTGTGTAAAATGTCCTCATGATACTTTAATCAGACGGGTTTTGTTTTGTACTAACACAGACTTGTTCGAAGTGATGCAAATTACTTATTTCGAGCAATATAAAACAGCACATGTTTCAGAAAATATATTATATTTGCAAATGTCTTAATTTTTTTAAACGATCAACTGTTTTGACAAAAAGAAGTGTCATTTTTTAATATTTTGAATTGGTTACAGAAGTAAGAATGCATAAATATTGAATACATGGATTGCTGAATGTACAGACCCTTACGTACGAAGTCTCAAGTATGTTTTCTATTAAAAATTTTAGAGCATTCAGGGACTAACTTTTTTAACATAGAGTGGTACATGCCCGGTAAGTGACATTCATACTATTTCGCATGCATAGCATGTAAACATGAACCAAAAATGCTCCTCCGTCTCATGTGGGTGCCTGTGTCTGATATGGGTTCTCTGTACGTGTGTTTTGTATGCCCCTTGGTCTAAGATGGGTCCCTTGTAATTAATATGAGCACACCCATGATCTCCTTACATGAAGTGACACCTCCCACGTTTTGATCATATATATGAATATGTCAGTAAAATAGTTCCATGATCACACGCTTATGGAAAATACGACAGATTTGTATGTATAGCTGCTTGTACCTTACATAACTACTGCACATTACACAAACACACGGCTTGAATATATCATACATAGCTTAATCCCTCCTTTCAGCCACATGACAGAACGAAAAAAAAATCTGGTGCTAAGCATCCGTCTACCATGAAATTTACACGTGACACTTTTGACGCACTAAACATTTGTGGCAAAGGTTTAGGGGTGGCCATATTACCCGTCTCTTTATTCATATATATATATATATATATATATATATATATATATATATATATATATATATATATATAAATGAGATTCTTAATTTTATGCTTGTACACTGCCGAAATTACAATGAATAATGAACACACAATGGATTGCGGCAGCGAAATTTGCCCCATGCACCAACGAACCCATATTTGAATCAAAAAGCAATTTTTGTCATTTATTACAAAATTTGGTTGATCCATGATCAAAATGTAAACTGTTGCCCTCTGTTGATGTTTTAAAATGGACTACTGCAACTGCAACCCGAGTGACCGCAGAGACGACTTCTGTATTCAGTTGATCACAGTGTTACGGGAATGTAACCAGCGTACCCTAAGACAACATATTATAATTATGATCCTCCGTTCAAGTCCCTTGCGTTACTTTTATATTCAATGATAAAGTGAATTTATGAGAACTGGGAAAATTCTGTTTCACACTGGAAATACCCTGTGTCATTTCTGTCTCAACCCGTACACCTGCCTGCCCGTCTTTTACCGACAAGGGACATATTTCCAACAGGAACACTGTTTGCGTCCTCAGCGACACTCCTGAGGAAGGTCAGGGTACATCTGATACGCCGGGGAAGCCGTATACATTAATTTTAGTTTTCTCATCAGGTAGATCTTTGCCCTTTTCCTTTAAAGGGGCATACTTCTGTCACATTAAAGCGTTGTCCACTCTTGGATTTTTCCATCTCTGAAAGATTGGTATCTCTACCTTACGTGGGCGGAATAGTTTGCTGATATGCTGTTTGCATATCATGAATTGACCATTATTGCGAAGATTACGCAGTGGGTGAAGTAGTGAAGAATCACCCCATTAAGACCTCTCCATAATAGGACCTCTTCCCTGTTTCAATCACCTTTCCGCAGTCCCAAGTTTGTCTTAATATCACACTGTGCTTTCCATATTGAGAGAACTCCTATTAAGCCCTACTTTTGTCAAGCCCATGCGCGGAAAAGTTATACAGTTTCACTGTATGACATATTTCACATACATGTTTGCCCACGTTCAACTTCGAATTTCAGTGAAATCCCTCTATTAAGATCATCCATAGACCTGACAAAAATAGGCCTTGATAGGGAATTGTCTATTTACAGAGAGGTCTTAATCAGGAGATTATACTGTATTATATAAGAGTGCCGCAGTCGCCATGTTGAATCTGATATATCCGAAGAGTCTGCTGTATTCCCAAATTGGCCGTCTCAAAATTTTTACGCCAAAACTGGTAATTTACGTTGAAAATATATATATATATTCCATAGGAAACAGCAAAATAGTTCCAAATACCATAAGCCAGAGGATATGGAATCAATAGCAGCCGTGGCAATATCTATAGACCGGAGGAAAAATAAAAGTAAACGAGTTTCTGCGTGCGCGTACATTTATATTCTGCTGTGTCTGGTGATCCGTGTGCGATAGTACACGGCTTCCTTTGACATCTGTTGCCTCTTCGCAAACAGGAAATTATCGGATGGGATCAGTCTGTTTTCACAGTTTTGAATATTTCATATTCACGCGCACAAACGGAGCTTTACTGCACACATGATGCCAAGAAACACAGTCGAAGGTTTAAACTCAGAACATAATAGGCGCCTTAGAGAGCTTCTATTGCCCAAAAGCAGGCATAAATGTAAGAGGGTAACCAGCGGGAATAAAAAAAATCACACATCTTGATAGACCGCGCTGCCGTAAACTAAATGCTCTCGCTATCTTGAAACATCCTGCCGTTCAATGCTGTGCAGGACTGTCTAATTAATGGCACAGACCGTATTCCAGCAGTTAACCCATGTGCAGTCATTTTAAAATTTGAGCTGACGGTGCCAGATAAATTGAGTAGAAGGTACTTGAAATAAAACTCTTCCCCTTCACAAACCAATGTTTTGACTCTTGATACAAAGAACAATTCTATGCAAGATTCAGCAGAAACAGTGCTATTCAAAAATCTGCGTTCACTATATTTTGTCAATTTTTATTCATTGGAGTGGGTGATGAAGCCCCGGTTTTTTAACCTAGTAATTTGGCCCGCAAAATATAGCATTGTTGTTCAATACATTGAGCGGTTTAAATTCAGATTTAACGTTGGGTAAAGACATCTTAAGCAAATGCTTACTTTCTTCATTCAGCCCACAGAACTTGTGCTGTTTCGTGCTTTTTTCTGTGAGGTTAATAACTTGAAAAGTCTTAATCTCTGGGGCTACCTACTCATATAGAATCGAGGTATATCTAAATCCGTGTCTATCAACACTTTCCCGGTCAAACCAGTCAACAGCGACCGGTAATCTCAAAGGTCATCTGTTTCATCCAATTTGTAAAATATTGTTTTTTTCTTTCCAAAGTTTTCAATGGAAAGTTTAGGGAAGACTTACCGCGATTACATTGCAATAGTCGATCGCTCTCCCTGGCTCACCCTGCGTGCTAAGCACTCAGAACGCGCCAAGGTAAAGAGTTGACTCAGTCCAATAAGAGGACATTTTAAGGGTTAAATATTACGACGTTGGTTTATCTAAGTGTAAGAGGAAAGTGGCATCCTGTGAATCAGCTTGAGAAATAGCCATCCAAGATAAGGGTGATATATCATAAGTCCCTGCTGTAGCAAAAGTGTGTGAGAAGAAAAAAATGACAAATCTATATATCGCTCTGAAATGCCTATTAAAAGAGAGAGAGAGACCAAGAGACAAGGTAAATGAATTTCACGTCAAATGATGTTAAAAGCCTCTTCAGACACGGTCAAGTAGCACTTTGCTGAGTCCGTGTGTTGTCGTGCACCAGCTGTCAAAACCTTAATAAAAACACAGTGTACTTCACCTATGTTGTACTGTCATCAGTATTTGAAAAGTCATAACAACGAGAACGGAGTAGAATTGCTTGTGTTGGAAATTTCCCTTTTGCGTCCGCAGATTCTCCATCCCATCAGCACATGCTTGCTAAGTCTCTTTTTATCTTTCCACGCCCTGAAAGGATCCACAACTGCACCTCTGAGACAAAGGAACAAAAAGGCACTCACCTCAGACTTTGGCTTCTTTCCTTTAATATATGTATATATTTCAAACCGCCGACAAAGTTCTCAATGGACAAGCAAGGTCCTTCTTATTTCCAAAATAAGTTTAGCGCTATATGTCGAGTGTTGCAGACCTTGTAAACCGCCTAGTGTTTATATAAATCCATCCACTGGGCAATACAGCTGCCAGCATTTCTGCTAAAACGTGTATGAGGCCAGTCATCGATTTTTTTATATCCAATCTAGTCACACAAGCCTGTGCAGTGTGCACGTTGTACACGGTCAACAGCGTGGCATACGTCTCGAAGCCTTATTGGCCGGCAAACGAGCAGCAGATACGGCTGTCTCGCGGTTCTTTTGGCACTTCTGTCCAGCGAAGCGATACAGCACACGAAAAGTTAGTCGAAGTTCCTTTTTTTGGTGTAAGCGGATGAAGCAGACCTCACGACGTTTCAACGACGCGTTGGTGGTAGCTCATTCATTTGGTCGGAGTATATGTGTATATATAATACGTGTGTGTGTGTGTGTGTGTGTGTGTGTGTGTGTGCGTGCATGCGTGAGTGCGTGCGTGTGTGTCTGTGAGTCTGGTGTGTGGATGTATCTCTGTGTATATAAAATCACCATTCCGGACAAGGAAGAATGTATCAATTTGTTGTTTTCTCAAAGGACCCAAGTCTGGAAGAGACTGTATTGTCTCTATGAAAAAAAAAAGAAAAGAAGAAAAATGAAAACTGACTCTTGTGCTGCAAAAAAATCAGGATGAAGAGTTGTCGTTTTGAGCACATTGAGCAAGTATGTCCTGTGAACGTATAACGGTACATCCATTAAAGACTGCTACCCAGCGCGCTCCTAAGTTGAAAACGGCTTAAACCGCAACGAGACACTTTAAAAATACTGCGGAAGGACATTTTTTTATGAGGTGTCAAATGTTAAATAATTTGTTCGCACATTTTCCTTCACCTGAAAAACAAGCAGACATTGGCATAGTATTTCCTGCTTGCGTTCTTTTAATTGCAAAATCGTTATTCTAATGCCCACAACTCTCTCAGTCTGAGTTCGCCATGATTCCAGGGGATAACCGTACAGATTGTTTCCATGGTACCCCCAATGAACGAAAGTCATGGCAAGACGACGAATGAATCTCGTCCCAGGTTTTATGATTTCCGGACATAAATTGCGGCTAACACGTTACTTGAGACAAGTCCAAGAGATATGAAGCTAATGTACAGAGATTGATCACTAAAGTTATAGACCATAGTGACTAAAGGGAAGCTGGGGTCTCATAGGTCAGGTGAGGTTGTAGGTTCATCTTGCCTTGATTTGAATCCATCATCTTCAGAGCCCTGAGTGGACAAATCAGTCTTTGGTACCCACAGGAGTCATGTTAGGCAGGGGTTTACTAATTTAGTCTGAGGACCACCTCACTGGATTCATGCTTTACAGCAGGTTACCTTTAATTTTGTAGTGACTAGAATATCGTATCAAATAGCACACGCTCACTAACAAAGAGATTTTTTAAATGCATTTGCGGAAGACTTAGAACCGTTAAGTTCACATTATGACACTGCGATAACAATTGATAGTGCCAGTGTCGACACAGCGTTGAGCGCTAATGGAAGTATACACCAATGCTCACAGTGACCATTGTGAACGTTCAAGCATATTTTTTTATTATATAATCTCCAAAAGGGGATTCTCATCAGAGACTGCACATGCGCTATTTCTCAGGCGTAACTTCCGTTTGGAAGTTCTCTAAGTCGCTTTCTATACTGAATACATAGAGCACGTTAAGAAAAAAAAAGAAAATATTGCAATTTTAATTTATGACCATTTCTGATTAATATACAAAATAAATACATGCACGTTCACATTGCAATGCTTCAGCACACTACAGTGAGTAAGTTTAAGGGACATTTAAAATACATATTTTCAGGGAAAGAGCTCACACAATTACCTACAAAAACGTTGGTCTAGCCATATGCACATTTTATGCACCCACGCATTTTGTATACAAGCTATGATAATGCCTTGTATCAATCTGAGCGAAGTAATTAAGAATAGACCAAAATCATTAGTAATTATAGAAAAGAGATTAGCAACAACAAACAAATTTTAATTTAAACTTTTTTAGCATAAGAAAACGGTCTATGAGTAACAAGATAGAAATTATTGTCAAATAAAGATAGCATGATTAAATGATAGAACATTGTGAGAGTAAAGATGAAAAGGAGTTTGATGCAATGACATAAAACGTTGCTTTTGGTAGAGATGAGTTATCGCGTACTTTTCAAACAGTTGTAGTCTATAACAAGCATCGAAAGATGTCAGCTGCAACTGAACATGGACCTGGGATTCTCATCCTGAATACATACAGTTAATAAATTTGAGGACTTCAAGTTACAATGAATGCAAGTATTTGTGTTCAGTAGCCTAAAACTGAGTATGTTTGCTGCTGTTCACAATTTGACTCATTTATTAAAACGCATTAAATATATGCTGGAATGTTAGATACTGTCAAAAAGAAAAGGAATTTAGAGGCGTCGCTCACGCAAGCATTTTGGCAATTTCAACATGTGCACTGATTGGAACTCCTAACATGAGGACAGCAATTTAGTTTTACCTCTGGTCAACCTAGTGAATCAGTACAATCTCTTTCAATTTACAGATGAACCCACTAGAAACATTGCTCATGATGTTTTTTATTCTATTGATGATGCCGTATCATACTGGTCTAATCTGTAAGTGAATACTCATATAATTTATCAGACTTTATCATTACTGATTCTGCAGGTCTTGTTCTGGACTCTGGAACCCTTGTCCCAATCTCAAATTCTGACCCCTGAGTAATCTTTTGTTCTTTCCCCCTTTTCCTTCATAAGGACAAGCCTTTCAAAAGATCAGTATGGGACTTCAATAAAGCTAATTTTTGTGACCTCAATGCTGCCCTTTCTACAGCCCCTTGGAACATTGCTCATGATGACTTTGATTCTATTGATGATGCCGTATCATACTGGTCTAATCTCTTTCTATCTACTGCAAAGGACTTTACTCCCTTTAAGGAAGTATTTAGCCTTGTTTCCATTAGCCCTGAGGACAAACCTGGGATAACTGCAGATATTAAAAACATATTTGACGTCGAAATCGTGCATAGAAACGCTTTACGAGAGCATCCAACAAACTCCGCCACTATAATTACGACCTTCACATCAAGATTGACAGGTTATCCCAATTCTACAAAAAATATCGCAATAAGGTTGTAACCATAATAGGGAAATCTGTCTCCTCTTACTTTTCTAATCTGCAGCTTCGACTTGATGAAAAAGATATTAATCCTAAACAATGGTGAAGCTTGTCCAAGTCTGTCCTGGGATGCAAAAATTCACTAAGATATACTCCCAATCTTTGACCACAACAAGATCGCATCATGCATCATGGAAAAATGTGAAATTTTCAACTCAGACTTTGCCAGCCAGTGTAAAACACACACTGATGTTGATGCCCCACCCCTGCCCAATCCCACGTTCCGAACTGAGGCACGTTTACGCAATATTACTATTGATGAAGACAGTGTTAAGAGGGTTGTACCTTTCCTGAGACTATCCTCTGCATCAGGCACAGATTATATAGGGAATATCCTACAAAAAAAACACAGCAGATTCGATTGGTAAACTAACCACAAAAATTTTTCAACTTTCACTCAGTCGTTCTCTTTTTCCCGATGCTTGGAAGAGATCCAACATATGTCCGGTCTTCAAAAGGCCAACAGACAGATTAAAAGCAGTTATCGTCCTATTTCAGTGCTCTGTAATGTTTCAAAGGTTTTTGAACGACTGGTCTTTAATGCACTCTACGAATACTTGACACAAAAACCTGCTCACTTCCAAAAATTCTGGCTTTAAGGCCAATGACTCTACTATTAATCAGCTTGTGTATATCCTTCACAATATCTATAACGACCTAGAACAGTCCTAAGAAGCCAGAATGGTGTTTCTAGATATGTCCAAGGCGTTTGATAAGGTTTGGCATCCTGGTTTCCTTTCTAAACTTCGAGAACTCGGCACCTTTGATAATCCTGTAGCCTGGATTGATAGTTATCTCTCAAACCGATTCCAACGAATGATTATTTATGGCCAATGTTCATCATGGCTACCTATTGAAGCTGGTGTGCCCCAGGGTTCCATTGTGGGCCCACTTCTATTTCTAGTCTTTATTAATGACCCAGTTGACAATATTACATGTGATGAGAGACTTTTTGCTGACGAAACCAGTCTATTTGAAGTTGTTAATAACCCCATCAAAACTTCTTATCATCTAAACATTAATGTTTCCATTATACATAACTAGGGAAAATTGTGGCGTGTTATCTTTAACGCCTTAAAGCCGCTTTCTGTCATATTTTCAACCAAACTTGTTAAACCACACCATCCACCCGTTCGTCTTGGATATTCTGAAATACCTGTGGCAGACTCACAGACTCATCTTGGTATTACTCTCAGTAGCAATTTATCCTGGCATGCTCACATTACTCGTATTACCACCAAAACGAGCCAGCGAATTGCCCTTCATCGCAGATTCAAAAATAAACTTTCCTGCAAAGCTCTGATTAAACTGTAACTATGATTCGACCAATACTTGAATATGGTTGTGTGCTCAGGGACAACTGTGGTCACGGATTTCTGATCTTATTGAATCCATACAGTTTGAACCTGCAAAAATACGCACAGGTGCATTAAGACACACATCACATGCCAATCTCTTACGTGAACTTGGTTGGACAACACTCACCAGCAGGAGGAAGTATTTTAAGTTACTTCTTCTTTAAAAAAGGTATCACAACTTAACACCCTCCTATCTCTCTCAACAAATTCCACCAACTATTAGTGCCGAAACCTCCGCCACACTAGTTCCATAAGTCCCATTAATTGCAAAACTAATCGCCTAGACAATTCATTCCTACCTGACACTATTAAGCTGTGAAAAAATCTTCCCTCTTATACAAGAGACTCAATTTCCCTCCAAATATTCATATCAAAACTGAAACTAACTCTACTAGCAGTGGATCGTGTTCCTGTTTAGTCTACCCAAGGACACAGGTTTGCCAACTTTTGTCATACCCAGCTGCGTCTTGGATTCTCGAGACTTAACTTTGATCTCTTTAAGGTTAACATCATCCCACAACCTACATGTTCTTGTTGTTACCCCACTGAAGATCTGCAACACTTTCTATTTTTTTGTCCAATGTGTTCAACTTATAGAATTAAACTTCTCCATTCCATCATCCCTATTATTGCTTCCAGCGTCCACCCGAATCTGATTATACACACAGCGAGTGACAGACTAGCACATACTCTTCTCTTTGGTAGCGACGAATTGTCTATTCCCTTCAACACACAAATTTGTGATGCTTTCCAGAGATACATCGTAGATACAAGACGCTTCATATTTTAGTTTTGTTATGCATAAGCAGTAATTTTCAATTGCATTAGTCGCTGATTTACATGAACATATTTCTCAAGTGTCCCATATGGAATTTCCTGCCGCCAGTCCGTATTATTGTGAAATGGGGCTTATATGTGTACGTTCTTTACTTTAACTATTTTGACTTTTGTATGCAGGTACAAATCTGAAACATGTGTACAGCTTCTCTGTTATTTGGGTAACTTTGTTCTTTGTTTGAATTGTGTGTTTTGTAATATACATTTTGTGTGTCACTCCATGTTCTAGAGAACCCCCCGATTAGTGGCATTTCGATGTACTATAGGGCGATCCAGTTGAAACAGATATGTTTAAACTAAATTCCCTACAACTAGGCTCTGTCTAATGATTCAATACTGGAGTCTGAAACACCTCATCATCCCCTATTCAAATGCATGACGCATGAAATACCGTTAATGTGCGCCAGTACTTGTTGTGAGTAGCCTTAGTCTATCACCTGAGCGCGAGAAATGACGCTTCCCTGCTCAGGTACTTGATGCGAGCTTAAGTCTATCATCTTAGAAAGTGAACTTCACAAACAAGTAGCAGAAATGCCAGATTTCTTTTTAAGTGAACAGTTCGGAAAACACGATCTGTTACAAATATGAGCGGTAGATTTACAAGAGGGAAAACGACACGCTAATGCTGACAATTAAACGTACAAAAAAGTTATGCTACGTGTTGCAGCTGGTCTAGGGCTGTCCAACTGGAGCATTGAAGCAAAATTTTGCATCTCAGTTATTGCAAAATGCTATAGAATTTATCCAAGGGAATATAAATTTGCTGCTACAGAGATTTCTAGTTGGACAGCACTGTGTTCGTTCACTTCAGGTCATTTAAGATTGCAAAAGCTGGTGGTTTTGACCAGGTTGGGACTGGGGTTGGTAATTGTAGATACTACTGTACCATGATTATACCATGCAGAACCTGCCCGGGTATATCAAAGAGAATTAATGTAAGAACATTTTTAAAAATAAGGTTAAATCATTCTTGACGCATGACTGCCATGAGATGGGAGTACTGTCTTTATATATTTATAATTTCAGTATCTCAGTGTTATAAAAATTATGCCTTTGGTTCTTATATTTATTTATATAATAATTTATTGAACATTTAGATCTATGTTTTAATTCATAAATGATACAGGATTTCAGCGATAAACCTGTGCAATGAAACTTAATATTTTTCTGATTTCATACTTAATATTTTCATGTTGTGGTCCACTATGCCAATAAACCAAGGCAAGATTCCCGAGGCATTTGGTGCTCCCATTTCATGCATCATGGTTTGGTGTGCGTTTCAGCAATCATATTGCACAATACTGACATATGTGTGAATAAAATATTATCAATCAATCAAAAATCATTGATGGATAAAATTTTAGTACATTCAGGTCTGGTGATTTATCGTAATGTATTTTTCCTCTTGTTTTTGTGGAGAAAATACACAACTTACTAATTGCAGGATAATTTATCTGTTAATTTTTCCCGAATTAATAAGCATAATATGGTGCCAAAAAAAATCCCTAAAGCGTTACATCGATAATTACAAAATTTGTCTTATCTTAATTGATAAAATGGCAATGGTCTTTTTTTAATTTATTTTTTAACAATCTGAGGGAAAATTGCGTAATCAGTACAGTAATGACACAAATGTTGTGATTTCGTGAACCATGTCAAAGCAGGATTTTCCACTCAAATCTCCCTAGAATGCACCATTTTGCATGCTGAAATTCGATTTTTTTTCCGGAAAGGGGGATGCCCCCAGACCCCCCCCCAGCATGCCTTCGGGCGCTTGCTTTGGCCCTTTGGGCCACATATGTCTCATGTTGGCCACTGAAAGAAACATGTACTTTTTTTGGACCACTTGGGTCTCTGATTTTTCAGCACTGCCCTGGGTCAACCAATATTAATTATGGAAGGGTGGCTTGAAGGTACAGTGTTAAAATTGAAAAGATGGCACATCAAGGACAAGATACCTTCGATCAATTTCGGAGACATGGGGGAGGGGTAGAAAATCTTATATACATGAGTTCGGTTACCCCACTTTCTCAACTTGGATGTATATGTAGTATATGTATGGTCTTTCATTGTAAAATGGAATGATTTGATCCAAAGTTCGAGTGAAATTTTCACCTGTGTTATTCTTACTTATTTCCATCACAAAAGTGCACTTCACCTGATTTACTATTAGTAACGTAATGTTACCTCTCAACCACCATTTGCCACGACCTCTGTGTCTGTGTCAAACGCCCAAGAAATTGAGTTTAGTTCACTCACTTGATTTCTGAACACCTGAAACACCATCGCACCATCTCTTGGTTCCTTTGAAACCAGGGGTGACTCCTGGTGTGCATGCTCCCCGTATAATCCTTCCTCTTTGGGGCGTCATTACTGGCTTGCCCTTTCGAGTTGAAGCTCCCAAATTCGGTTCACATTCACTGTTTTAGAGCTTTATGCACGTGCCCTTCTGTGGAAAATCATTTTTAGCAGTCTGGGACTCTTCCCAGACCTAGATAGCTAATATCTGTCCTGGGATTAGAGCTGATCATTCTGCTTAAAACCTAGATTTTCAAGATGGCATTTCTAAGTACAGATCGCACAGAGCAGGAAGACAGTGCACATGAGACAATTGCTACCTCTCAGCAGCAAGCCATTCATGTTCATCCAGTGACCACTCTGTTCTCATCGCTCTGTTTTCAACCTTGTTGGATCGTGGGCAGAAGTTGGACTCATGGAACCACTTTATGGCAGCCTGGGATGATCATCAGTATTGCAATTGTTGTTGCCTCCGGTTGGGTCAAGTTTGCTCTTGTGAGTGAACATGCAAATACTGTGAGGACTAGGGAGAGGACAAATGGCTGTATGGAGGAACAGTCTTCATGCCAATATAGGCAGCAGGCCGTACCTGCCAAACGCTGAGCTGTTGAACCTGACTCCATTGAGATTTTGCCACTGACCCCACTAGAAAAGCATAGACGTACCCATGCAGTTTGTCCACTGTTTCAACTGGCAGATGTCTCTACACCCGAAACCCAACTGGGGAGTAAGGAGAAGAGACATCGCACTCACAATTCATGCAGTGAGAGATTCCCTTTGGTGGGTCACCAGGAACCTCATGTACCCCAAAAGACATCCACTGCTTTTGTAATCACTGACCCGGGGCTGTTCATGCCTAGGAGTCTATGGCAAAGAGTACACAATTGCAGGCTGATATGTTGCATGTGTTGATCACCCCCTCTCAGCCTCGGGCTGTTTCTACCTCAGAGACTTCTTTGGAGGGTCTGCCAAGCATCAACTGAAGCTGTCGAGATCTTGCCCCCCCCCCCCAACGCGAATGCTGAGAACAGAAGTCACACAAACCTGTGCATCTGGAATGGAAACCTTCTGGGAGGTCTGTAAGACCACTGGTGCCTCAGCGAACTTCCCAAATTCCCAGCTCCAAGAGTTTGAATATTAAGCCAAGGCAGGTTGGAGATAGAAGAAAGGCACCAAAGTCTCTGGTGGAGCCTTCTGCTGTTAGTGGGTCTTAGCCCTCAGTGATGGTGGCCCCTACAGTGACCCAAGTGAAGTTTTGGGATTCACCACTCCCACCACAAGTCTTGATACATTGGATCTTGACACCGAGGCAGAGGATGAACCTCTCTTTTTGGATGCGTCCATTAGCAGATCCTGGATAAGGTTGAAGGTTTGACGATCATGCTCTTCATAGTCTGAATAGCCGAGCTCATTGGTGACTGTGGGGCTCACAGAAAAGCCTTTCTCACCCATGGATACCACGACTGCTCTGCAACAGGGCTTTGACTATGACAAAGCTCCCATTCAGAGCCTGGTTGGTGCCCAAGCTGTGGTCCCACCAGAAGTGGAAAGACACTGGGCTGTTGGTCTGTCCTGCCCGGGCTTGTCTCTGGAGGACATGCAGCAACATAGCCCCATTCCTTTTTCACCCTTTGTAGCTGAGTTTTGTGACTAGCTCACAGGCAAGGCTCATGGCACAAGGGCTCCCATAGAGATGCCGACGTCTGGCTACATAAGGCAGGGACGACTCCTCCCAAAGCCAGATGTTGAGGGAAGATGGTATTCCATGCCAGAGCAGATCCTTCCCTCCAATCTGCTGCCCTGGAGTGGGAAGAGCTTGATGTTCAGCAGGAGGAATCCATCACGATGTCTGCTGAGGGCTTCAAGTCATTCAAAGAAGAGGCCAGGGGATCCATCCTAATGGTGTCCTACTCAAACATCTTGTTGGCTGCTCTGAGGTCTCTGCTGGATGACCTCAAGGGCTCTGTGCACATCACAGAGGCTGTAAAGGATTGGTTAAACCAGGCTTCACTCCTTGTGACTTCCTTGTCATGGGCTGTTGAGCACCAGGTGTGGTCCACTTACACTGTGGAGGCAAACCTTTGTTTGTTGTCGAAGGATTCCTACTTCCAGGGTAAGAAGTTGTCTGACCTGTTGTTTCACAGAGCCTGAGTGGGGCCGCTCTTGTCAGGAACAATGTTCAGAGGAGAGATGGTGGATGTTCTTTACTTGGCAAAGGACCTTCAGGCCCACTCCGCCCATCAAACCCATGCCACGGTGCTGAACAACTCTGTTTGGTCACTTCTGCCCTTTGCCACCTCAGCTCTGAAGAGTGGCAAGTCTCAGACTTGCAGAAAGGCAGCATGTAGCAATGTCTCAGGATGTTGAGGATGAAAGGATAATCCATAATAGACTACTATTGTGTAGGAGGCAGAGAGACAGCTGCCAACTGGGTGCTGCAGGGAGTCTAATGATGTGGTGGCAGAGAATACGGAGATGGTGCACTGTAGCATACGATAGTCAGGAACCCTGAGGCTTGCCAAACTTATTGCCTTTGCAAAAGCACCTCTCCTTCTCTGAGCACTGACCGCTCTTTCCAGGGCATCGTGTCCCACAGGGGACAGAGGTCCGCCCTTTTCCAAGCACTTTGGTAACCCTCCTAATGAGCAAGTTTGCAAAAACAAGATTTCTTCATGGATTAAGCAGACAATCCTTAAGGCTTATGAGAACTCACTGGAAAGGCCTGGTGCCTTGCAGTTTGTCTCAGCCAGAGCTCATGAAGTATGAGCCTTTAATGCCTCCTGGCACTCTCTGTGAAATGTTGCAGTTATCGACATTCTCTGGGCCTGCTGATAGAGATTGCCTATGACTTTCAATGAGCAGCACTTGCATTACATGATGGTACTAGAGGAAGGTATAATGCCGTTCCATGTGTCACAGGCTCCTTTGCTTAGGTTCTGATACTCGTCAGTTAGGCTTTCTGATCCCACCATAGTAGCCCCACTGATAAAACTTTAGCACTCTCATGGCTGATCCAATACAGTCAATAGGTTGGCACACTTCTTAATGGGCCTAAGGCATAGTGCTAAGTTGACCTAACTTGGAACTGTATCAGGCAGTTTTTCCCATTTCCTGGCCTCATGCCAATTCACCTAAATGTCCACTGCCCGTAGGAACCATTTACCAGCCCCACCCCCCAGCACCCAGCAGTTTTGCGACTAGGTCCTGTTAGATATCCAGTTCTGATGGAGCTGAAACAGACAGCGTCTACCCAAGAGTCACACAGCCATCATGTTGGCAGGTGAGTTCGTGGGGGGGGGGGGGGGGGGCAGTGCAGTCCCACGCTGCTCAGTAAGGTAGGTTTCTGGCTTCAACTTGATATTGCTGTTTGTCAGCCTCAAGTCTGCATACCTCTGAGGTTTTTCCTTCAGACGTCCCTTCCTCACTCGTACCAATGGTGCCCCCAAAGCAGCCAGTCCCAGTGTTCATATGTAGTCAGTATGCCAGTAACGTTACACCCCCACCCCATCCCCACCTTTGCATCTGTATATAGGCAAATAGTGTTCGAGAGGTAACGTTACGTAACTAATACGTGAATTTTTTTAGTAATTACGGTATTAGTAAGTATACACACCTCTCAACCACCAAAGAAGCCCACCCTAACACCCCGCTTCCTCTTACTGCTGAAATCAACTGACCACTCTTCCAAAACAGGAAGGATGATATGGGGAGCTTGAGCACCAGGAGTCACCGTCATTCCAAAGGAACCAAGAGACGGCACCACGAGATCATCAGGTTTTCAGGAATCAAGTGAGAGACCTCAACTCGATTTCTTGGGCGTTCGACCCAGACACAGAGGCCTTGGCAAGTGGGGGTTAAGTGTACTTATGAATTCCGAAATCACTAAAAAATTCACGTGCTTGTTTGCTTTCAGAAAGTGATATACATTGTGACATTTTCTTGTTAAATTCAGACTTTTACAGCTAAAGTTAGTTTTGCGTCAACCTTTTGCTAATGGAAATAACGGAAATAACACTAGGTCAATAACTTTCTTCCGTGCGGGTCGGGAGCAATGTGGTCAAACTGCGCCGAGGAAAGCTATTGACCTGAGGCGTGTCATCATGATAGGCCTTTCAGGGATAATAAATGAGACTTAAGAACCTTGGTCTTATCTACAACTCTCCGCAAAAAGCTTTCTATGAATTTCCAATGTAAGTAAAAATAATTAGGCAGACGATGTACATCCGGGTGCTTTGAGTAATTTGAGGGGGGAAGGAATAATAATGTGGCTATGTTAGATATACGCGCTCCAAATTGGCGAGTTAAGTACATGTGGCTATGCCACGCATGTATTTTTGTAAACATGGACGAACGAACAAGAACTATGAACATTCAAGCTAGAACTTAAGGTGATTGATATCAAGTGATTCCACCACGTAAGCATCATGGAACGGTACGCCTCCACCTGGTGCCGCTGTTTGCCTGTATGACCCTGCAAACGCTTTTCTATTTGATTATGTAATAAACCAAATTTGTAAGATCTGGGATTGTGACACTAAAAAGACACTATTATAATGACATCAAAAATACATGATTACAAGATTACAAGTCGTTGAATATAAAAAAAAAACATGAAATTATGCTGCTTAGGTCCCAATAAATAATTTTCTTATTGTTTTAGTATGTAATGGGCTTATGTTTCAGGATCTGCGTTAATAACACTGAAATGATATACTATAATTACGTCAGAATACATGACAAATCATTGTATTAAAACGTTACACTGCAGGAAGTATCTAAGATCTTCCATAAAGTTAATAAAAGTTTACAATAGCTTTCCAAATTAGCTAGTACTGTGAGCTACCGCTGCAATGCAGCGATCGCACCCCCGCTTTCTACTTGGCAACTGGCCTTTCTCCGTCACTGGGTAGGTCACTCGATCCTCGGCCGTCTCACACGGTTCTGTCATCGGTTTGTTGTGCATTGTTTCTCTGCAATCGTCCAGTTGTTATGCGTAAATTACGTGGGCACTGGGTGTTCTGGTGTCGGATATTTGCCCCCAACAAAATATCTTTAACAAATTCTGTCAAATTTGCCTGGTGGTTCATAGTGTTCTGATCATATCACTGTATTCATCCACTACCGTCGTTTCTATGTTTATTTGGAGGAAAACTGTGGAAAGCTACCCCTTGCATGCAGGGGTATTCATCCAATTTACCCAGTTTTCTTGTGTCTGGCTAACAATCAGGAACTTGTAGCTTGTAAATGCTTCCGTACTACGTTCGAAAATAACGATCAACTTGTACTTTAAACATGGCGCATTACGGCTGCTATATTGAAACGACCTAACCTGCCGCAAGGTGCACCGGGAAAAGACCCTGGCGCTTTAGCGGCTATCGACGGTACTAGCTAATTTGGACCTTAGGTATAGGAACAACATGGTGACGACGTATTTTAGAGTAATTCTCGGCCACACGAGAAAAAAGAATCTCCATCGGTTCCGTTTTGGGACCAATCCTATCAAACTGTATATTCTTTAAGTGTCCAAACTTTTGGACTGACGTATTAAAATTAACATATATTGGTTTCATGATGTCTTCACTAAAACACAATCCATGTGACTGAAACTGGCGTAAAAAGGATATATTTCCTGGAAAAGGTTTTTCTCTTTTTTTTTTTTTTTTTTTTGGATAAAAAGAGAAAAAAAGTCATATCGTCTTTGTACCTACCATGTATATCAGAGAACATTATTTTAGTTTTCAGAAATGTTAAGTTTATATTATTTGGGTCTTTTCAATTTGAAATGTGATATATTTCATGTGATTGCTCGTTTGAATGCGTCTTTGTTTGCTAGCTTGTTTGTTTATATTTTACTTTTATCTTTTGTGTACACCATTGTAATTTTCAAGTTGGCTGGAGCTGTGTTTGCAATTTTGTTCTGACATACCACAGGTGGCCCTAGCGACGGCAGATTTGTGCTTTTTTAGCTGGGGTCATTGCGACCTCTTGTAAATGCGATCACTCTTTTACTCACTTCTCATTTTTCCCGCTTTGCCACTTTGACGTAGATCTGCATGTCATTGGTCAAATAAAGTTGCTCTGAATCTGAATCTGCAATGTAAACTGCTCGCTTGCTGTCTTGTTCGCTGCTTAGTTGCGGTTGGTTGTCTGGTTTTGCTTGCTCGTTTGTTTGTTTGGTTGGTTGGTTGTTGCTTTTCCTTGTTGTGTTCTTTTTAAAATTGGTTCCTGTCTACGTGTTTTTTTTTTTTTTGATTAGTCATTCAGATATACTTTGCTTGAGTTCAACCACCAACAGAAAAAGGTGCCACCCGACATGGATATTAAGAAGATGCTTCTCACACGGCCACTGTAATGACGAACCCTTAGTATACATTAGAGTAGTGTTACATTAGAAAATTGTTTCCTTTTGCCACCATTCCGCTTTGAGGCTTGCTTTGTTCTTCTTGTGTATGGCTGTTCGATGGAACACAGCTTTGCTACTTTACGCTTGGTTTGCCATTCAACCTATTTTTTCTTTTTTTTTCTCCTTTTTTTTTCCTTTTTTTTCACAATCGCCTCCTGCATTTTGATTCTGATCAATTGCTATCCATTTGTAATTTAATCGCTGCTTGTAATCTGACTTGCTTCTGTTCGTATGATTAGCCATTGCCTCTTCCATGGCTATCCCATCAATCTGCATGACAGGTCGTGATAACCGGGAGCTGCGGATAAAGATAGCTGACACGCGGTTGTCTCAGGCTAGTTATTTTACCATCGGTTCCCACGCTAAAGGGATGCATCTTCCCAGGCGTCATCCACCGTGCATATGTTGATCGATTTATGTTACTCGTCTTCTCGCTTGTATTTTCTTTCTCTGTGCTTATCCTCTTTTTTGTTTTTATCTCCCGTCCAGGAAGTAGGGCCGTGCTAAATATCAGTGGGATCTGTCCGCCCGGCTGCCCGTCCGTCCATCCGTATGAGAAAACATAATAGAGTTAAAATTGGTGGGGGGGGGGGCTTTTTGTTAAAGAGTCAGTTCAGGAGCTAGGTCCGTAAATCAGAGAGAAAAACTTTAAATTACCTTTAGAATTATGCCTGGGTGCGAATCCAGACATTTTGTTTTTCCAAGAATTCTTTTTTCTTTTTTTTCTTTTTTTTTAATTTCTTTCTTTGTTCTTTACGACCAAATTTGTCCTGAGTTTTCCCAGACATTATTACCGTCACGGGATGCCGGGGCCGGACAGGTTCTGGTCTCGTCAGTTTTATCTACTTGTATTCATTTTATATCTTAATGTATTGATCTAGATGTATTTTTCCTCGTGCGCGGGGGTTACAATAGAAGAAGAAGAAGAAGAAGAAGAGGAAGAAGAAGAAGAAGAAGAAGAAGAAGAAGAAGAAGAAGAAGAAGAAGAAGAAGAAGAAGGAGGAGGAGGAGGAGGAGGAGGAGGAGGAGGAGGAGGAGGAGAAGGAGGAGGAGGAGGAGGAGGAGGAGGAGGAGGAGGAGGAGGAGGAGGAGAAGGAGAAGGAGAAGGAGAAGGAGAAGGAGAAGGAGAAGGAGAAGGAGAAGGAGAAGAAGAAGAAGAAGAAGAAGAAGAAGAAGAAGAAGAAGAAGAAGAAGAAGAAGAAGAAGAAGAAGAAGAAGAAGAAGAAGAAGAAGAAGAAGAAGAAGAAGAAGAAGAAGAAGAAGAAGAAAACCACCACACTTGCCATGGTGACTGACCTACCTGTGGAATTGTGCATATCGATTGGAAGAGTCATGATGTTTAGAATTACGCAAATTAGGGGTGATTAAATTTTTTAAAGCTCTGTATCTTCCAAACTATTGCAGAAAGACAAAAAATTTCAATGTGCATGCATAGGTTTGTGACACCTACAAATATATTGGGCAATAAATAAAAGTTTGTAGAATTTTAAATTATGCTAATCAGGAGCATTGAAAAAATTAAAGTTAAATATTTCCAGAACTAATAAAAGAGATGCCATTCCACTTTAATAAATGCATTTGCGGTAAAGCCGCATCCAATGAACCATTAACCAAAGTTGTAGGATTTTGATTATGCAAATTGGGTGAATATGCAAAATTTAAATCATGAATAGCTTCAAAGCTACAAGAGATAGAGTTGCGATTCCAACTTCAATTTTTGAGTTTGTGACATAGCCGCATCTAATGGACCTTGATCCCAAATTGTAAAATTTTAATTTATGAATTTATACTTTAGTTTGTAGGTTTGTGACAAGGCCACATCCAAAGAACCAAAATTGTAAAATTCTAATTTATGCAAATAAGGTGAATACACAAAATTGAAATCTTTACTAAACTCAAAGTTATTATACATAGAGGTGCCATACCAACTTCAATTTGTAGGTTTGTGGCATATTTGCATCCAATGAACCATGAATCAAAGTTGCAGTATTTTAATTTATGTGAATTAGGTGAATTCACAAAATTTAAATCTTGAGCAGGTTCAAAACTCTTATAGATAGAGGTGGAATAGGTTTGTGACATACGTGCACCCGATAAACCATGAACCAAAATTGTAGGATTTTAATGCATGCAAATAAGACAAATACACAAAATCTAAGTCTTGAATAACTTCAAAACCATAAAACATAGAAGTGCCATTCCAACTTCAATTTGTAAGTTTGTGACAAAACCACATCCAATGAACCATGGACTAAAGTTCTTGGCTTTTAATTTATGCACATTAGACAAATACACAAACTTAAAGTCTAAAATCACTTCAAAACTATTAAACATAGTGCTGTCACTGAAACTTCAGTTTATAAGCTTGTGACATGACCACATCCAATGAACCAAGAACCAAAGTTGTAGCATTTTAATTTATGCACATTAGGCTAATACACAAAATTTATATTATGTGGAACTGTGGCAAAGTGCAGCATTTCAAACTATTCTCAATTTAAAGGCACCCAGACAGATTTGCTGTGAAGCAATTTTTTTCTAGTTTATGATTGCTCTTCATTAAAAGACAGGGTCATTAGCTTCATGGACTTGCACTACAGGCGTTCGTTTTAATTATGAACGCCTTTTACAAAGTGGATTTTAGGGATCTTTATCAAAAGTTTGCTGTGTTACAAAACGAGGCAGTTTACATTCTTTTAAGCAAATAAAACTGATGGCTAGGCCCCTAATTCTGTATTTGGGAGCAGATTATCTTAATTCTCTAATGTTGGTATGATGGACGACTATCCGAACTGTTTCTCAGAAAACTTGATATTGCTAATTAAGTGACATCGTGCGTCAATACCCTCAGACTTTCTTGGGGCTGTTTCTCGAGTTGTCTCTCGGAAACTGCGTTACCCGGCTCTCTGAAATGTTCATGACCGGCATACAGTTGCATTCTTGTGTTAAGTGGCTAATTATCATCCACGTCAATTAATTAGGGTAGTTCGTGAATTACCCACAGACCCTTTTTTATTTCGAACTCCTTTTTTTTGTGAGGTATAAACAGCTGAAAATACAAACTTTTGTGTTTCACGCAAGGTATGTGTGCAAGAAAATGGGGTAACTAGCCTCCTTCTTCGAATGCGTCAATTTTGTACGGGTTGTTTCTCGGACAGCACAGTGATGATATATCTGAATTTTCGTATTAGCCAGACATAACATGAAAGACGTGCGATAGCATTAATTTATTTAACTAGCAATTGCCCTTTATTGAATACTGAGCAATAATTTTGAGGAGCCCCATGGTCTCCTTTCGGCTGTTTTGAAGACTAGACCTGATTTATTATATGGTCATTGGCATGGTCGCATTTGACTCGCGGGTCTTTAATTTATGAGCAAAATTCATGACACTCTCAAAAACAGTGATCGTATTCAACCTGTTCTTAAGAGTACAGCTAGCGCCGGCGGCAACTTGTCCTTATCCGTTCTATTTTTTTCTCATCTCTTTGGTCTAGCGGTGCTTTGTGATACCTTAAATACCCAGTTTATCATATGACAGTCTTTATAATAACATACATGTAGTCCGCTTGATTAACCTTTTGACAATCTTTTATCTAACTCTGAACTATATGCAAACGAGTTGACACACCAAGTGGAGTGATGGATATATCTTTGTGCCTTCCTTAGTACACACTTGATAAAACACCGCAAATCTGAGCATCGACGTGGTAGAGCCCTATAAGAACCTTCGCCTGACACCCATAGAGTTCAGGTAACAGATCGATAGAGATTTATTGGGGTGACTTACGCTTTGCCACCTTCATCATCTGGAAGACTAGGCATTTGTCAATTTGGGATATCACTGTGATCGAAATTTTCATATTTTGACGACTGAATTATCCTGGCGTTCCCCTGTCTCCCAGACGTAAAAAAATCTACATTTGATGGATCTATATGAATGACAGTGACATATATCCTCCTGAAAAAAATACATCTTGGAAAGTGCTAACTTCAATGACGTGACAACATCAACACGTCGTCTGGCTAGCCATTGGAGTTTCTGCGTTTTGCTATCTAATAGGATTTTGCCAGCGGGACAGTACTTACCTCACAGAGAGGATTGTTGCTATAAATTGCCATAATTTCATAAAGCAACCAAGTATAAAAGCAAAGTTATGGAGTCGATGGCATTTCAGAAGAGGCTACGTTCAAACAAGGGTGACAAAATTGTCCTCTGCACCAATTTTCAGATTAACTCTTTCAGTGCCAAACGTCGAACTAATTAAAACGACCTGCTCTGAATTATGATAAGGGTGCTAGATTCCTGGTGAAAAAGGCTTTCACGCAAGCACCAGCATGCCTGCACTGACATAAAAGATTACAGTCCAGGTCAACATCTTTCCTTGCCACGCTTTGAACACATTGCGACCCAAAGCGCCCCTGGTAAATTTGTTGACCTACCCCAAAATGTGGCACTGATAGACTAAATGAGCTACTGTTCACTTGCATTATCATATCGATTCCAGACTTAAATTCCTCATGAGAGGACCTTTTGTTCACGTATCATCTTGCGTAGTTTTACGTCCACAGTTCAATACTTGATCTCGGTCAACTGCTTTCATCGACGCAGTATGACCAAAACTCACGAAGAAAAGCTGTTGATTCAGTGTACGCCCTACCGCTGAAAAAAATGAAGCATGATTTCATACTGCTGTGGGTTGCATGATGAAATTATGAATGGTAGTTCCCGTGTGTTTGATCTTGTGATTTAAAAAGCTTTTCATCTTTAAACACAATGACCAGTCTTGAGTTCTGTATTACAAAGTTCATGTCCATATGCATATGTTGCAAAGTCCAACTTATATTCAGACTGTTCAGATTACAAAATTACTGGAACAAAAAGATATGCATTTGTACTGAACCTGTAAAAGAGTGGCTCCACATGATGCAGGCAAGTATTACGTACAACACTGGTGGATTCCCGCCCGTTCGTCTAAAATGTGACTTGTTCTAATTTTTGGTGCCATCGAGTAGAAAACTACTGCGTTTCCATGTAACTTTAGATAAATGCTTGTCTGTCAGTTTTATAAACCGTAGTTGCAGAAAGGAGTGGCTGCATTAACGTGCACAGACCTTTCGAAATGTTTGTTGACTTTCTTTAAAAAATATATATAGCATGGTATAGCATGCAAAATGAAAGTATATCTGCGCATGCTTTCCGTCGGCGACTGGTTTCTACTGACCAAAATTTCCATGTATCTCACGCATTGTAAAATGTAAGCAGGTAGTTTCCATCCACGTACGAATGTCCATTTACAGGATAAATTAACGGCAAAAGGCAACATCTTGATGCCGTTTACGAATGTCCATTTACAGGATAAAATAACGGCAAAAGGCAACATCTTGATGCCGTTTTCGAATGTCCATTTACAGGATAAAATAACGGCAAAAGGCAACATCTTGATACCGAAACGTCATGACGATCATGTTTGATACTTCAGAATCATCGTAAAACTAGAAAAGTGTCCAGGACATGGATGCTCCCACCCGTCGTTGCCCCCATCACCGTCGGAATGAGTAGCATGTAAATGGTGTAAGGCTTCAAGCACATCGTGAAATCTTCACATGTATAATAATTATACACTCGTAACTTTTCATACATTGATTGATATTCCTATCAAATTTCATGGCTATACCTGAAATACTTCATGAGCTACACATGGCACAAGTTTGACAAGAACCAATACTCACTTTCCTGGAATTATTATTTTACTACGTTAAAAGATGATTATCTACAGCGGATAATCAACACAAGAGACACAAAAAATATCAGGGGTACATCCGCACATATTGATTAATGTTGCCATCAGGTTTCAGATCTGTGCCTCAAACAATTTTTTAAATACACATGACACAAGTTTGACATGAGCCATCATTTTCACTGAATAGACATTTTCACTAAGTTAATTAATGAAATATGAACAGAGGTTAGTTAACCCAAAGGACAACAAAACCCCAGGTGCATATCTTAATCTTAAAAAACTTCTTGAGGTATGCGTGACACAAATCTGACAAGTCCAACGTCGAATCAACATTTTCATTAATTAATGATTGATTATCAGAGGATAATTACTCCAAAAGACAAACAAACCCAGGTGCACACCTTCACATATTGATAAATGTTCCCACAAAGTCTCAGGGTGTACCTCAAATGTTTTTAGATACGCGCAACACAAATCTAACATTTTTTATGTTGGACGGACAAGGGCAAATCAATACCCCCCCCCCTTTCTAGGTGAGGGCATAAAAATGAAAAGGTAATGTTATACTCGTTTTGATTATCTCTTACTTATGACGACAGTCTCTCCTTTTATATTTCTTTTTATAATAGGTCGAAATGTCCAGACCTCCTTATCTTAAAAGGCAAAGGGCATGATGTTTGTCCCCTGTATATGCAAAATAATAACGCAATATGCCAAACATATCACCTTAGAGAAGCCATACTGTTCACAAACGTATTTACCAAAGTGGCTTCCATGACAAGGTTTGCAAGGGGTCAATGAAAACAACCTTTCCAGTTAGACATTTCCTGGAAGTACTTTTCTATCAGACGCGCCGAGAAAAGTAGGAAATCAAATTACGAGTTAATTTGCAAGTATTTTTAAGCCGAATTTTGCTTTCAGGAATAGATATATGACCAACGCATGCAGCTGGAGACATCGCAGTTTACGGTCATATCTTGTCTGAGCCGAATTGACCTTCCTGGCTCCCTTCCGTTGAACAGCGGCCGCTGCCACGACAGGTAAACATAATGGAAGCACATCATTGGAGTTTATGTCTTCAGCTGAAGACTGGTCAATTCATATTATGGACCGTTTTTTTGGCCCCTATTGAGGAAAACATGCTTGGTGTTTCAGGTCCGTGTAAATATAATTACCAGCCCCGCCTTCTCACGAAATATAGTTTGAAATAAAGTCCCAGCAGAAAGAGGAGACCCAGATTGCATTGTTAACACTCTTGCAAAATCGGTCACAGCGACTGGTAACGTCTATTGTTGCCTCTTACCTGCTTTGCCTTGTTCCTCACCGTCAGGATTTCCTCAAAGCGTTTTGAAAATCGAAAATCCCTCCCAGACATTAAGGGCTCCAATCAACAGCACAGCGACTGTGCACTTACTTTTCTCTTAACATGAGAGTACCATAGGTAATTCACCTATACCTTCGCTGCAATGCACGTACAGTGTGCACGGGAGTCAAACATGGTCGCTGCAATAATCCTATACCTGTATAAGTGCACAGTATGCCATATGGGCAAACAAGGATATGGGTCATACATGGGGTATATGCAAAAACTGAGTACAGGCTGGCAGATGATTAAACACATTTTTTATCTGCCACAAAAAATCTTGATATTTTAATGAAACAGTCTGGAAGAAAATGTATCAAAATAACACAACTAAGGAAAAAATTTGTTTGACTCCCACATTTTGTCATCCCTTATTATTTCACATAACCAACTAAATACCTTTCTGGTAACATCTCACTATCGGTTTCAGGAATTCTTATTCTCAAACGCATGCTTGCACGAGAGTTTACCTGCGCTCCGATCATGGGCAAGGACATATTCAAGATGGTACCCTTTCCAATTGCTACGTTTAGTTCACATTTCTAACTTCTTTGCTATGTCTCCTTTTAATGACTCCCTGTTTTCATCCAATCTTTTTTCACATTCTCAATCTGATACTTGTTTTGTTTTGTTTTGTTTCGTTTTGTTTTTTTTTTCCCCTATTGGCTTTTCGTTCTTCTCATACCATTTTTGTTACTTAAACAGCAGCCATTTTTGGTCACACTGTTGCAAGTTCACAGAATTCAAATTTATTAACGTGCCAGTAAGAATCAGAAAATTTGTGTGACATGGAAAATTACAATACAAGCAAGCTGGACCAGCTTTGGGGTCTGGTTCACAATTCCCTTATCCGTACTTTCCACCCAAATAGAAACGAAGCAAAAGATGAACCTCAACTTTTAAAACAGTCATACTATTTTGAAACAAAACAGCTCATCAAATTTCTTAAATCAAATCTAGATCAATTCACTGCACTCAGTTTGACCTACCCTTCACTCAATACAAAGTTTGGTCAGATCAAAATATTAACTGAAGTCCTTGAACAATAAGGTTGTTCTTTCAGTGCCATATGCATCCAGAAAAAAGGGTTCTCTGATACGTTTGATGCCTCTCTATCAGTTAAACAATTATGGCTCACAAGGTTATATCTGCTCCACTGATGGTGGGCTTACCAAATACAAAAGAGACACTTGAAACAACACCCTCTCATATGATCTCCAATATCTATGAAGAGCCGATTCATTGAACGAAGAAATAGCTCACTTCACAAAAAAATTATACACCATGTAGGAAATATTCATAGAACTTCTCGAGATTTAAATGCAAATTATACTAAATTTAATGAGGAATATTACTGAAGACGCTCTGAACAAACAAAACCGTGACGTGTTATCCAGGGGGGGACTTCAACATTGATCCGTTAATGGAAAAACCTATCTTTAGTACTTGCGATGATACCATAACGTCCAAGAATTTGTATCCACAGATTGCTATGTCTACTAGGTTATCACAGCACAAACGTGCTTCAATTGATAACTTTTTTATAAAGCTATTAAGCACAACTAAAATACCCTGAACTGGAGTTTTAACCCGTGGAATATCTGATCATTTCCCATATTTATATCCATTGATTGTAAGCCTAACAGGAATTATGAACCAAAGTTTATTTATATCAAACCAAGAATTAAAAACAGAATAACTAACATTTTAAACGATATTAAGATGCCACACTTATGTGTTATGTGCCACACTACACACACACACACACACACACACACACACACACACATATATATATATATATATATATATATATATATATATATATATATATATATATATGTGTGTGTGTGTGTGTGTGTGTGTGTGTGTGTGTGTGTGTGTATAGTTGATGTAACACATGTTCACGAGCAAACTGCTCGGCCTATAATATCACCAACAAAATCGTACATAGTGTATTCACTTTAATACCGTCACATTATTACTTCTTGACATATCTTGCAAATCGCAACTTAACTATCTTCTGCTTGTGAAATTAGACAAAATGTACCACATTTCCTTTAGCCATTACATATCTTAACCAAATAGTATAAACAGGTGGATCCCATGCTGGTGGCTTTCTGCTTTAACGGGAGTATCCTTCGCCAGTTTATTATGTGTTGAGATACTGTTATCATATAAATAGCAGACGAGGCTTTTCTTCCTTCACTTACAACGATGTTTAAATATGTAATGTTACTTGTCACCGTGTCTTTTGTGAGTCAATTTCTTTAATGTATATTAAGTCAAAATAAAAGAAGTCTGTGTCTGAGTCTACTGCGCAAACGCAAGTTGGAATGACGGCGAACGAGCTGGAACGGAATTTCTATTGCTATCTCTAAAATAAGGAACGAACAGGAAAGGTAATACAGGTTCCCATTGACATTTATGGAGGTGCTTTTCAAGGTTTCAAGGTTTTATTTGGCAATCCATAGTCAGAATACAAAATTCTGTTTAGGCATGGAGGCCCAAAACATGTAAGAATAACAAGTATAAAATATAATTATATAAATACATAAAAATATAAGACTCACAGGGACATATGGCAAATGATTTTAAATTACCCTTCAATATCCAAATTAAAATAAGCCAATTAAACAGTGAGCATCAAGTATAGTACTTCTAAACCTGAGGTTTAGAAGCGTTCAACACCACTGAAAATGTGTGGAAGGATGCTCTTCTTAAAACTAAACAAGGACCTCGCATCACGTATATGCTGGGGGAATTCATTCCAAATTTTTGATCCGATAGTATTCAAAAATTTAGGATGTGAGCGCTGAAGGTAAATGGAACCACGGATGGAAAATCTAATATTACATCAAGTGACGCTGGTGAAACGTCTCGCCATGCTTGCCTCTCTTGGTCTTTTGCCCAGTTTTACTTATCTTTACCCATGCATACATTTTCATCTGGTGACATAAATTATTTATATAAATGATGACCGTTGTCATCAACAGGTGATAGGCTGCATATGACGGGTGGTGCGGTACAGGCAACAGAAAAAGTGGCACTTTTTAGTGAAGACTGCATGCAGTGTTTTTATATGACTTTTTTCCCTTTTGAAGCCCCCATACTTGTAAAACTAATGATATAATAATTAACGCTTCTATTAAGGAAGTTAAATATTTTTGTTCCTTGGCGGATTTGCTTATCACGTCACAAAAAAACTATATGATTAACATGGCGCGTGTGGTGTGATGTTGTAAAGTACGGGTGATGAGTTCACAGGAACAGATCATCATGAATATTATTAATTACTACGTCTGCTGCCAATCTACTCCTTAGTTTGTTACCAGTACACACACACACAGACACACACACACAGACATACAGACACACACACACACACACACATATATATATATATATATATATATATATATATATATATATATATATATATATATATATATATATATATATATATATTGGAACAGCTCAATAGAAGAATTACAGCAAACCATAATTGTGTGACTGTGTTAAATTTGAGATCTCTACTATTGTCATCGGGAACACAACTTAAGATAACTCAGGAATATGATCCTTTTTATTTAATTTCGTAGAACAATATTCACATCTTTCAGACGTAAAATATATAGAGGATCTTAATTTTTTTTTATTGTTTACAGTTGGCTCCATGAGAGAACATTTTGCGTTTTTTCGCCGGTTTCAAAAGATCATATTGAACATTGCACAAGGAAGAATGATTCTGCAGTAGGCTTTCAGTTATTAAGGTGTGTAAATCCCCTTTCCAAATAGATGTGGAATCGAATTGCAGTTATTATTGATTCGACTCACATAATTCACCGGCGAAGTGTTTTTGATTGATTACGGAAAAAATATAAAATGATCACATTGAAACTTGACGCTATAAGTTACTAATGAGTGCCTCTTATAACATTGATTAACAGACAAAGTCGAGTTATAAATGAATAATATGAATATTTGGGAGCTAAACCTGAGTCATGTTGCCCAAACATCCAATGAAAGTGGAGATAAAGTTGCGGAGCATGGGTTGTTTCCAGACTGATCTGATGGCTTAATTCCTTTTCTTCACCACCCTTGTCATCACCGTCATCATCTCTTGCTCTTCTATTCCATGACCTGCGGTCGTAACATCCTATACTTTTACCAAAGTTACTAATGAACGTACAAGACATTAGCCTTCATTAAACTTGGTGCCATGCATAAAAAAAGTAAATTTTCTGTTTTTTCGCACATCGTCAGTGAGTACCCCGTTTATGTAACATGTCAGTTCGCAACTTGCATTCAGGCTCATATCCATTCACAGATGTCGCCACCCTCTATTCTGGGAAATCACGTTTCAAAGCTTCTTGTTCCTATCCATGGCACATGTGGATCAATGCAACCTGATCAAATAAACCAATGGTTTACATACAATATGCCAACGTCGATTTATTCAATGCAAACTTTAGAAACCAAAATTCAATTTGCAAAACGAAAAATGACGAAACCAAAACATATACTAGATAAGATGCTGGTGTTTCGCCTTGCCGATTTCTGGTACACAGCAACTCCAACACTCGTAAGACCGGTTTAAGCTAATAGCTAGATTCTGAATAATTCGCTTTCAACAGTTCCGGGATTGTTTAATTATCCTCACAGGAACATTATTGGAAGATTCAACATTTTATAAGGCTTACCTTGCTAGACAATGTGCAAAAATACAACTCGTAATTTGCACGTCAATGAAAGTTTAGTCTATGGTTGCATTCTCACTGGGGGATAAGACATTAAACGGAAATTATAACTCCCAGACCGTACATGGTTATTCCATTGTGTCAGTTGTCATGATCTTAATACAGAATGAGTTTCTTTGTGGCAAACAGCGTGGTCTGCTTGAGAGCAACTGTATGTGGAAATAGACTGCAATGGAGAACCTGTGACACATGTAATGTAGATGCGAGCACCAGAACCGATGCTAAATAGGAAAATGAACAAAGATGTAGTAACAGTTCAAGGGATACTGACGAAAGCCCCTGTGGTCAAATAATGCCCGTACAAAAAATAAGAATGATTAGGTAGTGTTTCATCCTCTGTATATCCCATTTGGAATTTTTACTGCAAAAATGTACTGCGGGCCTTAATTTGTTTTATCATATGTTATACTCATTTGTTACAGCTTCTTAATTTCTTGAGTTCTATGTACAAAATATCAGACCAGAGTAAGTTTTGCCTTCTTTCCAAAGAGTTATGTACCCTAAATTAATGATTACACACGCCGTTGTTCTACATATGAGATGGCTTCACGGTACAGATAGCTAAATAAGATGCATTCATACAGAATATATCAAAACGTAGATTGAACTATCAGCTCTCCGTTTGCACTTGTAAGTTGGACATCTATCCAGGCGTTACATCGCCCAGGTACCTGCTTAAGGTTCGTCTACGGCGAAGCAAACCGTAGATCGCCGGTAAGCAGGTAAGCTGCCGCAGCAATACAACACGTACAGCAAACCGAATACTTCGGTTGGAGAATCCACAACAACAACAAACGGGACAGAAGCGTGGAGCAAATGTGTCAAATTCTAAATATAACATTTTAACTCCGTGGGAAAAGAGGAAACATGTTTGTTTCGGTTAACTTGAGAATAATTCACCTGATTCAATAAAAGATTGATCGGAATAAATGTATGATAAATAAAATCGATTGTGACCCTTTGTGAGATTTGGAACCACCGAGGAAGCCACATTGCCCATTTTTGCAGGAAGGAATGCAAACAACATGCTATTTTATCTCCTTCTGCTGTGATATATGAGTCCATATTTATTAGCATCATCTTAGTTGCAAGAAAAAAAATCATGTCCGTTCATGGATGCATAACGCTGTATTCTAATTCTCCCACACATATAATTATATTTCATTTTTCGGCTGATCAATCAATTCCAATCTTTGACAAATTACGATCTGGGAGAACAGGACTTAAAATTTGTTTATTTAGTATGTTTAATTTTAGTCTCTATTTGTATGGAGTTCATGCATTATCTTCTTTGAAGAATACAATTCCCTATGTTTCAGTACACATTCAATTACCCACAATGACAACTGTTAACATTATAGGCAACTCTTCCTAGAATGTGCACATTTTGGGTGTACCGCATATTTTAAGCACCGTGTTTTACTGCAGCGTTGCTGTTATAAGCTTAATTTGCCCCACCATATTAATATTAGGCAGAAAGCTTTTTTTTTACATTATACATTAGTTTTGATCATGAAGAACCACGCGCGTCAGCTGCCACATCCCCGGCACACTAAAGTGCTTATGAATTCAACCAACAACCAATTAGTTCAATCCTACCAGAAGGCACAACGATGCAAATCACAATTTTCGATCTCAAATTGGTTTCTCGTGAAAAGCCTTTATATCACTTTGTGGATGTGAAGTTGTGAAGCGGTAGCAGGTATACTCTTTGCCCCTTGATAACTTCTAAACTGCATTCCGTTGACATTGTGACCAATATAAAACAGAAATTGACCATAAATTTGACAGTAAACTCTTCATAACGTCACACTTCATGTACTAATCTTTCGATTGGATGCCTCTCCAGGAGAGTGCTTTGCGATTAAACGGAATAGTAAAATAAGGTTACACAAGATATATATATATATATATATATATATATATATATATATATATATATATATATATATATATAAAGTAAGTTAACAGCATTTATTTCATTTTAACAAAGCATATATATAATGTATGTATGTATGTATGTATATATATATATATATATATATATATATATATATACATACATTATACATATGCTTTGTTAAAATGAAATAAATGCTGTTAACTTACTTTTTTATTGTCTTCACCTTGAAGGTTAAATGCTGATCCTCAGCGCTTCCCTGTGGGGACAACAGGCGCTCCATGTTACCTCTTTGTGTCATGCGATCATCGATCCGCCCGATCACTGTGCACCTCCCACCTCCCCTCGAATTTTCTCCTCAATGGACCGTCAGCTTAATCATAATTTGTATAACAACAGGGTTGATATGGTGGGATTCTTGTACCGCGAAAGGTAAAAAAATCTGGATATTAAAATTCTAAAATTCAGGAACCTCAGGGGAATGCTTCCCTGAGTACCTGCAGGGGCTCGGCGCCCCCCCCCCCCCCCCCCAAGAAAGAAAAGAAATGCAAGGCAGTTTTTACAAATTGCCGCATAACAACGTATAAACAATTACATCTGACTCGCTTATACGGCATATGGTTAATGACCTGAAAATGAGATGGTACAGTATATTATTTTGTTATGCTTTTCTTGCATCACAGGTACGGTGGTAGATAGCAAATATTCCGGGTACCATTTAATATATATCTACCATTTAATATATATCTATGTTTATTTGTTTGTTTGTTTGTTTATTTAATGGTAGAAGTGTACCCGTGTTATTCACTGTCCACCACCGTACCTGAGATGCAACAAAAGATACCCTCTAGAGGCATTGAGTCGCTTGATTATTTCAAGCGATCAACGTTAGTGGAATCCCACTTTCCTTTGAGTTCACGGTAAACTATTTGAATTTACAGGGAAACTGACGGAAAGGGGCTGTAACTTCACCTCTGCCACTTCTTTCAGTGTCACACATTCTTTCAAGTCACCCTCAAGCCTGTCCCGAACGGAGTCACATGAGATTTGCATCACATCTGCAATTGGTGAGATACATTGGTCTTTCATGAAATGAGCTTGTCTGGGTAAAAAGGTGAGATCAAATAACTCTTGTGAGAGATAGACAATTTGATGGGGCGCGATTGCCTTTAAGGGACACGATATGCAGTTTGGTGCCCTGGACCATCGTACATCCTGAACCTGTGCGTCTGTACCCGATAGCCTGTACCACCACCGCACCCTATTGGCCTGACAATGACATTGCATCAAGCTCAGTTCGCTCTCTGAAAACGTGAATGGCATAAAGGTCCATCTCTGTGGACAGACCCATCCTAAAATGCTACAACATATCAACAGGACGACTGCTTTCATTTTGAAATAGGGCACGGAATGTCAGGCCCTGTCGAGTTACAAATAAAAAAAATAACATTACTTCCGACACTGCCGTTTAAGGCTGGTGCTGTCAGGAAAAAAGTCTCTGCGGTGTATGACGCTCGCCTTAAATCATACAAACAAAAGTCACTGCCTTGTACTTCCATGATCAAACTGGCCGAAAGAAGTCATGCATATTAACGTGCCTTCGTCCAACCGAGTTGCTCGGCGTCAGCTAAAGCCGTTGACAGAGTCTCAGACCATCAACGGACAGGGGTTGAATCGTGTCATTCAGGGTTTCAAGTATTTTCTTCTGTACCTTCTTTCATCGTAAATCCGGCTTTCTTATCTGAGTTGTTTCTCCTTCAAGCCGGCCAAAGCCGGTTTCAAGTCAATCGGCGTCCTCTCCAAAGTTTTGTTGTGTTCTATAACATTTTGATCGAGAATTGACAGTAGTAGAGCATCAGCGGACAGGGCTTGAATCGTGTCATTCACGGTTTCAAGTATTTTCTTCCATGCCTTCTTTCTTCGTAAATCCGGCTCTCCGGTTGGAATTGTTTATTCCTTAAACCTACCAAAGCTGGTTTCAAGTCAAACGGCGTCCTCTCCAAAGTTTGTTGTCTTCTAAAACATTTCGATCGAACATTAGGAATGAGAGAGCATCAGCGCCCAAGGGTTGAATCGTGTCATTCATGGTTTCAAGGATTTTGTTCCATATCTTCTTTCATTGTAAATCCATATTTCTAATCTGAGTTGTTTCTCTTTAAAACCTAACAAAGCCGGTTTAGCGTCAAGTGGCGTCCTCTCCAAAGTTTATTTGTCTTCTAAATCATGTTGATCGAAAATTGAGAATGGGATTTTCAAGGCCAGTGGAAATATATGTTCATTCAATAGGGCATGTCACATGAACAATTCTCCAGGTTTTGTTAATCCGCTAGATGTCTCCACCTGCAACAGGCGGATACCTAGACGAAGCTGTCTGTCGCGCTAGCTTTCAAAAAAAATCATCTGGTCATCACGGGATGGTGGTTTCCCGTACATTCAAGATTGTGGGGAATTTAAGATGCAGTCGTTTATTTCTCTGTGAGCTTCAAAAAATGGAGTAACTTCCGATATTATGGGTACACCTTTTATACCGACTAAAACGCATTCACGTTTTATCTTTTGATCACTCCTACGTGGAAAGCTCAACATACACCGAAGCTATTGAATGCAGACTAACAATCAAAGAATTTATAATATATCTATTTCTGTCACAATCTATGCTAAGGTTCTGCACGATCTAGAATTAAGACCTTCAGGTACCTTTACAAATCCTAGATACAATAATATCCAACTGTCGTCCAAAACAGTTGCTTGAAATTTATTGTCTTTTTTCTGTCCGTGAATGTAAGGGTTTTTTTGGGATGGGGGGGGGGGGCAAGGGAGAGGCAGAGTACTTATTTGAGCCCATCACGTTATTGGGTAGACCTTGAATAAAAAATTAAAAAAACCGATGGAACATACACAGCATAATACTGTAAACTTACAACGCCCTATCACCGATCTATCGTTGAAAGGTTTCACTTTATTGTTCCATAACCTAAAGGTTTCACCTTATTGTTCAAAAGGATTGACATGTTCAAATAGACACTATTGTTGTCAAAATGTATGACTTTTGAACCTGCAGTGTGCACTTCTGACGCGACTGCCGGTTGCTCATGCTAACTCCTTATCACAAGAAAGATTAACAAATGCTCAAAGGTCGAACTTTAGATCTGGTAATATCCAGACATACTTGACTACTGCCGCACCAACAGATATATTCCACTAATATGTGACAGCCCAGCCAGTGGAAGCTCCCGAAGTAATCAGTTTACCCTCACCCCCTGTGAGACGCGATATTTTACCACCATTGGGCATGCGAGACATGCGCACTTGCGACAGACGCCACATTTTGCTCTCACCAGCAAGAAGGACCGTCTTGACAGTGGTGACTAAACGGAACTGGGAAAATAAAAATGTAAGCATAATAAGGGGGGGGGGGGTTGTAAGTTTATTTTAATTGTGAAAAGAAAAAGCGGATAACGGACGTTTATTAAGTAAAAATGCGAACAACGGAAGATATTTCTACCATGATCCAGTGTGCATCATGACAGCGACCTACGCCTTTCGTTAGTGCACATGTTCATAATTTCGCGGTTTTCGAATGGCATGGTGTGTGTAGGCCTACTTAATGCGTACACTGATTTGCCGTACAAATCAATATACATTTCACCCATACATACATACATACATATGTTACAGTAAAGGGTCCCTTCTACAAGCCTTTCCTTAGCCATGATGGTTGATTAAATATTAAAGTAAAATAGTACTGAAATTGCCGCGAGATGAGGCATGTGATTGTGCTGTCGATCATAATAAAGCTAAAATGTGCCCATACAAGCTTTGTATGCAACACAAAAATGTGAATGCAAAATATGTACATAACTATCCTGTGAAATATTTCCCCATGTGAAAAATCTGAAACTGTTATTAGATTATTCTTTGTAATTAACCTGTCTAGAGTAATTTACTCAGTATATAATTCTTTAAACATTAGATATTTTTATGTATGGCCATGATTTCTGGTTAAACCAAACTTTCCGGACCATTTCGTTTTTCTCAATCATTTTGTAATAACATGCCCAGTTAATCAAAAATGACCCAAATTAATGATTATTTACATAATTTCTTACTGAGTTAGACTCATTTTCTAACGACAAGTAAAAAGAGATGCCAGAGTGTGATTTAAACAAGAGGATTGTGATGTCCTGTGCTCTGCTGACTGGAATATGCTTTTACAGTATTGCAACACATGCACCGTAGCCTGTATAGCTACAGTATATAAATTTACAGTGGCAGCAAAGTTTGATATATAATTCATTAAAAAAATAGAAAAAATACAGTGACACCTGGTGGCCAAAATAAGAACTGGGTGACCCCAGGTGACCCTATGTGCAATATCAAAGCAAATGGCCAAGTAGTTCTTGAGATGAAGTTTGTTTTCAAAAAATCAATTAACAATTTCATAATAATAGAAAAATTATTGTTTCATCATTTACTTTGCAAACTTGATAGAGCTCTATCTGGGGGAACATCCAATGCAAAATCAGAACATTCCAAGAACCGCTTTTTGAGAAGAAGTTGAAAATGTAAATACAGTGGTGGCCAAAATAACAACTAGGTGACCCCAGGTGACCGTATTGTGATATCAAGCATTTGGTCGAGTAATTCTTGAGGTGAAGACTTTTTTCCAAAAAAATTAATTAAAACATGCATAGATATAGAAAAATTATTGCATCATCATCTACTTTACATACTAGGTAGAGGTCTACCTGGGGAACATCCATGTACAATATCAAAACATCCCAAGAACCTCTTTTTGAGAAGAAGTTGAAAATGTGAATACAATAGCCATATATACGTGTACTATACAGTGGGAACACTTAAGTACGGTTGCAGGTTTGATTTCCCATAACTTCATAAAAAAAATTAACATATCCATATCAATTTTGCAAACTTCTATTGTCTAAAATCAAATTATATTCTGATAAAATTTTAAGCAATTTTGTTCAGCTGTTCTGGAGAAAAAGTCAAAAATAGTCTTAGCGCAAAAAATTCGTTAATAAAATAAAATAAATTGTAGCGCCACCTGGCGGCCAAATAACAACTAAGTGACCCCAGGTGACCCGATTTGCAATATCATACAGGTTAACCAAGTAGTTCTTGAGATGAAGAAATTTTTAGTTTTTTTAACAAAATTTATTAAAAAATGTATAGAAAATAGAAAAATTATTGTATTTTTATATACTTCGCACACTTGGTAGAGGTCCACCTGGAAAACATCCCTGTGAAAAATCAAAATATTCCATGCAGCGGGTTTTGAGAAGAAGTTGAAAATATAAAAAGTCTAACGATGGACGCACGGACAGATGAGCACACGGACATTGGACGACATCAGATTCCAATAGAGCTAAAAAGAAAGAAAGAGCCCCACATATTTCGTAGGTCGTATACCATACCTCTTTACCAATCTATGCAGTTTTTCTTCATTTTCATTTTGATAAATTGCATAACGCCTGAATGATATACATGGGATTCTGGCAAAGCAAACAAAACAGTCACCGTTTCATATAAGACAATAAATTGCACAAGCTACGCATAAAAATGGTTAATCGAGTTTCTTTGGGGCTTTTTTTCAAACGACACCAATGATGCTAACATTGAGATTGCCGCTCCATGGACACCAATCAAGACAATCCATGACACAAAATGATTAACAGAGAACAGAAGATATTATCAAATTATATCAAATATCAAAGCAAGATATCTGAGATGACTGGCATCATTTGCCCTTATGCTGAGAGATACGCTGATGTGAAATTGATCTGTGCCCTTAATACTGATCTCGTAACTCCCGCAGATGAATCAGGAATAACGCAGAATTTTGGCTAATTGTAACATCGGAATGCAGTAAACGATGAACACATGGCAGACGAAAATTGTTGAAATACGAAAGGGAAATGATACTAATCATAACGTTATTTGCGCTGAAAAAAAGGTAGCATAACACTAAACTATATCTTGCAGCAAATGTCTACGGAGCTGATGCTATACCGTCAAGATTGAGCTTGGAATACCCCATGCTTTAAACAACCAATTTATTACATTCCTACTGGGATGTTGCAAAAGCCGATTTCTAAACAGCAGGAAAAAATTGGATGAAAGGCTGCTTGAGTTTTTGTTTTTGTTTTGTTTTTGGTTTTTTTAAAAATAAAGTTCTCCGCAGTATACTTCGCTACCAGATATTGTGGACGTGTGTTTACTGGTCAAGTGAATGGGCTCAGGTGAATGTCTCGATAGTGTTATGGATTGAAGGCAAGGCAAATTGTCATACCAGGTAACGTTTACCGCTAAAAGCACTTTTCAATTCTACTATCGTACTGGGGTACGTGGGAATGTACAGACAAATTATTGATTAGTTTATTATAACAAGTTTCTTTAACATGTGATATGGTCAGATGAATCATGCATATACAACATAAAACCATTACAGCAGATTCTGTGAGATTCTTTTAGGGACAAAAAAAACGTATAAACGGAAAATAAAAGGTAACTCGAAACTCAAATTATATCAACTCTTACTATGCTTGATAGACTTGCATTGTTGAGCTATTTGCGATGCAGTGTTCATATATTTATTCTTGTTTTACTCGAACTACAAAAAACAGTGATCTGAGAGAAATATTTCTACATTTTTCAACATACATAAACTTTTTTAAGTATTAAAATGACAAATTACCCTTAAATTCGTGTTACTTAGCACGACCTGGAAAATTTTAGATATGTTCATAATTTACCGCAGAAACATGTCACTGCCTTTTAAACTCACGTCACCTAACGAGGACTGTTGCGCAGAAAAATACAAATCTGCATATCATTTATTGATCAATCTGTGCTGTCTTCAAATTTGAACAATATGGTTGCATTTCCCGATAAAGAACTGTTAAATTTCAAATTTACATCTGTGTTTTCGTATATTTGGAATTATGTTCACCCAGCTACAAATCGCCTTCAGTCAGAATTCCTCTCTATGTTATTATATATTTCTTTCTTCTTCTTTTTAAGTACATTCCCACATTTTTCTTCTTTTCGTAGTAGTTGTCGCAAAGTGAGGTACTTAAACGCTACACCCGACTCTAAAATAAGCACCTTAATCCATGCATGTTTCAGACAGGGACATGTGCAGCTTCTCATGTATCTTTATCAACGGTGGCAACACGATATTTCCTTTTGATCTAATCAAGTGTTTTATTCCAAAGCTATTTGCAAACACGTACCTTGATTCTTTTTAGCATTTTGCCTAAAACAGAGAGACTTCTTTGATCCCGAGCGTAAGATGTGTGTTAAAATGTCTTTAATTTGCCAATGAGTAGATTGTTAGAAATTTCAAAATTTTCTAATTTGTCTCTTTCTGGTGTCGTTTCTAAAAAAAACAAGTTTTTAATGAAAGCTTTTTGATCCGATATTATTGGAATTTTGAAGAATAGGTAACAATTGACTGCGATTTTACTTCCAATGCAAATCTTATAATTTTACTTAAATTTGCTTCAATTGCGGCATTACTTCGAAACCTTTCACTGCATCAAACATTTTATCCGGGTGGGAGTAATTAACAGATTAAGTGAACATGATGTCAGAAGCATATAATGGGAAAGTTCATATTCTGTCTCATCCGTAGAAATCTTTATTTTACAATGTTATATATTTCCGGAAACACTTCTTTTATATCAATACCCGGAATCCGTTAGTCCAGCTTCATACATTCCTGTCCATTCGTCTCACTACCAGCCACAAATATACAGTTAACAAATTTTATCTTTTTAAATATTTGAGAATTTTTCTCATATTTTCCTCTTATTAAAATGCGTTTAAAAGCATAGTGTTTCTGGTAACTGTTTTTTTTATCTCATCTCAGCTTCACTATTTTTACCCAAAACAATCCATGTTAAAAACTAAAGAACGCAAAAGGCAAAATAGTATTAAAAAGCTTTATATATATATATATATATATATATATATATATACGTATGTGTGTACATACTTGCATATAAAGGCAACAACTGTAAATGAAAGGCTAATGCATGCGTATATTAAGAAGAATATGTTGAATCTGATGTGAAAATTTCAAATGCTACTTACGCTACAAGCGCTCGGGTTCTATGTATATTCCGGGCGGACTTAGCCCCGTGAGTTGTAAATGCCGAAAACATGCGCTGTTCTTCTGTACTCACCAAATCTGATCTGATCTGATTGGTTAGCCCTGACAGCCCTTTGCTAGGCAGACATACAGACATTCCATCAATAGGCCTATTAAAGTAAAATGTACTGACCAATCATATTATGTTCTGTGATTAGTTTGTTACCAACAGAAACAAAACCATGAACATTGCTTGTTGAAAACCTACGGAGCCCCAGAGGGGAAATGAGAGGAAACAATTATTTCGTTCCAACGCATTAATTATTTCGTTCCCCCGCAATATTATTGCACGGGAACGAAAAAAGTCCCAGAGGGGACATAGAAGAAAATTTGCTATTTCGTTCCCTCGCAATAATTATTTCGTTCCCTCGCAATATGCTTTCGTTCCTTGGCAATATTATTTAGAGGGAATGATATCATTGCGAAAGGAACGAGATAGATATTGCGAGAGAACGCAAAAATATTGCGAGGGAACGAATTAATTATTGCAAGGGAACGCAATAATATTTCAAAGGAATGATATAAAATTAGTTTTCTTCAAGGTCCTCTCTGGGGCTCTACATTTAGTCAGGTAAGGGACATAAGTAAATTTTTTTTCGTGTTGCGAGCGAAGGAAATATTATTTCAAAGGAACGCAATAATACTGCGAAGAAACGCAATAATATGTGACCCATCACAGAAAAAGGGGGGGGGCTCGGGTAAAATTTTGAGTTCTGCAAAATTTCTAAAACAACACAACGCACAGTTTTAATAATTGTTACTTTTAATCAGCAGTTATGCATATCATGAAAATTAGATGGGTTCAAAGGTCACCATTCCAGAGACTTAATAGGATGCACAGATGTCATTTGGCTATATGACCCCATGACCTTGGAAAATATGTCGTCATCCATACGGATACATAGGTATGAGGAACTACAAGCCCAAGAATGCTTCTATTGTATCACATCGGGGATTTAAGGTGCACTGCATAGAAAATTTTGATAAGTTAATGGCAAGATGCCTGATAAATGAGAAAATCTGAGGAAAAAAGTCTATAAAAGGAGGCCTTTTTCTATTGGCTCGAACGTATTAACATAATGGGCATGATAAGTGTGGTTTTCGCGTGGTGGGTCTCATATTGCGACGGAATAAAATAATTATTTCGAGGAAACATACTATTATTATTGCGAGGGAAGGAATTTTTTTTCTGTCATGTTCAGTTTAGTTTAAACGTATTTATTTATACTGGATTGCCAAACAGTACAAAGCATTGCCTAATCTAGGGGTTCTCTAGACACGGAGACGCACATGTCCTGTTCGGGGCTCCTTGATTATCTACCTTTTCTATAACAGCACGAATGCAGACGAATCTGCCTTTTGCGATCATTCTTTGAGCATTTGAAAAACGGTCTCAATACACAGGAGGTCGGTTTATCCAGGGTTACGTATTGTACACGTACTTGAATATTCAGGGACACTAGCTGTCATCCACATTATGTAAAATGGGTACATATTCACTCAGAAGAACATTTATTAATCCCATTAGAAATACACGTACATGTATATTTGTTCAATGTTGACCTGAAGGGTTTTTTTCAATCAGCAGTGTCGTAGCCAGGCTGAGGCAGAGGAGGCGCTTGCCTCCTCTGAGTTTTGGCTGATGATGTTAGGAATTAGCATAGAAATAGTATATTTATCCTCAACAAAACTTGTTAAGTTAAAGTTATTATACACAGCAAAAACAAAAAGACCCTATTGTAACCAAGACTTTGAGTCACTCATAGTGATAGAAGATAGGAGCATCACAGAAGGCGTACTTTTTTCATTGATTACTTTTATCTTTGCCCTAGTAGTTGTAGGACCATATTCAATTCATATAAAATGATCAAAAATAGTCACATTTAAGTAAAATTTTAAGAATTTATACATGTATCAAGTCTTTTTTTTTCCTTCAAAACCCACTAAATTACACCATTTTATGCGCCATTTTTCAAAATTTTGCAATCTAGGGAGGGGGCACGCCCCCTCCCAAACCCACCCCCACCAGTACCCTTTGCCTCCTCTATTTTAGAAGGTTGGCTACGGCCCTGATCAGACAATTAAAAATCATGAAACTGTTAAAATTCACTTCAATAAAGTTAATGTCCATTTAATATACATGTACGCCCACTAAAATGTGTAGGCCGATATAAAACGTCTTAAAGATTCCATTATATCCTGCACTGACAAGGTCTAGTCCAGACTGTCTGGATTTTATCTCCCAAAGTAGACTCCTTTTTCTTGCAACTGGACCTGGAGGCTGCCATGTTTGCACTTACGACTTAAACAACTGGGCATGAAAACTATGAAGATAAGGATGCTCAAAAAAAAAGTCGCATCACCCAATACAAATGAATCTATTTGTGACTGTCGCAGTCCGGTGGACAGGGTGTCGCTTTGCGGAGGGGAAAAACAAAAGAAATTGCTTGTTGGTAATATGGGTCAGCTTCAATAGACAGAAAGTCGCATTATAGAGGTGGTTCGGAAGAGCATCTTTTGTATACCATTGTCCTAAAAATATGAGACTGACGACATACTTTGCACTTCCCAATGTAAAAAAAAAACAAAAAAACTTTAAGAGCTACCAATATAACTATGAAGACACTCTGCGAGCTGGTACCAAGTGCACTATTTCCCTGTTTGCCTTGGAAACACCAACACAAATGGTATATATAAATATATATATATATATATATATATATATATATATATATATATATATATATATATATATATATATATATATATATATATACATATATATATATATGTATGTATGTATATTATCGTATCCGTCGAAGCGCGGTACTGATTATACAAAGCTGTAATTTATAAAGCTGAAATTTTGATTTTAGTTGATTACCTTTTTTATACACATTCCATGGCCTTTTCTATTTGTTATAAATGTATTACATTACATCAATCAAAGGAAGTAATGAGTTTAACCATGTCCATGTCACATGCCTGGTATGTAGTTGGTTAATTGTCTCGAAGGGAAAAATAGCCAAAGGTTTGACATATAAATAAAGATGTATGGAGATTGAAGGCATACTTGACGGACGGCTTTTAAAAGGACAAGAGCCTCAGTGGCTCATACATTATTAATTATATAATAATGCAACGATGAATACTTTCATATGAAACTTTTTTCCACTAATGTAATGACGGGCCAAAATTAAAGTATTCTAGACAGCGTTGAATGAATTTCCACTCTGACCAGTCTTTTTTTTTTTTTTTTTTTTTCGAAATCGACAAGTATTAGGAGAGCTGGCGGATCAGTTGCATGGACAATATCTATTAAGTTAAGATTTCATTTAATTTTCCGCAATAGGCAGATAGACCTTCAGGTTTCCATGTTGTCTATCAGACAGATCGTGACAGAACTATCTATCAACACTTACCGGGTCAACAGCTTCCCTGAGTAGGCTGGGTGCTAGTGCAACCTGTTGCCCCGGGGCTTCTTATCTTGATAAAACCTCATAAGCAATTTCCACTCAAATTGTTTTCCGTTACTGTAGAATTTTTTTTTCAAAACACCAGAGCAGACGACATTTGACCAACACCCACTTTCGTCGTTTTCACATGGACTATATAAAGGCAAGAACATGCAGATTGTGGATACATCAACAAGCCATCTCTCTGTTACTTTCTTGCTCCTGATACCACTGGCAAAATCGTTCACAGCTTTAATTTTGTGATGCATTTAACGTGGTTTTAAAAGGGATCATTTTCCATGTATGCTGTCAAAAAACTCAACGACAAATTGTCATATTGCGACACCAGACATAATGTTTCTTTACATATGAATTATCTGTGTCCGTAGGAAAACCCACTTCATGCGTAAAGCGGGTCCCTGGTAAATTGGATTTGACACTTTGATGTAGCTTCAGAGACATGTCATCAGTATTCTGACTTCTTGAAATTACACAGGGAACAAGACTTCTTCACTACTTTCCGCTTGGAGTTTGGGAATATTGTCATTGTGTATACTTACATGTACGCTAAAAACGTGCGTAAAAAAGCAATGATCAATTAGAGTATTCTGAAAAATAAGTTCCCGTAATATTCATAGATCACTCTCATATTGTTTATTGATTATCAAATTTCATCCCACTCAAGTGGTGTCGAAATATTTAGTACTCAACAGGCCTCTTTGCGTTTTTCAGCATCACAATTATTTACACGTAAACCAACCCTAAAACGCTAATTTCACAGCTGAGTGTATGTCTTGCAATCTTAAAAGTGTGGTTTTACATCGAGTGCGTTAGAGGCCGTGCTTTCACAATAACTGTCGTTGGCACTTATTGATTAACCGCAATGCCTAGTATATCATTGTATCAGTGATGTTCCTCGAAGTTGCGAACATTTGTTCCAAAGTTACTCGAATGTGTGTTTAATTTATTCTTGCAGTCAGCAAGGTTCAGACACTATACGGAATGCAGTAACATATTGATTGTAACATAGCAGCAACAGGCATGTTGGCACGTTACCGCCTCTCATACAGACACATTTTACAGAGTCAGTCCGTGTATATCCCCCAGATGATACATATTTTTTTCTATGTTTTTTTTTAATCATTGTACCAGTAAGTTATATTCAAACTCCATAATCGCGCTCACTCCTACCCCCCCCCCCCCCCCGCCCCATTTAGACCAGTACCAGGTATTTTTCATATCAAGAAAATGGGGCAATGGAATTCATTTCGACGTGCTATAAAGAAAATGACCAGGAAAATCAAATTTAATTCCCATTAATCTTTCAATTTCAGATCAATCTACTGCACTTGTAATTGCAAAACTCACCGGTGAGTGTTCCCATGGGAAAGAATCGAGTAATTTGGTCAGTAGGACAAGTAATAATACCTTCTGTGAAATCACTTAACTCTTTTTCAATGCATTACAATGCAGACATCTGACGAACAGTTCCAGTGTGCATTATTCAAACACTTTCTGCATGATTGAAGCAATCTGATTTTGCATACGCGTCAATTATGCTATGCATATCGTTCTGCGTGCAACCAGTATTCAATTCGCTACCTTTTACCGCCGTTCTTCATTCAAAGCAGTTTTCTTCAAAGATCTAAAGCAATAGATTTGAAAAAAAAAATGAGATAGGGTTAATGAAGATTGTTGTCAATTTTGTGCAACGTTTTGGAGTTTCGGATTCTGCAAATAAAGCTCTTGGCATCTTTTCCACCAATTATGCTAGCATTTGGATTCATTGAATCAAAATAACAGCGTGACCGTTTTCACTTCAAAAAAAAAATGTCACCAAATCGTACCTGTCATTCTTTACTTTGGGTGCTGTCAAACTGTCAGGTGACAAATATATTACCGTCGGCGATCAAGTTAACTAACCTGTTTGGCAATAAGTTATATACATATGAATAGGAAAATAACCACAAAATTATACAATTTTAAATTACATTCGTACATTTATTATCTAAAGAAGTGCATCACTCAAGCAGCTTTTTTATGAAGTATTATGTAAGTGCTTGACGCCCTGAACCAATAAGATGTAGAATTTCAGAGAAAAAAAGATGTCCTAGATTTTGGTCATTGTGTTAATCAACTTTGAAATAAGCGTGAAATAAAATGTGTGATATTTCCATAATATAATTCCAAATCCAGAAAAAAGTAATTAAGAATAGAAGTGAATTATTTTAAAGGCACTGCAGTACCTAAAAATTTATTGCATATATATATATATATATACTAGTACTAAGTATATATATATATATATATATATATATATATATATATATATATATATATATATATATATATATATATATATATATATCCACAGTGTATTTAGGATGTTAAGATCTGCTGTGGGATGGCTAAACAGGTCAATAAAAGTCAAGGCTTTTTTGAGAAAGAACAAGCACATACATAGCATCTAATACCCACTATATTGATCAAAGTTCTTGCGCAAGCTACCATTTCCAAGTGACAGTTGACTTCTGTTTACCAAAGTCATACATACATACATACATACATATAAAATATATATATATATATATATATATATATATATATATATATATATATATATATATATATATATATATATATATATATATATATATATATATATATATATATACGACCAAGGATCATACCCTGTGCGCTTCTTCATGTGACTTCTGCAATTTCCCTTCAACACGTCGTTTGGCTATAACGATTAGCAGTCAACGAGGATTATTTCACATTTTGAACAATTGAGTCGAATGTACCAAAGACGTCATGCAATTCAGGATCCGTTTATTTGCAGTAAAAATTATATTTCTAAACACAAGTAATGTACCAAATTGAGATCAATTTCAACAGAAGTTGAAACCGATCGGGTTGCTTCATTGTGATACTCTTAATAATTCAGTTTTTGCTGCTAAAATGTTTTTACTGCAAATAGAATTCACACATCCAAAATAAGTTCAAACTTTAAACACTGGTTAAATTCTATAATGGTATCAGTCATGAATATTGTATGTAAATTATTTACATCTTACAGGGACTTGTGGAAGAACAATACTGAGTGTGCAAGCAACCTATATTTCAGCATTTGTTAATAAGATTAAATAAATTGTTATTCAGATAATCGATATCTGCAGGTTGATTATACCCATAGACAAATGAATGTAATTGTTCAAAACAAACGACAAAATAGCTCCGATGAAACATTTAAGTTGTCTGCAATAATGAAACATGTAAATTGTATGGAAATTTTTACAATGTTAGTTGTTTATTACACAAAGATATTAGACATTTTAATTGGTGATTTGTCAAACAAAATGATTTTTATTGAAATGATAAATTTTACTGTGTGAGTGACAATAAAAATTGCCCGAGCACTTTAAACGCCGCTGATCATTATAAACTTCTTATTTCATTAAACCAATGAGACATATTTCATAAGTGTATGGCATAATGTCGTTGATACGCTTTCAAGGGATTATTACATGTGTCAGATCATCATACTCAATTGCTTGCAAAGTGATTTTCTTCCCCGCCTGCCAAGCAACCAGGTACAAGGCACCACAATTGTATATTTTTTATTCAAACATATTTATTTAAGCTGGATGGCCTATTAATACGCAAGCTACTGATCGAGTTTCCCAGCACATGAAATACCCACGATGTAAATACAAAACGCACAATACAACACAACAGATAACATAAACGTACACAAAATTACACCACAAGCAAGCAAAATGGAATACTCAACAATAGTACAAGGTCACCACGTGCATGATTGTTATGGATATAAACTACCGATATGGGGGTCAAATGGGGGGGGGGGGGGAAGGGGCGGAAACATCAATTTTGCGTCACCTGGAGGAGTGGAATTAAATTTGGATTACAAACCTTCGAGTCCCTTAAACGTATAAATGAACAGCTTCAAGTATTTTTTCACTAGGTTTTGAGGGGAGGTCGGGATTGCCTGCAAAGCAGACCAAGTTCCGTGTTAAAATACGCAGCTTAGGTCAGCTGAGGCAAAGGTCGAGATTTCTTTTAAGACAATAAGACAATAGAATGTCACTTGACAATTGAGTAGTAAGATTTGGATTTACTCCCAGGGCCAGAAGATGACAGTTTTGTTCTATGTTCTGCATACCAAGGACACTGGAGGAAACAGTGAAATGTATCTTCATGGGGTGGGGGTGGGGAGCGGCAAGGCAGGTACAACCGGCAGACAGTACAATCTCATATATAAACAAATGTGAATATAAACTTGAATAATTGAATAGCCCAGTCATAATTGAGTGTGGCAGATTATTAAAAAGCAATTTGAGTTCAGCTAAGTTAAACAATGGAGCCGAAAGTCCTCAGAGAGTAGAGTATTTTTAGCTTGGATTTGAACATGTCGAAAGAAGCTGATTGCCTAATATGAAGAGCTAAATTGTTCCAGAGTCTAATACTAGAAGGAAGATAGAAGCCACCAAATCTCTTTGTATTGAACCGTATTTGTGTGATGTCAAGATTATTTATAAGATTATTTGTATTACGTACGAAATCATCGGGTATGGGACAACCAAGATACTGGGGTGTCTGTCAGAAATTGAACAGTTTAGAGACCAAAATTAGGCTATAAAATTTGTGGCGAATGGAGAGCTTCGCCAGTCAAACTCGACAATAGGAACAAAGCTGGGTGTGGAGCCAGGAAAGGCGCCCGTACAAATTCTTACTGCTTTATATTGGATATTTTCGAGGGAATTTGACAGGCCGACGGTACAATTACCAAAGAGGACATTTCCATATTCCAGGATTCCATGCACCATGGTCAAGTACAGTTTTACAAGGGTTTTGCGGAATATTTAAAATTTTAGTTGTACTAAATCTAAGCGCTGATTGCACTTATTAATAATCCGGTATCATGAGGATGCCAGGATATATTTTTGGACAAAGTATGTCATTAATAAAAATTAAAAAAGAAGGGGCCTAAGATAGATTCTGGAGGTACCCTGGCCTTGACTGGAAGTCAAGGGGAGGTAAGGTCACATACGGTAACCCGCTGGAGGCGGTTTAACAGGTAACATCTAATAAATTAAACGACAGGATCAGGAAAAAACTGTTTTATTTTGAAATGCCAGTCTTTATCGAATGCTTTCGAAATATCAAGCAAGACCATCCTGGCAATATAGTCAATTTCGAGACCATTATAGATATCGTACAAAAAAAGAAACGAGCTGATTAACAGCGGGGGTAATTTTTCTACAAGCCAGAGTTTTGGGAGTCAAAAATTATTTTGTATTTTGTCGTGGAAGATTTTGTTCACTAGGCGTTCCTAGACTTTATGGACTTTAGAAAGCAAGGATACAGTACGATATTATTATTATTATTATTATTATTATTATCATTATTATTATTATTATTATTATTATTATTATTATTATTATTATTATTATTATTATTATTATTATTGTTGTTGTTGTTGTTATTATTATCATCATCATCATCATTATCATTATCATTATCATTATTGAGACTGTTCAAGACAATTATTGAATTAAAGAGCAAGTGCTTGGAGCTGTATTTTTAGAAAGATATTACCATGATGGGTATACCCTTTTTCCATGGAAGGCCCACATGCTATATGTCAGTCATCACCCAAGGTCAAGAGAATAAGGTGGAAGGCATTCGGTAAAGGTGTTAGTCGACGTCGCCACATATAACCAAGGTATAGAGCATAATAAATGGAGCCTGTAGGTAGTTCTGCGGGTAACCTACGCCTTGTATCCACCTGCTGCAGGTGCAGATAGCCGGGATGAACAAAGCGACAATTTGTTCATTGGTCGAGAATGTCATGTGACACAGGAGGCTGGTGCTGCCGCCATGCGGAATAAAGTTTCTGTACATGCCGTATTAGTGCCGCGTAAAATCACAAAAACAATAGGCAGAGCAAAGACAGTTAAAGGACAGGTAAGACACCAAAGGCGTGTTCAGTAAGTACCACTTACTACGGCTCGTAGACTGAAAAGTATTGATATAAACAATTATAAAGTTGAAAGGAAAGGACCGAAACATTTTAAATATGATCATAATTCAACTCTTAGAGTTGACTATTCAATAAACATTAAACTCATTGGCAAACATCACATTGTCAGATGCCCGACACCTAAGCGAATATTGATTTCATTCTTTCAGTGCCAATCACGACTTAAGTCGATCTACAAAAGTCAAACTTGTCTGCATTATCATTAGCATCCCAGATTCGTATTCCTCGAAATGAGACCTTTCATTCAAGTACCAGTATGCCTATAGTTCCAGAAAAAATACCCCAGGTCAACAGCTTTGTTCCGGCGCGCATTGGGCGCATTTCGCCCAATGCGCGCCGAGAAAAGCTGTTCACTCAGTCCAAAATTTGGCACTAAAAGAGTTAACTCCTCTCACGTTTATTAAAATTTCAAACCTTTTTCAGCGAAATTATGAACAACATTGTGGTTTAAGAACGCGACAAGGACTTTTTACACTTTATTTAGTTTTCCAGATATGTGCTTCAAAAATGGAGGGGGGGGGGGGCTGAAATGTGAAAACCTCAATTTGGCTTTTCGTAACTGTAACACAAACACTGCTGATAAAATGCATGACACGTTTTTAGCCACGTATATATTATGTGCAAAAAGGACATTTCATTGATCCTGTAAACATTTATTTCACTATATGTAAATTGGACTCCTTCGGGACCCATTCATGATGAAATCTTAACCTGCCTATTAACATATCACGGGCCATTATCAGAACGTAGATGAAAACATTTGAAATTTGTAGAAAAAAAAAGCCATAGCCAAACATCATGACCAAAGACACAAGGCATAACACAAAGAACCCTTTTAGATAAGCACAATTACCAAAGGATATCATCACCAAAGGCACAGAGCGTAACCAAGATAGCACCCTCTGAAGTGGCCACCATCAGTGGAAACCAAGGACAACATCACAGCGTTTATCACACAGTAAGACCCTTTAACATGACCAAAATATCAGATAACAAACTTTATTGACCTATTAGAAAGGAAAAATATAGTAGTAATCAAGGTCATGCCGAATGATACAAATAAACACCGTTTGAAGTACAAATAATCACGGCTGGACACCGGGATTGGACAGTGCGCCGAACAGACCTGTTACTGTTTGAAGTCCTACTCGATAGTATAGATAAACAGACTTGACAGAACACCACTGAAATTGTTGCAGACAGAATATATTGTGTGCCAGACAGCATAACCGAGCTCGCCCTCAAGTTATCCCATAGGAAAAAGCAGATTTTGATAAATCCTTACTCCCGAGCTACCATGGAAATCTCCATTCATCACACGACGTAATGCCCTCCCTTAGGAATATTATTTCCATTGATGAACTAGTTTGCAAAGAACTGTAAGCATTGCACTGAAAGAGAATGAAGTTTACATCTTCCGATCTTCAAGACCTATCAGCTATTATTATCCGAAGGGAAGATAGTAGTCACTATCATGAAAAAAAACGTGTGTTCAACATGACGAAGATGTGGTCGACAAGAAGTGAAGGAACTAAATTTCGCCTGTGACTTAAATGTAATTTGTGACGGCTCGTTGGTTGTTCTCCAGATTTATCTTGCATGTAAAACATTTCCACGTAGCAAACTTCTTGTTTTCTCCACTCCAAAGATTCATGGAGCTTGGTCTGCTTTGGAGACAAGCAAAACATTTGGTGACACTCAGAAAAGAAAGTATACCTCACCTTATTATTACTGGATAGTTTTTCAACAGTAAAAACTGAGCGGATGTAGTTTAACTGTGACGAAAGCCGAAGAATTGATTGATTGATCGATCAATCGATCGATCGATCAATCTATAGATCGGGTAAACATTTCTATCGATCCATTGAATGGTCGGTCGGTCTGTCGGTTCATTCGTTCGACCGTTCTTACATTCCTTCGTGCAATGTTGCTTTCGTGACCAACTTTTGGTGAGTAAATAGTCTATTTACCAAGATTAACGGAACCACGGGGTGAATATGCATGAAACAATTTCACTAACATTTCCCTGGAGCTTTAGACTAGACATGGAATTGATGATGAAGATATTGCTTTTAGACGATGTTTTCAACATGATTATCACAATCGTGAATTGAAGAAAATTTGTGCATTTCTTCCGGGAGCTAGTGTCAAATTAGCACAAGATCAACTCCCTCCGTCAGCTGATCAAATCTTCACTTCGTTACTAACAAAGGTGATTTAAGTGTTAGTCTGGACGGGTGAGCGGGACGCCGGGTCCGGTTGTGCGGCTGTCCATTGGACCATGTACGTTTGTCGCAGGGTCCCCTGGACACCGTGGCTCCGTTGCCCCACTCGTCCCTCAGGCCCCCAGACGTCAAAAGGGGAGTGCCATGCACTTTCAGTTTCTTTTTACCCTGGTAAGCTATTTCATTTTTATATTGTATTTTTTGAAGACTCGATGTGTATGAGTTTGCAGTCCATTTTGTTTCATTATTTGTCCTGGTTTGTTTGTACTCTGTGCCTAAGTTTGACTATACTATATACTCCCATTTTCTTTACATAACATGTGCTCTACCACGTTTGCTCGTACTTTGTGCTTTGAGTTTGATATGTTTATGTTCATTTCTGTTCTCCAGTATTGGAGGTTTCAATAAAGAAAGAAAGAAAGAAAGAAAGAAAGAAAGAAAGAAACAGACACACACATAAATAAATAAATAAATAAATAAATAAATAAATAAATAAATAAATAAATAAATAAATAAATAAATAAATAAATAAATAAATAAATAAATAAATAAATAAATAAATAAATAAATAAATAAATAAATAAATAAATAAATAAATAAATAAATAAATAAATAAATAAATAAATAAATAAATAAATAAATAAATAAATAAATAAATAAATAAATAAATAAATAAATAAATAAATAAATAAATAAATAAATAAATAAATAAATAAATAAATAAATAAATAAACGGAACAATTATTGTCTCAAACCAGCAACCTCCGCCAGCTGTCAAGCAGATTTAAATATAGCTTTAAAGTGACCCTTTGAGGTTTTGGTCGCAGAATCGAAACCGAAAAGGGTCACTTCAAAGCTTATTCTGAAATTTTGCTACATTAAAGTCCTTCAATACTCCCCACAAGCCTAACAAAATAACTGATTTTTCCACAAAATCCTTGAAGTGTCGTCCATGTTTCCCCGCGCATTCAACTGTTTTGAAAATTGAGCACATCCCCACGTTTTGCATGGCCATATTGTCGTTATGAATGCAAATTAACCAGTAAACTTGGCTGACTTAAACACGATTTGTTACTGATTTTTATGTATCTTTTGTTTTATCATCGCTATGTACCATACATTTAAAGAGTATAATTTCCCCCCCCCCAAAAAAAATGTCAATAAAAACAAAAAAATACAAATCAATTGCACAATATTCTACATCAACAGTTACTGTAGTGATACGGTGTGTGTGTGTGTGTGTGTGTGTGTGTGTGTGTGTGTGTGTGTGTGTGTGTTTCTGTGACAATCAAATCTGCAGCACTTTTTAGACCATTTGAGTCCTATCAATTCAAACTGGTTAAGATTGGTCAGGTGACCTGAATCCTGTAAGTTCATTGGTCACTCACTGCCATGCATCTTCAATCATTTTAGAATGGGAAATGCAATATGAACTGGGCTATATACCCATTCTTAAACAAGAATAGATCAAAGGCAGTAGTTATATCAGGGAAGCCCATAATTAGGGTGGTTGTAAATGCACTTATTTTCAAGGCTATAGGCCGTCACGGCTTCTGCTTTCCAGGCATTTAGCTGACTTTTCAATTTCACTACAATGAAGCCTATGTTAAAATAATACTTCATTGTGTTTTTATTTTCACGATTGTCATCAGTGACACAAGCGAAAATAAAATTATGATAAAATTAATTGAATCGACAGCTCTATTCTTATATGAGACGGTGATTAGGCTATTTGTTGTAGCAGGTTTGGTTTAAACATGTTTTATTTGGAAACACAATTGGCCGACAGGTTTAACAGCCTCTTGTATATGTACAACAGGACATGAAACGGGAAAATTGTGCACATCAATGCACAGATAGATAGGATACCGGGCCAACAATAAGAAAGGAAAGAAGGGGAACGAAGGTGTTGTGTGAGCACTGTTAAAATAGTAGTACTGATACTATTTACAGACTTAAATCCAAACATATTTTGAATATTCCGAAAAGTGTAAGATACTTGTGAACGGCCTTGAATATCTCCTCGTTTTGTCTTTCAGTAATTTCTCTTCCTTCGATTTTAAATTAAATAGTTTTCAGGTTAAAAATACCAAATGTGATTATTTAACATTGTATTTCGTTTTGTCACTATAACGTACTTGTTACATTTAAAGAAAAAGTGATGAACAGTGTCCCGATTCGCTCCACATGAGCACGACGGAGACTCAACAACTCCAATTTTGTAGAGATAAAGAAATGAGCCATTGGTCTGACCAGCGTGATATTGATTCAAGGTGCCGATTTAGGCTCAGCTGCCTCCGTTGGATTATCAACTATGATGATAGGTGTCGTGTCGTCAGCAAAGAGACGAATTTCAGATTTAATTATCTCTACAATGTCGTTTACATATGCAAGAAACAGGAGAGGCCCCAAAACTGAACCTTGTGGGACCCCCGCTTCGACTCTCTCTCCCAAGATGAGGCCTGACCCTGGATGACTAGCCTTTGTGTTCTTGCATTCAGATAATCTTCAAACCATAAAATAAGTGGGCCCCAGATAGGTGCATTGTTTAGTTTGTGAATCACCCCTGGATGATACACTCAGTCAAAGGCTTTGGTAATGTCACCAAAAAATATTCTTACGTCCATTAGGAGATCAATCACTTTTGAAAATTCGTGAAACATATATACAAGCTGGTTGACAGTCCCATCTCTGGGTAGAAATACAGATTGATTTTTAGATATTACAAAGTTGTTTCGTAAGAAGGTGAAGATGTACTAAAAAACTGCACGTTCAAACATCTTACCTAGACAGCTAAATAAAGAAATAGGTCGGTAGTTATTACACAGCTCTGGCGCACCACCTTTGTGGATTTTTGTATTATATGTGCTTTCTTCCAATCGGTTGAAAACTTACAGTTCAAAAGAGAAAATGTTCAATAAGTTAGTAAGGGAAGGGGTAATGCTTTTTACTGCCTCCTTTAACAACAGAACACTACTCCCGTCTGGTCCAAGAGCAGGTTTCTAATCCGATACTAACTGTACTGTCTGTAGAACGGTGATCACATATGTAGCTTTTCTCATGTGTTGTCAGTGTTTTCGTGGGACATGATATAAGCTCTTATCATAAATTCTTGTGTGTTTCCGTGCATCTGTGTATAAATATTAATTTATCATTAAATACAAAGCTATGCTAGCCTTTTTAAAAATTGAACTGACATTGGTTGATAATATAATTGGTTCTGTATTTTCATGTCAAGAAAATTAGAAGATGACTCCTCATGCATTAAGCAAAAAACGTATAATGAAAGTCGGTGACTTTGATTAGTTATTTTCTTCATCAGAGAAAACTTATCTACAAACAGTAAAAATAAAAAAATCTTATGTTGCTAGAATACCTCTGCAAAAAGGGCCAGAATTATTTAGAAGTGGAATTATCTGAAGGGTCGCTGTTAATTACTGGTAAACACGGTGTAGGCTATTTTGTTGGTAATATGGTCAAGGCTTGCGTAAAGTCAAAACCTCACCATGCTAGTTTGTTTCAACAAAAGGGTGTCTTTTCTCCTTTTTTATGATAGCTCTGGAAACTATTATCTAAACTTCTCGTATATTGGTACATGTTTCGCATACTGTATTTTCCAATCTAATTTAACTTACTTGAATCATCTAGGGAGCCTTAGTTATGTCAATTTGACCGTAGATTTGTGAAACCAATATTAACGTAAAATCACCCATATGCCTGAATGATTCCTTAAAAACCTGAAAGCTATTTAGAAAGTCCCATCTTTCATTCTCTGCCCGTTTTCAAAATTAAAAATGTAAAATGTAATTAAAGCTCGTGCGCCAAAAACGAAGGGTAAATAAGTGTATGTGGATGTGGTGCCCTGGAAACTTAGAGGACCTTTTCGTTTGTTTGAAGGCTGCATGCATCAGTAGCGGGTGGGCACCACCACTGTCCAGATTTCTGCAAGCACACCTGGACCCTTTTTGGCATGCTTGCTGTTGAGCTTGGCTATCTCGGCCTGCTGGGGATTTGCTTCCACTGGTCAGTGAGCCTCTGTGCCAGTTCGTCCAGGGTGGCAGCAGGTTCGTCGTACTCGTCCCTGACGGCCAAGCACCTCCATAAATGTTCAATGAGGGACAGGTCAGGAAATCAGGCCAACCATGGGAATATTTGGATGTTTAGGGGTGCTCAGTGGACCAGCGAATACGCGTTGGTCTGTCACCGCTGCGGCCTGGGTTCGATCCCCAACGATGTCACAAGTTGTTCCTGCCGGGAAGCTCCTCCGACGGGTAAGTCCGATTCCTCCGAGGGTTCGAATTTCGCGGCGTTTTTGGCTGGGGGTTCGTGGTCGCATGTGGCAAGGTTTTCCAAATACCTGCTGAGCACCGTAGGTTTTCTCCGGGATCTCCGGTTTCCTCCTACATTAAGTTTGGGATAATTGGGCTAAGATCTTGCCTACTGGACCCTTTGGAAGAACAGCCATAGGCTGAACAGGCTACCAAGTATAAAGATGTTCAATTATTATTATTTATCATCATCATCATCATCATCATCATCATCATCATCATCATCATCATCATCATCATCATCATCATCATCATCATTATTATTATTATTATTATTATTATTATTATTATTATTATTATTATTATTATTATTATTATGTTGTTGTTGTTGTTGTTGTTGTTGTTGTGCTGATGGAGGTGCTGCATGTTGACTTGGGCAGTATGTGGCCGCACATTGTCTTGCTGCAAGAGTAGCCCAGGTTGTTGCTGGAACCATTTGGCAACTGTTGGAAGGATCTCATCCACATAGTGCTGGCATCCTGATGAGTTCTTTTCTTCCTGTTAATATGATTGTCCCACTCCCACCCTCCACGTCATGCATGACGCTGCCTCCTTCATATTAGTCATGCTCAACCACGCATCTATCCACAAATCTCTCTCAAGGCATACATCGAAACAGTATCCTCCGACCAGAGAATTCGACACAAAATTGAAACTCGTCTGACCGCGTCACACTTCCCTGATTGCTGGTCCAGTCATAACGTTCTTGACATCACAGTACAGTCAAGATGCTGACCTGGGCTTAATGAGATGCGAGATTAGGGGTCAAATCAGCAGCCTCGTTCTCAGTCGCATAGCTGGGCAGTGCCTATGTAAACAAAGACTCATGGGCACATCTTAGTCCCTGCTCTTTGGCAGTGTTGAGGTGTTATCTCAAAATGGATGTATATTTACCCAAACATATCATGATTAGCATTTCTCTGCAGTTACAACATTGAATAACAGTTTCTGATGTGTTTACCACTGAAATTATAGATAAACTGATAAAATAGGGCATAATTTTATTTCCTATGACCCTGCCAAATCCTGGTTTCATGATTTCTGTACTAATTCAAAATGTATTGTATGCTGTTCCATCATTCTCTGTAAAATGATGCAAAACTGGATGAAATACACTAGGGTCAACTCTTGGATCATTGATGCAAAAAAAAAAAACGCAATCAATTCAGACCAATTGTTTAAAACATATTGTGGACAGAGATAATGAGTTAACTAGGATAAGCTGTCCAGCCAGAAAGGGTACATATTGGTTCAGGGGTAAGTCAAATGGTTTTTATCTGAACCTGTACTATACAAATTTAGTAATTATGGTTTGTTTGACAGGTGTTCTTCTTTCATAATGAAGCTCTGCATTTATAAGCAAAACTTCACGTATTTAGCTAATTCATCATTTGCCACGTTCTTATTTATTCTTTACTATGTGGGTTGTCTTTGCTGAATATTTAGCTTAGACAAGGAGCCGCAACTCAGAGAGACATGTACGGGTAAAAGGCTCCGAAACATGTTGAGTAGTTACCCGCTGAAGACCATTTAATTTATTTGGGCTGATACAGCCTATGTCAAAATTTTAGAGAGGAACGTTTGCAATATAGACAATAGTAATTCCATATGTATACAGGTTAGACAGGGACAGGTTAGCTTATGGAGAGTAAAGAGTTCGAACTGCGGAATAGGATATTGACTACTAGGAAGTGGTTCTGGGCAAAAAGACACAAATACAATTAATATAATGTGAGTGTCTAAAAATGAAGTCGTATTTTAAGATGAAGAAAATATATAATATTATGTAAGTAGGGTCCTATAATAGAGAACTTAAGCAAAAATGATGATGCTTAAATTCATAACGTAGGGGATCAAAAACAAGGCAAACAAACGACAGGCACAAAAATTGTCTGGCTTTTCAGCAGGAAACTTTTAGTTGTGACAAAGATTTTTTTTTTCTAAATAAGTGTTACCGTCTCAGATTAGTCTGTACACAGCAAACAGGCACCTAGCGACCCGGTTACTATATGCACAAGTAGCCACTAAAGACATACAGATAAGTGCTAAGGGTTGTTTTCTTTCATTTTGACAACAGAAAATATTTTTACGGGCTCAGGGAATGCAACTAAGGTACTATGTATTCCCTTGTAGAGCAATTTGTCTTGAAGTATGTTGAATTGGCTCTGATTATAAGTGCATTGATATGGACCTGAATGATAGCTCGACCTTTGCGCAGTACATACAAAGTGCATTGCTTATTCAGAAAAAAATTAGTACGACAAGCATTTTTCTCTTTTTTTTTCAAGATCGCTCAGGCATTAAAAGCAACCACGAAGAAAAAACTTAGTCGCTATATAAACATTTGAAAGTTTCCGTGTTTGTAGTTTTTTGCGTGCAGCAGAGATTCCAGTGAAGACCCCCTGTTGGGAGACCTCTTCTATACGAAGTTAATACCACGAATTTACAGTCCCTTGTGTTTATCTTTAATTACATTATATTGCTATCAAGACTACTCGGCTAGAAAGACTACATTTTTACAGCCCCTTATGTGATCTTCCCAGAGAGATTCCACTGTTTTTCAGCAAGGTTATAAGTTTATGGCTTTTTCGCTGTGGTTCGGCGATGCAGCCTCTATTCCTTTTTTTTCCGCTGCATGTATATTTCCTCACATGATCCAGACCAGGGTTCCAGATTAACAGTGACTTTTTTCTTCCTGGAAATGGATTTATCTGCTTTAAAACGAACCCTACATTATCAGATGTAACCTCTGTGCCCTGAACATGCAATCAATGTCGAACGAGTCAACGTATAGGTTATCGGCTCTTCTGCGCAGCAACGTGATCGCCACATGCAAATGCACAATGAAAAAAAACCGTATCATTGCCCTCCAGACGTATGGATAGCTTGGCCTGTATTCTGTGTGACCCTTTTCTATATGATAACATGCATTTTGACTCATGTTATTCTCATATACACTGTATATTGGAGCTAATGCAAATTTTTCTGCTCACATAATAGTTCACAAGACTTGAGTTTCATATTTTTGTTATTGAAATTAATTAAATATGAAATTAATGTTAACGGCTTATATGCGTGTATTTTGCATATGACATGAAACTTAAGCATGCCTCCAATAAATCGAAATGTACATCATGTAAGTGATAATACCTAAATGAAGTCGATAGCTCGGTTTTGAAATTTTCTCTCATTGAATACTATAGTTTACTGACTATCTTATGCCAGTTTATACGTGGTGATGCTCCCTGAATAGGAGCTATTCATACGAGGGGTGGATGGAAAGTTTTAAGCCTAAGTAGGATATATCAATCAGATTGAAACAAACTTTTGCCACCAACAAGTACAATAATTTTATGAAGCATAGATATAAGAACTGCAACTGTAGCGTAATTAGCGTCTTTGTTCCAGACCATCTTGTGAACCTACCCATTGAAATCACCAGAAATGGACAAATCTGGCTACAGGGCAGCCATCAAGTACTTGCAACTGAAAGAGGTAACTCCAACACAGATACATGCCAACATAGTCTCCATCTTATGGATGATGCCCCTTCCTTTCCCACTGTTAAGAAGTGGGCTGCGGAATTCCAGCGTGGCGGAGAGAGCCTTGACGATGCCGCGCGTCCAGGAAAGCCTTGAACAGCAACCACTCCCGAAAACATTACCCGAGTGCATGACATGGTTATGGCTTATCGACGGTTGACCACTTGACATATTGCCAGTGCTGTGAGCATATTGCATGAGGGAGTTGAGCACATTATCATCAAGGAGTTGGGAAAATTACAAAAGTTTCCGAAGATGGGTGCCAAAGCTCTTGGCAGGGGATAAGCAATGTGTCAGATTCCTGGCTTCCCATGACAATTTATGCTGTTTTGAAGCAGATCCCAATGAATTTTGGGGCTGATTTGTAACCATGAATGAGACCTGCATTCATCACTTTGAAATAGAAACCAAAGTTCAGTCTACACAATGGAAGTATCCGGGATCACCACCACCACCACCATCAGGATAGCTGAAGAAAATTTTTTTTGATCCCTATCTAGGCCTTGCAGCATCACTTGCAAAAGTGTGGAGGGAGTAAATCTGAAGGGGACTATGTAGAGAAATAAATGAAAAGCATCGATTTTGTACGGGTGTTTCACAGCTAGGCTTAGAACTTTTCAGCCAGCCCTCGTATTAAATGAGGTCCTGCGCTGCCACCTGGGCTGCAGCAAGGTGTTTGACAGGAAAGAGGGCAGGTCCCTGTATTTAGCAGGGCCAGATAAGTTTCTATGATAAGATTACCAGCTTGAGAAAGCAAAAGGCTTTAGAAAAGTAATTCATCAAGTTTTAAAACATACTAGATGCTGAACATGTCTAGAAATTTCATTTGTTTGGCAGAGAAGGTGTTACATCTGGATGGTTAAGCAACGTGACATGGTACAAATGTCCTCATCGTGGTGGAGGTATAGCCCCGTTGCCTAGCAACTGAGGGGACCGGAGAAAGTTGGCAGTTAACATAGTGAAAATGAATGCCTCCTATTTCCTGAACGTCCCTGATAACTGTATTTCCATCGAACGAAAAAAATCGAATAAGCCAACCGAAGACCAAATTAGCCACTTTACGCATTTTGGGACAGATGATTTTACCCAATTTAGTCGTAGTTCATTCAGATTTATAAGATTTTACAAAACCACCACCCCGATCAATAGAGTGAAAAATTCATCGATTCTACAATAATACAAGTAGATTAAAATGTATAGGTTTGCTTAAATTCTTCTTTTTTCAGTATAGAAATGTTAAAGGCATACAACACTGAATGCTATTCAGAAAAATGAAATCGAACTAAAAGTACATATGTTTTGTAGATTTTTTCCAAGTAACAAAAGTTCCATTATCCATACTTAATAAAAGAGTAAAATCAAACATGTTACAATGGTGTGTTTCGCTGTTGATGGTGTCACTGCGCATAATGATCCCAGGTTGCTTCTCTTGTACGTAGAAACATGGTGGATATTATGAACAAACCTGGCTTATTTAATCGGCCAGTCGTTTTCAACAGGATATGGCGTGTCGAGAAAATTAGGCCTTTATTTATTCCCCCACTGAATGTATTGCTCTGCGCAATAAAGCCAACAACAATCATACCACAATGCGCCTAGTCTCTGCGGCAACTTTGAAAAATTATTGCTAAAACATCAACATTTTTAAAATAGCATTTTTTTTCATAACTAGGGTTCCCTTACAGTACCTGGTCTGTTTTACAATACGATTCTGTGCCTAAATTGTAGATCCCACTAAAGATCTAAGTACCATAAACAATGAAATTGAATTGAGATAGATGACTGTTTCAGGTCGACCTAATGTAAGGTGACTTAAAGGGGCCTGATGCAGCAGGGTTTGAGTTCATTAACGCTTTCCTGACTGGGACGAGGACTGAATGAACAGTTTTCCTCGATGCCTAACACCCAAAGCGCGAAGAGGAAAGCTGTTGATCTGAACCAATCGCTTCTCCTTAGACCCACTTGCCTGTTGATTTTTGAATCAAAGGCCTTTTAACAAGCAATTTCAATCTGCTGCAAACACTAAAATGATTTAAATAAGCATATTTTGTGAGTTAAGTAAGTAGAAAACGGTTAATCGATACGTGACGTATTCATCGCAGAATGTGTCATAACTTTTTACCGTTTATGGAAATGATCCCTTTAAAATGACCCTTGGGAAATTAGGGTAAGTAACTATATACAGGAGCTCGAGTATAATGCCCTTAAGTGCAGTGTGCATCTTGAAATGAAAACTTAAACACGATTGAAGAGATGACGTTTATCAATAATCACTGCCCCGTAAGTGTTCCTCGCTTTTCATACAACAGTCATAAAGAGCACATTTTAGATTTAGAGGTGAGGCGTCTAATGTTTATGTATGATTTAGAGATGAGACGTCTAAAGTCAGTAAAACCTCATATTGTTGTTTAATTTCCGAACAGTCATCTCAGCTTCACGTATGAACTTAAGTAGAAGTGATCCTCCTCTAGATAATCTCTTCTCTGCGCGCTTTGCGCTCAAGGCGCGCCGAGGTGAAACGTTGAGTCATTTTCCAACTTCGCACTTGAACGGTTGAATCACATCGTGCCGATCATGTGCGCTGGTAGAACGTAACACAAGCAGAATCCAAGGATGGCTCCATAAGAAATTGCAAAGCAGATGTGAATTTTATTTGTAAGCCTTCGATTGTGACGACATCTGGTATTAAAGGTCGATGGAGGAGATACTCTTTGCATACTCATTTTGCATAATGATGGAGGACAATACGGGTTTTTTACATATCATATCTGTTACAAGATATGACTCCCTTCAGCAAAAATAATGTCAATGCAAAACTACACTCAAATATTTATTTTAATTCATTCGTAATGGTCAAATTACGGTAAAATACGGAGCTAGCTATCAACATTTTTTTTTGGGGGGGGGATCAATTACCGGTAATGTTAATTTACCTATCTGATACCAGTTATCAGTGCAAGTTACATAAATACAGTATATGTGTATATATATATATATATATATATATATATATATATATATATATATATATATATATATATATATATATATATATATATATATATATATATATATATATATATATATATAATACACTTGTGTACACAAAATTGTAAATACGAGGAGCGTTGCAAAAGTAGTTCTGCACTGGTATCAAGTTGTGTACGCAAGTCAGCTGCACAGGTCTATCTAGTGTTTTATGTGCCAATCTGACATCGACAGTTTAATTTCGCAATGCCTTGCAGTGCTCAGTGAAGTATAACTCTTGCTGTTGCCTGCCAAGCGGACCAATCTCCGTATTACATCCACCAAACTTGAAGTGAAGTAGAAATAGCGGGAAGTTTGGTGTGCTTACGAGGAAAGTATATTAGTCCTCTTACAATATGTTTTAAGACCATGTTCAGTTTGACAGTTTTATGATCAGAAGACTTGATTAATGCGCAGCGTAAATCGGCTCGAATTTTCGTACATGTAGCATAGAAGGACAGCCTTGTTAAAGTGTGTGTGTCAACACACACTTTTCTGTTTTTCTAGGAATTCTTTATTTCTTTCTTCTTTCTTTCTTTCTTTCTTTCTTTCTTTCTTTCTTTCTTTCTTTCTTTCTTTCTTTCTTTCTTTCTTTCTTTCTTTACGGGCAAGTTTGTCCGACATTTCATTTGAAAAGTATTACACGTAGAAACTTCAAACTTGGCACAATTATACTTCTATGGATGAAGTCTGGCCTTCTTATAATGAGAGGTCATGCTTTTCAAAATTATGCAAATGAGGGCTAATTAAAGTTTTAAACTTCAACATGTACTATAGTAGATGTGGTTCCGAATGTATAGGAGTTCGATCACAGCAATGTAAAGGTAATCTCAAATGTCAAGGTCATGTCAAGGTCAAAGGTCAATTTTAAGCCAAAATGTCATTTTTGAGGTCAAGGTTTACTTCAGGTAGAGGTCATCTCAAGGTCAAAGGTCATTTTAAGGTCAAAGGCCACTTTCGATGGCGGCTTTCTTCTAGCCATAACTTGGTCAATTTTTATCCAATTTTGATCAGGTTGGACTCAAATTGTAGCTATTGTAACCCTGCACATTTTTGAAATTTACATGTGACCTCTAAAGTTCAAAGATCAAGGTCATGTGGACCTATGAAAGTTTCATCCAGTCATAACTTGGCCAATCTCCATCCAATTCTAATCATGTTGGACTCAAATTGTAGGTATTGCTACACTGGACATTTTTATAAGAACATGAAGCCTCAAAAAGGCAAAGGTCAAGGTCATTTGGCCCTTTGAAAGTTTCATCTTACCATAACTTGGTCAATTTTACTCCAATTTGGTTCATGTTGGGCTTAAATTGTGGGTATTGTAACACTCTGCAATTCACATGTTACCTGTAAAGGTCAAAGGTTAAGGTCATTTGGACTTTGACATTTGCATGCAGCCATAAGCGTAATGTAATGTGAAGTACCAAAGGATAAGAGTTGTAGCATTTAATATTTACAACTTTTGAAGGCACACAGACAGATTTGCTTTCAAGCAAATCTTCTTTTCCAGATTCTTTCTTTCTTCTTTCTTCTTTACCAGCAAATTTGTCAGACATTTTTCTCGGACACTATTATACATAGAAACTCCAAACTTGGCATGGTTGTACCTCCATACAAGGAGTTTGACCATTTATACACAGAAATGAAGATGTTTAAAATTATGCAAATTAGGGGCATTTGAAATTTTAAATCTTGAATATCTTCAAAAAGTATAATAGATAAAGATGTCAGTCCAACTTCTACCAGGGAATTATTGACCAGTGCACATCTGATGAATTTGAAACAAAAGTTGTAGCAATTTTAATTATGCTAATTAGCAGCATTTGAAATTTTTAAACTTGAATATCTTCAACATTATTATAGATAGAGATGTCATTCCAACTTCTACTAAGGGATTGTTGGCCATTGCACACCTAATGGATTAAATATAAAAGTTGTAGCAATTTAAATTATGCTAAATAGCACCATTAGAAATTTTAAATCTTGAATAACTTCAAAGCTATAATAGATAGAGATGCCATTCCAACTTCTACTATTGTGTTATGGAATAGTTCTACATTGCCATACCAAAGTGCTTTGAAGACACACACACACTGATTTGCTATGCAGCAAATCATCTTTTCTAGTTCTGCATATCCTTTAGCTGCCAAGACTTCAAGGGATTTCAAATTGAAATACACATTATTTTCCACACAGCTTTCTCTGTCAAACCGAAACATACAAGCATACATACATACATACATACATACATACATACATACATACATACATACATATAAACATACATACATACATACATACATATCGTTTACTAATGTATTGCGTAAGGATGATGAAAGGCAGCCCAATAATTAAGTACCTTTCGGTTGACAGATCGGGCGCATTTTGCTTTATCTTTTTTTTAAATTAAAAAACTTAGGCTAAGGTTGCTAAAATAAAGTCAAATTGTCAGATAAGTACGTTTCAATACTAAATGTCAACTGGACCCCGCAGCAGACAACGTTCTGTATTATCTCCACCAAGTGGTGTGTAGACAAAAATGGAGAGATTGGTCTGTTCAGTAGGCAACATGTTAACTGGCCTGTGCAAAATTGTAGTCCAAATTTAGCAATAAGAAAGGTTGAGCCTCAGTGGCTCCAGAACGAGGCTTCAGCCTCATAATGAAAGCCTTTAAGAACAAAGACTACCAACATTACCTATGATAGAGTAACGAATTAAATACTTTAGTCCACGGTTTCACATATTATGTATTTGGTAGGTACACACTTTTTGCACAAAATTTTGCAGATAAATTATCTCTAATAACCTGGACATATTTCATTTGTTCTTTTTGATATATAATAGCATGCATAAAAATCCAATTATCCCTGTATTTGCTGATATGACTAGAATTGTCTTGATCAGAAATATTATTGTGATTCCAGATTCAGATTTCTCATGAATAGACCTTCATTCAAGATCCAGAATGCTCATAGTTCCAGGGAGACAAAAATGGTTCCAGTCAAAAGCTATCTCAGTGCCCTGCACCGTTTGAATGCAGCGAATGGCTGTAGACCTAGTCTACAACTCAAGACTAAAAGAGTTAATTGATGTTGTTTATACTTGTAATCTAAAGATATATGACATTGAGAATGGTCTTAAATCAACATTAAAAATGCATCAGAGATACGTGCAAAATATTTGTCTTTTGCATGCAAGATTCAAGTCCTACATAGCATGATGCAAACGATTTTTTTAAATTTTGAAGTCTTGAATATCTCGAAGTCTGAAATATGTGGACTTGTATCTCTGACAGCTGTTTCTTGTCTCAGATTACTATTTGAGCAAGACAATCCACATGAACATTTAGTGAACATAAACTTGTGCTAGCAAAGCGTGGAAAACTACAAAAATATAGCTTCTTGCCGATGAACACAAGACCTATAACATGAGGGGCCAATGTGTGTTTCATTTATATTCAGAAGAATATGTGCTATACTTACGCCACAAGTCCTCAGATTCCATGGATATTGTATATATATGTTAGGTGTCTTTCAAACTGTACAAGACATAAAATATGCTACTGAACTTGCGTGCCCAGACGGACATTCCCTGAGTGCATCCATTCAAGACAAAATATATCGACCAATCTGTATTCTGGGATTGGTTTATTACAAACAGATACCCCACATGTGACGTTTTGTGTTAATAACCTTGTTCTTTTCAAATGGCATGAACAGTTTGTTTGTTTTATAAAATGTAACAGCGAATTCACTGTATGTTATTCTTGGCAAATCAAACCATCAAAAAAGTAAAGAAATCGACGTTTGAGTTGTTAAACAGCTGGATTGACGAAGTGTCACGTGAAAAAAGTCCGAGGGAAAGCTGTAAAACGTTGGCTGCAGAGCAGACAAAATTCCACGAACTTTTCACTGCAAGCAGTCTCTTCTGTCTCCGCATGGATAGTGTTTACCCTTGTAAAATAGATTTAGTCACTGATTGGCACCCTTGGTTGCCATGGTAGCTACCAGCAGTAAACTAGGAACTTGTGTTTCATGATGATGATGATGATGATGATGATGATGATGATGATGATGATGATGATGATGATGATGATGATGATGATGATGATGATGATGATCAATTTCCTTTGGCGCATCTTGGAAGGGGGAAAGGTCTAACTGTAATTGTTTTCCCTCTATGAATAAAATCAGACCAACTGGTGTGACATGAAGATGATATGTTGTCGTTGTTTTATATACACGGAACCAGCCACCTGCAGGATCAACTCATACTCGTCTTTAACCCTTCTCCGTTGAGATCGCTCAAAAAATACGGAGGTAAATTGTCCTCTGCCTTCACGTTTTTGCTTAAATTTCTCGTCATGAGAAAACATTTTTCCTGAGATTTGTATGTAAGGCCATTCATGATGACACTCCCCAGATCAATGGTTTTCTTGGCGCCGGTTTGGCGCAATGTCCCCCTCCCCCCCCCCCCCCCGCCCCCATGTACACGTTTAATGAAATTGTTATTTATACTGTTTTTTCAAGGTACTTGACAGCGCAGCCAGAAGACCATAATACAGCCAAAAGTTGGTATTTAACCTAAATTTCTCTTGGAATCTATCCAATGACAATGGTTCTCCTTGCTCATCAAATGAATCTTTGACATATAATACTCCTTTAGGTACCCATCTTGAAAAAACTGTGTTTTCTTATTCACTTAAATAAAAAGCTTTTGGAATTCGTTCCATGCATGCAGTAATTCATGATAAAATTCTCATGTGCCTTCGATCTCGTCCTTAATAAGTCTTAAAACTTAATCTCCGTTAACAAGCTGTGTTCTCGTGTTTTCCATTTAAAATTCTTTTGAGCGAGTAGTTGTTTGATCCATGTCATTATCAATGAAATAACGTGTGATTTTAAGTATTGAATCTTTAACCAACCTCTTTTAACACTTAACTGCATCACCTCATGTTTTACTTAAAGTGTCGTTTTTTCCCCCAGATAAATTCATTTATTACCTCTTAGCCTTTGTATCTTTGGCACAGAAATACATAAAAATCGATACACAATTTTTGGATACATCTGCCAATGATTTTACACCAATAATTTTTACCTATTAATTATAAATTTCTCCATGGTCATATTCTTCGTAAATTACACGTGTGCATCCTTACCCAATGGTTTGAATGGATCGACCTTGTGTCCATTTTGCTTATACGCTACTATACAGAGCATTGATGTAGGATCCTGTCCATCTTGTTCAGTTTTGTCTAAATTCATCTTTAAACCTGAGGAACATGTACAATTTTGTAGGAGTTTAAGGGTATTTTTGCCGACTTTTCATCAGCTACAAAGAAGGCTGTGTCATCTGCGAATTGAGACATTTTAAGTTCTGTTTCTCCAACTAGAATATATTTTATAGTTTGAATCCTGTTTGCTACTATTGTTTCAAGTTCAAAACTAAGAATGAACAACTGAGGTGATAAAGGACACGCTTGTCTCACTCCTCTAGCAAGTTTCAAGAATTCAGAAGCCTCACCATTGTTGATCACGCAGCTACCGATATCTGGATATAACGGTTTCACCATTTGCATATAATTGTCTAGAAAGCCAAACATAGATAAAGCTTTGTATATAAAGTACCACTCAAGAGAGTCAAATGTTTATTTTTTTTCAAAATCTATTAACAGATGTAATTTGGGGATATTTTTAAGTTGGGTCTAGTTTAATAAGTCTGCAATTAATATTTTACTTTGTCGTATATGTCTTCCTTTCATAAATCCTGTTTGATCTGTATCAATTAGATCACTTAAGTGTCTTTAGACGTGTAGCTGGGAATTTTGCAACTATTTTCTAGTCTACGTTAAGCAAGAAAATTGGTCTCCGTTTTTTAAAAATATTATTTGTCTTTATTATTTTTTTCCTCTTTTCTAATCAACTGATATATGTCTATGTCGCATAGCATAGGTTAGGCTATTCAAAACCAAATTTACCCAAAAGAAGTTCCACTGAGAATCTATCTGTTCCTGGTGTTTTCCTATTTTCAAAGTCTTTGAGATCATTAATATATTCCTGTAGGGAAAACAGCTTCTCATTTTTTCTCTTTTGCTCTTTTATTTCAGGAGTCTTACTTTCAAGGAAGATTTTAATCCTTGGGTTAGTAAGCTGGTCCTCTTCTGTCCGTGAACTGTTTTGTTTTTATTTATTTTTTATTTATCTTTTTATTTTCATTATTTTTACTATTTTTATTTTGGGGGGGGTTGGTTTTTTGGGTTTTTGGGGGGTTTTTTTTGTTTTTGTTTTGTTTTGTTTTGTTTTTTTGTTTTGTTTTGTTTTCTTTTCTTTTCTTTTCTTTTCTTTTTGATTTTATTTTTGTTTTTGTTTTTTTTTTGTTTTGCTTTGTTCTTTGTTTTTTTTGTTACCGGTTTGTGTTTGTTCTGTTTTCTTATGATTTGCTCCACCTTGCCCGAGATCTTAGCACGGCATCTCTGGTTTTCTTCTCATTCATGACCACTTCGTTCTACTTGTGCAATTTGCTCCTCTGTGTCATTGCTTTCTCTGTTTTAAGCCATTTGCTCCATCAGTTTTTCAAGTCTTTTATTAAGGATCTCCCGCTTTTCCCTTGCATTAAAAATTATTAAACAAAAAGATAGTGTAATATGCATTGCGTGGAGGGGGGTAGTTGATCGCCATCTGAACATGAATTAGTCTGGGTAGAGCACCGTCCAATTGTCTATTACCTCGAACTCTACCATAAAGTTATTTTTTAGGTTTTTAGCATACTCTGTTGTTGCCTCGGTTCTGCCTCCTCTTTTCCCAGTTGATAACAGAACCCACTCGGATCTCATCTCATAGGTCAAGATGCATTGATATAATGGCAATTATAAATCCTGATATTATTAATGTCGCGGGTACCGTAGATTTTAGTTTAAGCGGCCATTCCGCTTTTTTGTTCAATTTCTTTACCACTTATATAAAATCCCTCCGGTACTTTCAGATCAGTATCCACTATCGGGGCAACCTTCTCTCCTAAGCTCAATCTATAACTTACCAGGGGTACGTAACAGGTCCTACGGGTGCTGCTACTTAATTCATAGCCTAGGGTGACTTCAGTGTCTTATACAAAATCCCTATTCCGGGGCCCACTGCTGGCCACAACTTATAACTGTACGGCGTTATATTTACATTTTGAGGTATTGCTCACTCTGGAAAAATCCTATTATATTTTGTACATTTCATCTATCCGACAAATTAATCTTCCCTTTACACTAATCACTCATATTTTGGATACTACCTCTTCAAAATATCCAATCGGCTCACAGGCACTTGGCTGCCATTTTGAAAATTGTGGATTCCGCATCCGATGGTTTGCAAGTGCAGATAGTATTGGGAAGAACTTGGGGTGGGGGTATAATATATGAAACCAAAAACATTTATTTTGCAAATGCTTTTGAGCATTAATAATGATATGATATATGCTGTGGCCACGATTCCCTTTGATATCTAAATCAGTTGTTTATTGAAAGCATTTGACACAATTAACCACGCAATTCTTTTCCGTAAATTGTCATTTTATGGAATAAGATACATTGCTCTTGAATTCTTCAAAAGTTATATGAGAAATAGAGAATAATAAGTATGTTTTCAAAACGTCAAATCAAATCTGATTAAGTGAAAATCACATTTGGAGCATAATTAGATGCCCAAATTACATGTACATTACAATAAATCAGATAAGGATACACTAGATTATAATAAAGCTGAGCTTAAATAGACTTCCCGAGTTTCCATCTATTTTCTTAAAAATTTCTGCAATTTTGCTCAATTTACATGAAGTGCGATCATAGGGATACTTCCAATTCAGTTTCGAATCAATTCAGACCCCGAAACATTTACAGTATGAGGTTTGCTCCAAAGATATAGCATTCACTTTAATAGAGAAATTATCAGTTGGAGGATTTCTAGTAGTAAATAACATGAAATTTGTTTTTATCAAGATGAACTGACAATCTGTTTGATCGGAACCATCGCATGACATGAGCCATGGACACATTGGTATTTTGTTCTGACCGGTCCAGATCAGATCCAGAGAATAATAAAGTTGTGTCATCTGCATAAAATAGTGAAAATATATTGTCCGATAATGCACCAAGGTCATTAATATCAAGCAAAAACAGAAGTGGTCCCAATATTGACCCTTAGGGGACTCCAAATGTGTTAGAAATGGAGTGTCTGATATGACGCATGTAAATTTTCGGCTTGCAAAGCAACCTAGTGTAATTTGTAATAAATCTTTATTGTCATATACTTGCCCTGACCAGTGGAAAGATGCGAACGTAAACCCTTTGCATAAGAAGGATTCAAACAAATAGTAAAGAATTTTGGACCTACTTCACTACTAGATATTGCTGGGAAGTTGTTCCAAAAATGTATATCTAAGCCGTTCTTTAATCAGTTTGTAAATAATAATAATATACTGACTAGATTTCAGATTTTAGAAGCCGTGGATGAGGGTAAAGACATAAACTTTGTTTTCCTTGATGTAGCAAAAGTTTTTGGTAGAGTGTGGCTTAAAGGCATTTTCCGCAAAATCCACGCTATTGGTGTAAGAGGTACTATACTGAAGTGGTTCGATAGTTATTTATCCAAGAGACGGCAGAGGGTTATCATGAACGGCCAGTCATCAACTTGGCGATATATAAATGCTGGTGTCCCGCAAGGCTTTATCCTGGGCCCTTTGTTGTTTTTGATATATATATATATATATATATATATATATATATATACATATTAATGATTTAGCATACATATAGAATCCAATATTCGTATTTTTGCTGACTACACAGCCCTATTTTTCATCTCAGAGAAAGATTTCCCAGAAATAATCCACGTAACCCTCAATGGCGATTTGTCAGCAATCTGTACGTGGGAAACGCAATGGTTCGTTGACTTAAATTAGTCAAAACCGTTTCAATGCTATGTTCTCGCTCTCGTGTAACTAGATCTTACCCACTTTATCTTAATGGTCACCAAATTTCCGAAGTAAAAAATCTCAAACATCTGGGTTTTACCTTATCCAGGCACGGGTCATGGAGTAACCACGTGGACAATCTATATATTAAAACCATGAAAAGGATAGAGTGACTCAGGGGCATGAAATATGTACTTGATAGGAAACTATTGGAAAAATCGTATGTTACCTTTATTAGAACTGTCCTTGAATACGGCGACACCTTGCAATTGTGGGACAACTGCTCAATAGCTTGCCGTGATAAGCTGGAACGTGTGCAACATGCGGCAGCCCGCATTGTTGTTGGTGCACCCCAACATGTTAGCAGTCATAGTCACTTTACAATGAAATTAAATAGCAACCCTTACGTATTAGACGTGAGCGCCACAAACTTATTCACATGTACAAAATTCTAAATGGTTTTGCGCCAAATTATTTGCTAGAGAGAGTCTCACAGTTCCGGAACAAATTTATGCCGCAAGACATTAAAATGATATCCCGCAGATATTCGCCTCGTCTGAATTACGGCGACATTCATTTTATCCGAGTGTTGATCGTATTTGCAAATCCTGTAATGCAAAACTCCCATACATTGTATTCTTTCAAGAATACACTACAGAGAGAAGATTCATTTGCCCCAGTTGACCACTGTGGCGGAACAAGAAAAGCCCAAATTAATCATGCCAGACCAAGAATGAAATCCACTGTTTTGAATTGTGTTCTGTATGAATCCAATTTAGTAGCAAGTGATTTGCGCTCTTGCAGAGAATCTCCAGAAACTGTCTCTCATTACTTCATGCATTGTAAAATGCATACTATACAGAGGACAGAGTTGTTTTGGTCACTAAGTACATTTGTAAACAAAGAAGTTACAGTATAATTTTTATTATATCAGGATCACAGTAATAATATCTACTAGAAGGAGTCCTTGTTTACTAATGTCGAAAGCTTTATTTTGAGTTCCAAACGTTTCTAAAGATTTTGATTCCTAAAGGATGGTATTTTTTCCATTGCGTTTCCTTAGCATCTGATTTTACTTTGACTTTCCTGTATGGTACTTTTTTTATTTCATAGAACAAAATGTGTTATTTTGTCGAATGTATGACTGCAAGTGTTGTTTAATGCAGTTGGTGACCCGACAGCTTGTCATTTAAAGTAGTCGTAATCACATAGACATAGTGTATGTTGTCAAGCATTTAAACTAAAAAGTACAGACACATTTGTTTTACATGGATTGTGAAAGAAGTCAAGCATTGACTTATCGAGTCACTCTCCATGGCACAGATGTTGGCATATACTCCCTATCTTGTCTGTGGTGGAGGAAACCGAAGAACTCGGAGAAAACCACCGTGCACGGTTAAAGTGGTAGGAACTTTTTTCCGCATGCTGTCCAGGACGAGAATCGAACCCGGGTCACAGAGGTGAAAAGCGAGCGTCTTACCGCTCAGCCAACCGTGCAACCTTGCTGTGATCACCGAACCTATGTGCGGGAGCGGAATTAACAGTAGTTTCGGCTTGCTTTCCTATCCCATTCATTGTTTATGATGAATAAAATATGTTTAACATACATATATACATATATGTACATACATACATACATACATACATACATACTTCAGCTATACATTTGCTTCATTTATTTCAAGACAGGTTAACGTTTGTATCGGTAAAATGTGTTATGATATGGATCGGAAACATATGTTTTAATACCTTGTGTCTCGAAAACCCAATGTATTAGTCTTGACAGTACTATAGGGCCATCCAGGTTAATTAAATATGTTTATATCAAACTGAATTATGCACAACTTGTATAATCCATTACTTTTTCCACGGCATAGACATGATGATATCAAATTTTATTCAAATATTTAGAAGAATTATTAACGTTGGATCTTTGTCATCCTATACTACCTAAGTCAAATAAATATTTTGAACTGTAGAACCAAGGGGTCTGGATAGACTCCTTGGTAGAACTGACGTCATATTGGTTTTTAACTCTTTCGGGGTTAAATTGTAGTGTGTCGAAAGCTTTCCTCGGCCAATTGCCCGAAGCGCGGAAAGCAATTGACCTGGATTTTTTTGAGCGCTGAAAATGTATATACGCTGGTACTTGAATAAAATGTCTGTGCGAGCAATTTGAATCTGTGATTATTAAGATGACTCAGGTGATCACAAGTTTTATTGTGATTACTACTGAAAGATTGAATTTTCGGTGTCAATTGCGACTGATGTCGACCTATTCATAGAAAATTGCTTTGAATAAGGGTGCTAGATTCATGTTCCTAGGAAAAAAGACCTTCTAAACAAATACCAGCATATCTGCAGTTATATGGACTATAATAGCCCAGATCCACAGCTTTCCTTTGAGAATTCTGCATAAAGGACAGAGGAATGCCGTTGACTCAGTCCTTACTGTAGCACTGAAAGAGTTATATTACACACTCATCACTTATCAGATAGTATACAGGTATATTATTGTTTTGTTTGTATCGTTGTAGCAGTAAGCCAATTCAATTAAATGTCACAATTAAGTTGCGAGCACATCCATACAATTACAACATTGCTAAAATTATGAAATCCGTTGGCTTTAATAAGGCAATAAAGCTTTATGGACAAGTACGTTGTTGTTAAAAATATTTTGAAGAAAAGCTAAAACAAATTTCTGTATTGCTAAATTAGTTTACTAAAGAGATTTGTAAAAACGTGATGTGTGCATCTTGTAAATATATATTATTTGAGAAACATAACTACAAGTAATGTTAAAGTGAACATGAACACTCATTGTCTTTCTGCCAACATTTCAGCTGATTTTATGGACTCGTGTCATTTTACAATGCATTCCATGTGCAAATTTTAAGCAATTTCGTTATCAAATAATTACAGTAAATGCACTAACCCTACATCTGAGGATATTTAATCCTCTATGGTCTTTATTCCTTGAACTTGAGATTGTTGCTCAATCCATCCTACTTAATTATTAGTGTAATAGTCTAACATCAAATTGTGACCTTTAAACAAATGACAGTATTTTTCATTATTATCATTTTGCTGTATTTCTCGCAAAAGTGATAGCAGTGCCTATGCTAGGAGTAGATTGAAATTCAATACATCCGTAAACAAAAAAAATCAAATCGTATAATGAGGATTTGTCAAAACACAGCATGGGAACTTTAAAAAATGTAATCGTCAACTTCCGAATACATGCGTATCAGTTCAGCTCTGCGTATTCTTTTTGATCTGCCATACGTGCATACGATAAGGCGAAGTAAGAAGCATGAATGTACGTGTTAGATTACGTTTCTTTCTTCTTTTTTTTTTTTTTCGTGGAAAGTACTTGTATGGTGATATGCATTAAAATGTACCGAGCTTGGTTGAATGCAAACCGTTAGCGTGCACTCACGTCTTCGCATGCAAGTCGACATGAAACAACTTGACACTTCTTCCGGGACGGTACCAAAAGACTGGAGCAAGCAGGTTCCTGAGAGAGATTGACTGTGCGTTCATCTAACCTTGATACAGATCAACCTCTTGTTGCCTTCAGATGCCGAGATTATCCACATGGTTGACACCTAATCTCTTGACATTCTGCAGCAAGGCTCAGCAGTCACTGGCAATGTGCGACCAGGCGATGCTTCATGTTTTGCAACAAAGAATTTGCGCACAATTATCATGCCCTTTGAATATTGTTGCTTCAACTTTTAATGGTTGTATGCCTCCTATTATTGTCAAGTTCTGAAACATATTATTTTGCTGCCCGTGTTATTATGTACGGAAAATGAAAAGGTTTATTGCCTTTTATTCTCCTAGCTTGCAGTTCAAAAACATGAAACGAAGGAGCTAGGCATTTTCATCGTCAACTGCGGCTTTCCCCTTATCGTAGCTGCAGAATGTGTACTTAAGAAAATGCAGTGTCAACACGCCGCTAAGAATCGTATGAGTCAAGGGCTGTGAAGTCATTACTTCCTGCACAATTTTATATGCAAGGATTATCAAAGCAGAACCCCTGTCTGGTCCCATTCAAGGATTAATGCATCCGAACCCCGGTCCCAATTCAAACAATGTTTGCAGTAATTTTTCTATATGCCATGTTAACATCCGTAGTCTTTCTTAGGACAAGTTGAAGTATATAAAAACATCCTTAGCGCAACAGTATGACGTGATTACTGTATTAACTGAAACATTCTTATCTGCATCAAATCAAGAAAGTGACTATGAATTGCTTGGTTTTCATACTGTTCTGTGTTGAGAAAGAGCTGGTGGGATCGGCGGCGGTGTGGCATTATATGTATCTCGTGCGTTGAGGGTGAAAAGGAGAATTTACTTAGAAATTCCAGGGATAGAGGTAATGTGGGCTGAGATACATTTGCATAACAATAAACTTTTAATAGCCGCCGTGTGCAGACCACCAAACTCCACGGGATCATTTTCGGATGACTTGCAATAATCTTAAGATCTTGCTGTCAGTTCTACCACAGATAAAATAATAGTAATGGGCGATCTTAAAGCAAATTTTCACACAAACCACGGTCGGAAGTTAAATTTATTTTGCGCCACTACGTTATACATAAACGAACCGACAAGGATAACTGATCGAACGACAATTTGACTCCATCAAATAATTACTAATATGCCTTGATTTGTGAAAGATACAAATGTACTTCAACCTGTTGTTGATCATGATCATTGTACGGTAATTACAAATTTATTATTTAGACAGAAGAAAACTCCTTCGTTTCAAAGGTTTATTTGGTGATACAAGCAGGCAGATTTTGATAAATTTAAGGACTCGATGAGTAAGGTTAATTGGGACCCGGTGTTAGATACCGATGATATGGTGAGATGTGTAAACTGTGGACCAGTACCTTTCTCAATATTACACGGCATTATGTACCCAATAGGACCATTAATGTAAGAGAAGGAAACGCCCCCTGGTACACCAGTCGCCTTCGGGCACAAAAACAGAAAGTAGATAGGATCCACCGGAAGGGTAAATCCACCAAAGGCTTAAATAAAGCTCATCTTTGGTGCTACTTTCGCGAACTGCGAAACCAATACACACATGATTCGCGAGCAGAAATATTTTAGCCGTCAATTTGAGCTTGTAAATTATTCGAAACCAACAGGGAAATGTTGGTGAAAAACAATAAACCATTTCATGTAAGGGAACAAAGGTTCTGCAAACAATCATTTAGTAGCTGACAATACTGTAATTTCAGACAACAATTCGAAAACGGACGCACTGAACTCGTTCGTTTAAAGCAAAGTTGTGTCGATTGTAGTACCCTTTAACGTCCTTCACTGCCATAACGAAATACCATCAAAAGTATCTTAGATAATCTAATTATTTGTGAGAACGAATTTTTTTTCTGTACCGGCATCACTACATGTTAGTAAAGTAAGCAGCACGGGTGGAATTAGTCCCATACTACTCAAAGAAGCTACCCCATCAATAGCACCTTCACTTGCTAAACTGTTCAATATTTTCCTAGAAAAATGTGTTTTTCTTTATAATTGGAAAAGGCAAACGTAACTTCTATTTTAAAAAAGGGCGATGCCAGCTTGTGTAGTAATTTTAGACATGTTTCCCTACAAAGTAGTGTAAGCAAAGTTTTAGAGCGCCTTATTTTTGAGCATTTTTTTAATTTCCTGAGAAATGATTTTTCGCTCTGTCTGAAAACCGGTCAGGGTTCATGCCGGATGATGGCACTGTGAACCACCTCGTATACTTGTGTCATGAATTTGTGAAGGCAGTTGATCTGCAGAAAGATGTAAGAGTGGTTTACTCTGACATCACCAAGGCATTTGACTGGGCGTATCATCCTGCTCTTTTTTATAAACTGCACAAGGCTGGCATTTGTGGCTCTCTCCTGGACTGCTTTGTTAGGTATTTAGATAACAACGACTCAAAGGCTTGTACTACAAGGGGAATCATCGGAGTGGGGTGGTGTCGAGGCAGGGGTTCCTTAACGACCAGTACTTGGTCCCTTGTTATTTCTTGTTTCCATAAATGATATAACTGAAACCGTAACATCCAATATCAAATTACTTGTTGGCGATGTAACTTTATTCATCACTATTAACGGTCCCATCCACTCTAACGGTATCATCACTCATGATTTAAAGTGTATCTCGTCAGTGGTTAGTCGTCTTCAATAGTAACAAGACAAAAACAATGTTTATTAGTAAAAAGAAAACTCAAAGTCAAAACCCAAGTATTGTTTTCATGGGTAAGCAACTTGAAAATGATTCTGAACAAAAATACCTTGGTGTGGTTATTAGCTCAGACCTATCCTGGTCCAACCCCACAAATTCCATTGTATGCAAGGCTAAAAAATTAACTCGAATGCTGAACGTATTACAACATAAACTTAATAGACGAACATTAGAACTGATATATTTTACATATATTAGGCCGATATTGGAATTTGGTGACGTAGTCTAGAGTGGATATACATAGGCTGGTGCAGTCCTGCGTGAAAGCGTTCAACTGGCACAGCCCGGACAGAAACTGGAGCAATCTGTAGCACTAGTCATTATCTTCTCTATAATGAGACTGGGTGCACAGCCCGGACAGTAACTAGAGCAATCTGTAGCACTAGTCATTATCTTCTCTATAATGAGACTGGGTGGGAAACGTTAGCTCAACGAATAGAAAACACAGGCTGAAATTATTGTATAAAATACTTAAAGGGGTACTGCGGTGATAATTTACAATTTTTGAGTTGTTTCATATAATAAATGTGAACCAATATCAGAAAATGCAAACTTTATTCCCAACTGGATAAGCAGATATCAAGCTTTCTTAGATATGTAAATGAGGGGTTGTGATGTCATCTGGACTAACTGCTACAGCTAATGCAATGACAGCCGAGTAAAACTTTGACAAAAACATGGAAACCTGACCAAGTACACATATTCCACTTTTACTATGGATGAAGCAGTGTGTATACATATAATCAAATTTACTAAACTGAGATATTTACTCATTTAATGAGGATTAATAAGGAAAGAAAAATGCAGAAATCAATATACACAAGCTAACAGCTCCTGAAGTTGTGTAATCAACTACTGAAGCAGGTGTCAATTAATATACCACACTGATAAGATCAAAGGGGGTGATTAACAGAGTACACAAGTCATTATGATATGCCTGCTAATGTTGTGTATCTCAGCTTGGTGCCCCTCAAGGTTTGTGTATTATATATGGAGGGTAGCCCAAGTGACATCACACATCAGAACACCTACTGGAAATATAAAATAGCTCTAACTAAATACCTGTTTGAGAAAAAATGTTGAAAATTTGTCACATGAACACCTAAAATGACCATTAATGACTAAAAAAAGTAAAAACTTTCACTGCTGTTCCCCTTTAATGGATTAACACCAGAATATCTACATAAATTTAATTCTAAGTAATGTTTCATCCACAAATATGTACAATGGGAGATCAATAAATAACATACGTCAGGTGTATGCAAGAACTAGTATGTGTAGCAATGATTTCATACCGGTCACTAAAAGACTGTAAAATATGCTACCACTATCAATTGTTAATTCTGGGGATTTGGAAACCTTTCAGCGTAAATAAGACAAAGACGAACCGAATGTTAATAATCTACACTATTTAAGAAACCGAAAAGTAAACATTTCACATTCAAGAATTAGAATGGGCTACCGTCAGTTGAACCAAGATATGCATAAAATTGGTCTTGTAAGTTCCCCTGTATGTGCTTGGGAGGCAACAAGAGACAACTCGTAGCATTACTTGTCTGAATGTCATAGTTATATTACTGAACGAAATAATCTGAAAGTGTCAATCTCAAGCTCCTTTTACTTTAAATGCGTTACTTAATGGAAGTTCAATATGTTCTAAATCAGATAATATACATACTTTTGAGGCAATACAGGTTACATAATCAGCACTGGTAGATTTAGTTAAGGCCCGCACCGGTTTGACTAGACTCTTGGTAACTTGTAACACAGTCATTATAACTGTCGTCCTCCTTTGTACGAGTGACCATGTGTGGGCCAATACTAATATCAATATCAATTAAAGTATCGCTGTTCTTCTTTGGTTGTTCATATACTGCAGTCAGTGCAGTTCTCACCATTCAGCCCACTATATGTGACGTCATGTGGCGTCTACATTCTTACTTCTGTTTTATAATGACGTAACAACAATGTCCTGTGACTTGTGTACACACTTTTGTATATATACTTTCATTTTTTGCGAGAGGAATACATATAGGCTTGGCCTGTTTTAGGATTTTTCTTTCTTGTCGGAAATACAAAACATGTTTAAACCAAGCAAATGAAGTCACAACAAGCTTCACTCACAACTTATTTCATTTTGTTGTCGCAATATGCCCCCTGGCGACACTGTAACAAACAGAACTGGTCATTGTAGAAAGTCTCTCCCCGAGGTGTTAACATATGATACGTGGCAGTATTTGTTGGATTGACAAAAGTGGTGACGACGAATTCGAAGCGAGTGGAACTTAAGAAATACACAAACACAAGTGGACAGGTGGACTCGATCGGTCACAATTGCGGAGTTTTGTACTACCTGTTTCACTTGGTTTAAATTGTTATTTCACCTCGACGATGACAATTTGCTTGCCTCGTCTTGTGCTGATTCACATATATCGGAAACCCGCGTAAAATGTTAATTAATAAGCCAAGTCACCACATCTCAGCATGGCTGACTACAACCAAATTTAGGCCAGAGGTTATTCAGTAGAGGAAATGACTTTTCTCCATTTAGTTTGTTATATTGGTATCCAGAATCAAATATATCTTTAGATCGTGATCTCCCTTTTTTCTAACATCATTATGACGATGACGATGATAAGGCTATAGAGCCCAAGATTATAAAGCATATTGATAAAAACAAACTTTTAGATTTAGCAAAACTCTTGGTTATCGACGTTCTAACTCATCATAGTTCTTTATACATATAACTTTTGTTTTATGTTGATCCTTTCCCGCTCAAATCGGCCAAAGGCAGCCGGATGTAAATTGCGGTCTGTCATGATAATGTTGCTCGTGTTTCTCATCAACAGAAAATATTTGAGGTGAGAATTATCGATAAGGACAAAAATAATAGCCCGCATCAGGACAGTAGGTTTCCTTGACACAAGTTTGGTGCATTGTGCCCAACCTATGTCAAGGAAAGCAACATATTTTAAATTACTCTTACCCGAATAGCACTAAGTGATGCGAAGCTGTACCTAATGACCGGTGACCTATATACAGTCCACACTGCATATACATCAAGTCCCAAGACAATTCAGAAAGTTTGGAAATTTTAGACAATGATTTTTCACCAACACATGCTTTAAATTGCGAGTATCCTTACCAAGAATTATTTTTGAGGATAAATCCGGCACAGAAGCCCCCCCCCCCCCCAAATCGATAGACGCCGCAGTAATCGCTGCATGATCTCCGTGACACAGAGATAGATAGATTGTGGGATTAGGCATACCATATGACACTTATGCTGAAACGGCCTACGTTGTTAAGTAAATTGTTTTGTTCAATCTGTAAACACATTTGTTTACACCCCCTGAACGATGAGCAGCAGTTTTACCGTACATACAATTGTAAAGCAATCGAGTTATGGTTTCTCATGATTTATATAAAGTGTCCAGCCTGGTCGTATGCCTCAAACTTGTACACCTGGCAACCGATGTATCCCCCACAATGACTGTTTAACATGCGCAGAACCGATGGTAAATATACTTGGCCAGAATGGGACTCCACGGATTTACTGCAAGTCTGCCGTTAAAGATATTGGTCCCGCAAGTTGGAGCAATTAATTAAGGAAAAAGGGTTCTGTGTGGAATTTCGATATCATTTTACCTTTGAATATTTCAGAACACACAATGTAATAGTCATAAAATAGACAAGTAACTTATTTTCTCCTAACCATTAAAGAAAACAAAAATAATGACGCAACTTAAACCTGGCTCCTTTGGAATACATAGAAAGGACTGTGGGTCATTGGGATCAGTGCATCTTGTCGTCGAAAGTAGTGCACCCAGTACTACCAGTTACATCATCATAACGCGCTGACCTGTTCGGGCTGTCAAACTCCTCTGACCCGGAAACGATGTTTGAGACGTAGGCCTATTGGACTTAGTAACAATATCACAGTTTGAGACAGTTGATAAGCTTTGTTGACAAGAAAGTCGGACTTTGAGTGAAATGGCAGGAATGTTTGTAGAAGCTTTTCACTCAAAATTAAAAAGTAGGCTTGGGCTTATCTGATTTCCATGTACAATGGTTTACAATGTTTATTGTGAAAAGCATTCAACGTGCACCACCGTCCACAACACCATATGCTTTATTTGGACCTGCCCAAGGACAATGAGCTCTCTTTATTGGGAGGACTGAATGTTTACACAAAAATTCAGGCCCTCACATTATCATGGTATTGAGGATGTCAACTTACTGATCGGGTATGTACACATATATTTCATTATTATTATTATTATTATTATTATTATTATTATTATTATTATTATTATTATTATTATTATTATTATTATTATTATTATTATTATTATTATTATTATTATTATTTTACGAAAACGTCAACCGATGTTTTTTCATTGTATCCAGGGTTCACAAGTCGCTTAATTTGATATTGCAAGTGCAAAACTAACATTTGGCATCACAGAAGGAACCACAGACGCCATAATCAATGACCAACCGTGGTATTCATACATCATCTTGTATTTTTTTTAAATCCAGTTAATAACTAGGGAGCAAATCTATGTCGCTACGGGTACAGTTTGTATGGCATGAATAAAATGCATCTGATTTGTTTGTGATAAAAGGGGGAATGTGTTAACACAGTTCTTACAAATCACAATATTTCTCTACTATATGGCAAATGAATGTGGATAGTCTACGCTTAAAGTCAATATTAGTCATCATGTTTTTTATCTGATTTTGCATATTCTGTGCTTTTAATGTAAAACTTAAATATTTGCATGTACTAGAGTAGGTGCATATATTGTAATGAAACATGTTCTGTATTTACCTATTTCAATGTAAATGTTAATTTGATTTAACCATTTCCCGTTCAAACGGACACTGGCGTTATGTTATATTTTACTGTATTTTAACTTCTTAACTTAAATTACCCAAAAGAGACACCTCAAACAAGACTCGCGAAAAATCTTCGCATTACGATATTTCATTCGTTAACGACTGGCTCGTTGTCGTACATAGAAATGCACTCATTCTCGATAACTCCTTGCGTTTTGATGGTAATTTGCATGTTAAGATGTGTCTTTATGTAGGCTATTGTTACAAAAATGAAAAATGACAGCTAAAAAACCACCAAAAGTACATTTTTTTTTATCTCAAAGAGCTACAGAGACAGAGCTCCATACCCAGCATATTATTTGAGCCTGAAAAGCATTTTTCTGTGGACGACCATGTGACCTTGAGCTTGAAGGAAGTTTTTTTTGTGGAGTGAAGGTTCAGTGTCAATCATGCAATTTATGATCAACATTTGGGACGATTTTTAACTTAATGAGTTATGAGCAAAAACGTGCCTTTTTATGAGATCATGATCGGGAACAACTACTTGAAAGGTCACTGATCAAACCGGATGCGCAACTCCAATATAAATACATCGGTTTATATATTTTCGAGTTCAGTAGTAGATATGGAATTTTCGCAATGTGTCCTGTTATCCACAAAGCAGATCAAGACCGGCGAAAGGTAGACCTTCATTTTCATGGTGTTGTTACCAGACATGAAGCAAAATTCCAACCAAAGAAAGAAAGAAAGAAAGAAAGAAAGAAAGAAAGAAAGAAAGAAAGAAAGAAAGAAAGAAAGAAAGAAAGAAAGAAAGAAAGAAAGAAAGAAAGAAAGAAAGAAAGAAAGAAAGAAAGAAAGAAAGAAAGAAAGAAAGAAAGAAAGAAAGAAAGAAAGAAAGAAAGAAAGAAAGAAAGAAAGAAAGAAAGAAAGAAAGAAAGAAAGAAAGAAAGAAAGAAAGAAAGAAATTTTGTGAGGGTAGATTGTAGTCCACGGGTTCCATCATGCTTGAAAAAAAAATTTTAAAGTTTCCAGATGTACAAAGAAACAAGAAACTTTCACGTTCAATAAGCATCTCCAAAATAACCCATTTGTACACCGGTGTGTTGACATCTAACTCTTCATCAATTGATTACTCTCCCCTTTCCTTATATTGGCCAACAAATGTTGGCATAGTTGCCTGCATAGACCTTCTCACCACGGTCTGGAGGCAAAAAATTGTGACTTGGGTATCACTTTGCAATATCAATTGACGCGGCTGCATTGTTCTGTCTGCAAAGTCAAGTCGTAATGCCAAACTTGCACAATCCACAGCGGTTGAACGCCACACGCGCATACTGAATATATTTTACGCCCAGCCTGCCAACAAATGCTAAAAATAGAATAGCTTCCACTCTCTAAGAAACAAATGTTCATCACAAAAAAAATGTGTAAACACGATGAACTCTACATGAAATTCCTGAAAGTATCATCTTTCTAATTACAGCTTTCTGCAAATGAATTGCAGAGGCAAGAGCCAATCAATATGCTACGAAGCACAGAAATGTATCAAAAAGGGGCTTTACAAGTGTGTCCATAAAGACATTAACCTTTTTTTCAAAGAAAAAAATACCATTATTGTTTCTTCTCAAGTGTGAAAATGAACTTTGAAAAGAAAACTTTGATCGGACCAAGTGGTACATTTTTGTGAATTGCTGCAATGAAAATCAACGTGAAACATACCCACCAAATGCACTTCAAATTGTCAGCTACTGAACCGCTGCAATGTAAGCGTTCGTGTAATTTTGATTAGTGTCCTGAATACGGTAAACTCGTAGTGTGTTTTACTGTTTGCTGAATTTTTGTTTTATCATTGGATATCAACCTTCCAACTAATGTGCCTTTCCCGCCACAACAGATTTTGTGACAATAGCTAAAAGGGGCTTTGTAGTTCAAAACAGCTTGATCTTATGAATTCAAATATTTCAAAAGAGCAAAAAAGTGATAAACTGCAGCAAGAAGCATAAGATTGTATGACTAATTGAGGTTTAAAGGGGAACCTCTCTCTCTCTCTCTCTCACTCACTCTCTCTCACACACACAGACACTCACTTTCCTTTCCTCATCATCATCTCTCTCTCAGTAGTACCTGCTATACAAGACCATATCTCTCTCTCTCTCTCTCTCTCTCTCTCTCTCACGCACACACACAAACACTCACTTTCCTTTCCTCCTCCTCCTCCTCATCATCTTCTTTCAATCTTCTTCTTCTTCTTCTTCTTCTTCTTCTTCTTCTTCTTCTTCTTCTTCTTCTTCTTCTTCTTCTTCTTGGCATTGTGTGACCCGGGCTTACGCGATGCCAGTTACATTGTCGTTGTTAAACATTTTTTCTTGAAACGACACCGTAATATATGACCGGGCACATTGGTCGACAGTAAGCACTGCATATGATTGATTTTTTTTTTCTTCGTTACTTTTGCATTTCTTAATGCAAGTCCACATAGAAAAGCATCAGGACAATACAGGCGAAAGTCGACGTGACTTCTTTTGGCCCCCTGTGGCGTTAGTGCGCAAATGGGGCCAGAAAAAAACCGTTTCTTTACGCCATGTATGGCCGGTTTAAGTAATGGTTTGTCGTGCTTTTACAATTTGCTTTTCTCTGTCATATCATACTACCTTTTATCATGCCCCCCCCCCCCCCGCAAACACAATAGAAACATTTTCGGGGGATATGCCAAATGGATGCTAACAGGTGCTCGAGTGGAGTAATATTACAACATTGCCTTTGCTGCCTACTAATGCCTGTGATTACAGCCCTAAAGCAGGTGTCAATTTTATAACAGAGGACTTGACCTTTTGAACTTGTCAATCAGCCGCCGTATAGCTGACAAAAGTATCCAGATGCATTGGCTTCCCTGATCTCCACAGTGTAGGACACATTTTTCACTCAAACCATTCGCCAGATTTCAAATGTCTTGTTTTTGCCTTATTTTTTAACCTTTGCTATTACGCTTTCAACAGAAATGGTAATAAGAAAAACGGACATAGGAGACCAATCAAGCTAAAACGTTTGACCTTTCAGTGTTTTGATTTTTTTTTTATCATTCAGTTTTTGGAGTGAGTCAACATGTTTCCCCGCGCACTTTGGGCTCATTAGGCCAAAAACGTGTCGAGGAAGCTGTTGACCCGACGATTATATTTTCTGGACCTATAGGCATTCTGGTACTTGAATGAAATGTCTTTCCATAAAGATTATGAATGTAGCATCTTGAGCGTAATGGGGAGCAGTTCATCTTAAGAAGTTGGGACTGAGTGAGGAAGTCTGCTGCATTAATCAAAAGTACTCAGCTTAAGTTTGGGCTTTGTGTCCAGAGAACCGAGAACCTGTTGACTCAGTCTGACGTATGACAGAATGAGGACTAAAATGGTGGGGGTTCCATTCAAATACGTTTGCAAACACAACAGTGTACACATTCAATTTGCACATCGTACCATGTTTGGAAGACCACATGAAATGTGGCTAGATGTGGCTTATTAGACGGATGTCCTCTCGTTGAAGGACAGTGAAGTCTCACACTCTGCTGAAAATTGCAAACTTTTGATATTATTATTATTATTATTATTGTTATTGTTATTGTTATTGTTATTGTTATTGTTATTATTATTGTTATTATTATTATTATTGTTATTATTATTATTATTATTATTATTATTATTATTATTATTATTATTATTATTATTATTATTATTATCATCATCATTATTATTATTATTATTATTATTATTATTATTATTATTATTATTATTATTATTATTATTATTATGGATCAAACGCGTAAAGGAGAAACCAAAAAAAGGTGATGTAATTATCACAGGCTTCCCTGCAAACCAAAAACCACAATGGAAACGATATTCCGTCTGCGCATTTTAAGTTATTTCTGGCAACTACCAACAAAAATATCAACTTTTCAATTTTTCTCTAGTGACAAAAATGTACTAATATGCGAAATGTATCTAGAATCTCTTTATGGGAAGACTTCCAAAGTACAAGAACATTATGAGAGTTGTATTGTCCAAGGTGATCATTGCTCTTACCGCTATGTTAACGTTACAGACGATTCGTACTTATTTCGCCGAAGTTTCTTCCTAAATTTTTGCATCTATTCACAATACAAAATTTCAAAAAACATCTTTTCATCTGTCACAATGGACCTGAAACCGGTACAAGTCTTTCCCATTGACTGCCAACGACAGGCATATGCGTATAGGCGTGTCAACTGGGCAGTTTTTGTGAAGGCGGTCCAGCTGCGTAAGTAATTATCCATGTTAACATCCCTGCCAAAGATTACCTCGTAAAATTCTCGATGGTCGCAATATGGTCTGAAAGTTCGCTTCTCTGGCTTGAACACGGGATGATAGACAACAATGTGGTATGGAGCATGTTATCATTTACTCTTTCATTGTTACCCCTAGCAAGTGCATTGGAAGACCCTAAATCTCTTTAATGGTGCTGTTGTGATACTGGATAACAACATTCAGGTCGGTCATACCAGACGGGCCATGATGCAGCCGCCCAAGCAGTTTAGCGCTGAAGCACTCCCACTGTGCATGTACATTTATACCAGTTAAGATACGGGTCGATTTTGTCTTCGAAAAATTAGCAGGGAAGTACACATAATCGGTAAAAGGTTTTCATTTTTCCAGACCAGCATCATTTCAATTAATTTCTCAAAGAATGTCTTTTTTATGTTACATGTTCTATATGGCCAAGTGACAGAGCGGGAAAGGATATGGGAGCTGGCCCTCCAGTCATGGCAGAGATTTTTTTGCGTGTGCCGTGATATAATGGCAAATGGCACGCTCTGGAGTTATTCTAATGGTCAAATTTATCTCATAATTTAAAGTAAAACAGTCCAAGTTGATAAAATATTTAATCTCAATCATGATGATATATATAAAGTCACTGTTCTGTCAGTTAAAACTTTGTCCTAGCGGTCCTTAGAGGGTCTATCATTTTGATAAAAATTTATATTCAGTTCTCTCTTTCTGTTTTGTTCTTTTTATTTTATTGTATTTATTTATTTATTTATTTATTTATTTATTTATTTATTTATTTATTTATTTATTTATTTATTTATTTATTTATTTATTTATTTATTTATTTATTTATTTATTTATTTATTTATTTATTTATTATTTATTTATTTATTTATTTATTTATTTATTTATTTATTTATTTATTTATTTATTTATTTATTTATTTATTTATTTATTCTATTTTATTTTTTTTATTTTTTTTAGGAAGGGACTCCGTTCGTCCCCCGCACACTCACGGGCTCCCTGATTTTTCACTGATCTTTAAAACTGTATTGGGTAAAGGAACGGTTTCAACTTGCTTCCATCTTGTGGTTAATCAAAATAGCTACAATTTTGATCGCTATGCTAATACGGAATTTCTAAAACATTATCAGTTACTGCTTTCATTTGTTCTAGTAATGACTTATGTGTTAAAAGTTATGTCTAGTTTTGTAGATACACTTACGATATAATACCGACATTTTTCAGTTTCATTACCTTTTGCTCAACCATCGTAATGAGAAGAAAGAAGATCATTTTGTGGCACGTTACTGTTCCAAGTTTGTAATAGATGAGAGCTGAAAAAGTCAAGACTTAGCATGCAGTTATTGCATCTTCTTTAAGAATTCTCCACGGACGCTCAGACTTCGACACTGGTTGGTATATTTAAGAACAAGCAGCAACGTCACGGCAACTGGCGAACCAATCAAAACGAAGAAATCTTTCACGGAAGCAGTCCAGTCAATTTACAATACCCAAGTGATTGGAAGATTTAATGGAAATCAGCCAAACAAATGTTTGACAATCAAGGAAACAGACAAATGAGTTTCTTCCTATGAAACACGAGAATTCGGCAATTGCAAGCGAATTGGAAAACGGCCAAAACTCAATCACAATTTAATGGATGAATACTCTGTGTAGACTTACAAAGTATGTTCCCCTGAAAGAAGATAGTATGCACACTAAAAATATTTTACCTACAGTAGTTAAATTGTTTGTTTTAAGTTTTTTTCTGTTTTCTTTTTTTTCATTACTACGGCGACTGTTTTCTATTAAGAATGAGTAAATCAATGGAATTTAATTACTTGAGAAAGTAAAAACTCATTCCAATAAATACATTACTGAGTCAAGTAAATGAATTACTAAGTCAAGTAATTGAATAATGTGCTTAGGTCAATAATTTTGCCGCCGAATCAATTTAAAAAAATATTTCAATGAAGTATATGGCTTCCTTTGATTATAATATTGTTCATGTGTGTAATAATTATCGTTAAAATATGCGCACATTGGCTGTTCTCTTCACTTGTTTTCATTGATGTTTTGCAATGTGCAATGTGTCTTGGAAAACCTGACCATTTGTCACTCCGGTATTGGCGGAAAAGACGGATTTGAAACTAAAGCGTTAATACACATGAATACACTAACAAGACACACAAGCACATAAAAATATGACAAAGAAGATCTACGCAGTATTGGCATTGTTTTTTGTTTTTGTTTTTGTTTTTTTTTGGGGGGGTTGTCGTTTTTTGTGTTTTGTCTTTTTTTGTTTTGTCTTTTTTTTTGTTTTGTTTTGTTTTTGTTTTTGTTTTTGTTTTTTGAGATGTCCAGAATGTAAAATAATTATGCATCGACCATTTTATTTGAGTTGGTCAACCATGAGGTACGCAAAAATCAACTCCTCCTTGGTCACTGCGCTCAGTACTACATGAAAAAAAAAATGAAGGGACGTGCGTGTGATCAACTTTGTCCGATGTCATAACTTGAATGATTTGCCAGCTTCTCTCTTGTGATAGATTACAACCAACATCGACTCTTTAATTCGTAATACAATACTATACCATACGAAAACACACCATGCCGAATCATACCTTATCATACTATAAGGTTTATTACTTTCAAGCCGATGTGTTCAGACATACTGAATGAAGAAATCATTTTATTGTGGAGGCAAAACCCCAAATATGTTACAACCGTCATTTTCGACTCATATCTGTGAAATACGTGGGTTGAAAACAGTAAGTGGGAATGGTGATCCAACGCAACGTCTTGTTGGGCGATTGACATGATATCGTGATAAACGCGATGATATCCCCAGAAGTTCATCCACGTACGTTTTAGCCTAATACTTGCCTTCGATATTTTCCACAATGACGCTAGTTGACAAAAAACAAGTTTCACGAGACTCCGAGACACGATCTCTAAAATACAGTATGCATTCTATATGAGCTTCAATTAATCATAAGCATAGAATTTAATCAAAAAGGTATGACATCAAATATATTACGTTCCTTGTTCTTGATTCATATCTGTGAAGTGCAAGGGTTGAATGGGATAACTGTAAATTGGTGATCGAACACAACGTCTTGCTGTGTGATTGGTACATTTTTTGCAAACGCGAGGATATCCCCATGAGTTCATCTCCGTAAGATGTAGCGTCAAATTTGCCTGCGATAACTTTCCACAATGACAATGATAGACTAAAGACCAGGTTTATGGTGCCTACCAGACAAGCTTCACAACACTATCAGGCATGATCAACACAATAACATATGATTCAGTATGCGCTGTTATATAATTTTGAGCTTAAGAAACGGAGAAACTACGCACCCGTCGATGATCTTAAAACTACGCCATGAAAAAATGTGGAAGCGAAGCGGAGGGATTTTTTGGTATTCCCTTATATACATAACTCCCTTTAACAAGACGTTTTTATCTATTTTGTTCTTTCTAAATAATACGCATTCTGCTTTATTCGTTCCATTATCTTGCTAACCAAGGGGAACTATTTTCGAATGCAAACTGTGTGACATTTTTGTTTGTAGTTTAATCGCTGTTTTTGGGTGTGCTGCTAATACGTTCAGCGGTGTATCTCATATGCACTTCGTGTGTGGTCCACTCCCCTGACAACTGAGCGGGGATAGACCTAGTAAATGTACGAACCTCCACTTTCACATCCAGAATGTAAGTACTACTAATGAAAAAAGTGGACAGGATTGCAAAGTGTAAAGCCTACTGTTCATTATTCTCGAGAACAGTCCATCGTGGAGAGAAAATGGGCGAAAGATATCCCCGAAATCTTACAAATTACTTCCTAGATGTAACCAGAGGAACAGGGTAAACATGATAATAGTAACATTGACAGAGATAATGTAAGGTTTTGTTCAAATCGAGATAAATTGCCAGATAGTGTAGAGTTTTTCAGACAGTTTTTTTTCTGATGTGCTGATCAGCAAGACTTTGCAGTAAATTTTGTGTAGATTTGTATTTGTCAGGCAAAACAGTAAATTGTCGAGTGGAGTACTAATTCCTCAAAGCAATGGATCAGAAATCTGAGGCAGGTTTCCTGTTGCGGGTTATTGCATGTTGCTATTCAAGACATTTTAGGGGATAATTGAATTAATCTGGTCATACATATTTATTTTTCGTGCTTTGGAATATTGTACGACTAAATGTGGTTGACTGGCTGCAACATATGACGTGCATGTACTTATGTGTGCCAGAGATCTTGACAGAAAAAAACAAATGTGCTTCAATAAACTCCGTAAACCAAAGCAGACCTGAAAATGTTTCAATTTTGTTGATCTCCAGCGGTGGAACCACGCTAAAATACCTAATATGCACCCATGTGGCATCAGCTTTTGGATGAAATAATTTTAATACGCAAAATGGCATAAAATAGAGAAACAGTGTAACATATTTATGGTGTGGTAACTGATTAATGTGCACTGACTTTTCCAGCACCAAAAGCCCCAAACTTGGGCCTCACTCGCAGAAACCCAAGTTTTCTACAACGTACATTAATCCGGTTGAAGTAAGGGCAAGGTTTGTCGCGCTTTTAAAATTTGCTTCACTCTCTCATATCATGCTACCTTTCATCATGTTATCCCTGCAAACACAATAGAAGCGTGTTCGGGAGATATACCAAATGTATATTAACTTTTGCACGAAATAATTTCAAAACCCAAAATGGCATGACATAGAGAAACATTGTAACACATGTATGGTGTTTGTTAACTTTACTACATTTTCTTCCACACCGTGGGGACTCGTAAAAGAAGAACACACATGCTGATACACCATTAAGATCGTTACAAATTAATATTTTGTCGACTCGATTTCACGATTACTTAAAGTCCATAAGGTATCGCAAAATCGCTTTACTTCTACACTTGAATTTGTCCATGATGCAGCTTATATGGGTGAGATTTCGTGTGGTAAACTCATGCCAGACCTTACATGGAGGGATGCATCGGGGTGCTTCTGCACTAAAGTTGCCTATTTCAACATCAACAAAAATGGCTTGCAGTGTGGACCAGGACATTTCTTCTATTAAATCATAGAAAGTAAACAATCATTTTCCAGCAATTTGAAGCAATCAGTTGTCACTTACCTCTCATCTGAACACCTTCACTCTTCTCGTCCATAGCAAATATTTCTCCCTAACCGTTCAACCCAGTGTAATAAGACCCCCAAATGGCATCAAGTATCAGATTGTGGAGTGGTAATTTCCGATCAAGATCTCTCTCGCAACGATCTGCAAGTTGAGATGCACTCTGTATCGCCCAGCTCGTTGAAAGTTATAAGGACTTGCGATGCTTATTGGTGACACCTTTACGTCGAGACTCGGAATGGTGAACGTGGGACTGCGCAATGACGCGGATAAGAGGTGGCATCCACTTGCAATTGCAGTATTCCAATGCATGAAACGATACGCTCGCCGGCCCTGGCACAAAAGGTGGGAACTAAAGGAAGCTGTTCTTAATGATGAATGCACGAACACTATTTCTCCAAAGACGAAATCAGCGTAAGGCGAAACGTCATGACTCTGCAAAGGATTCCAGGAGAACAAAATTTGTGTGATGGAATTTTCTTTTCTTTCCTTTTTTTTTTTTTTTTTTCATGCAAGCATGTTTGACAATTCACGGATAGCAAGGAATCAGTGTTGAATAAAGTGTCATTCTGTCCATAGATTAATTACAAATTATGCCTGGCCACTTAACTGGTATGTAATTTTTGCAAGAGCTGGTATCACTTTAAGTATTATGTGCATACATATTAAGATATCATCAACACCAACTCCGTGTAACATGATGTGCGAAGCAAAATAACTTATTAGACAGTTTTTCATATCTTTGCACACGATCACTTCTTTTCGATAACATGGCAGGACTACTTCAACTTGCAGCCAAGAATATACATTGACGTATCATCAACCGTTTACGTAAGGGTAATTTTGTTCAGGAATCTTTGCAATATGTGCGATTATCCCATATTTTACAAGATTTTAAAGTGGAGAAATATATTGTTGCTAGATGGGATATAAAATCGGTGTTTGCTCTACGTTGCAGTATCTGCAAAAGCACATTGGCAATTTGTATCTCCAGTTACTGTACAACTTCTTCAAAGCATTTGCTCTCAGCCATTGCTGGTGTCATTGTCGGTTGATTGGCAAATCTTCATGGACCCTCTGTTATTATGAGTATATCGTGCATACACGTGACTTTTTACTTGCTTTATCACCCCCTGGACTGGGTGCTTCCTTGTCTTGCTTTAGCTAAGTTGTCCGTCTGTGCAGGATCCCAAATGACGTTTTACCATTATAGTCACTTGAAGGTCGAGTTTTGCAGACAATTTGGGCTGCCTGTACATTATTACAAAGTTCTTCATGTCAGTCTGCCGGATCGTTTTCTTCCCATAATGACATGGATGTGCAAATCTCAATAATGTCATGGAACATAAGTGTAAATTAAATTCAGTTCAGGTTGCTTGCATTTAACTGGCTTGGGGACTTGCACTAATTCATCTTTACTTTGTTGCCAGCTTATATAGTATTTCGGCTTAAAAACAAAGGGATGGACATCATACATATGTACTGATACAATGTCAAGGGTTTAGCATAGCTTATGGCAAATACACTCAGGGTTCTATAAATTTGTTGTAGCAGTACCATATGGAAAAGGCTTAGACTAGTTCAGCTGTCCCTGGTATACAAGCTGTATCGTAATTACTTGATTCTCAGGCACTTTTACGGCAACACAGAAACAGTTCTAATAAATATGAAGCATTCGATCCGCATTAGTAACTTTTTTGTATGTTCTTGGCAAGTTTCTCCTGTTCCCTTGGGACTTATTATCATGACAGGTGCTCTGTTTGTGTTAAGGCAGACAGGAATTACTTTTAATAGTAGGGAGTCATTGATCGACACAAGATATGTTATAGCACTACTCATGGAAAGCAATTTATTTCCGTGGAAACCAAAGTTAGGTAATTTTGTACCTAGACTTGTTTCTTGCTCCACTGCAAGCATTTTGGACAATATCGGATTTTTTATACATTAAATAAGTCTGTGACAATCATCCACAAGGTCTTTAGTGGTACACAATGTCTTAATTTTCACTGTGATTATTCAGAACCACGATCAATCCGCCACGACTCTGTATACGTGTGAACTTGGAAAATGTGGTATAGTTTGTCATTGCTTGGACGTAGAATCTCCGAAACATAAGCCTTCATGCTTACTTCCAAACGGGTGTTTTAGTATGAGTCATCGCTTGGTTGCTTGCTGTCCAAGTAGCTTTACTGCTTGCTTCTCTTTCTGACTGACTGACTGACTATTGATTGATTGATTGATTGATTGATTGATTGATTGATTGATTGATTGATTGATTGATTGATTGATTGATTGATTGACTGATTCGCTGTTTGGCTGGTTAGTTGCTTGGTCTTGGTGGATTGTTTGGTTACGACGATTCGTTTGTTTGCTCTTTTATTCTTCAGTTGATTCATTCAATCATTCATTGGCAAAAAACGCAAAAAAGTAAGCAGAAGATCACAATTTTCGTCCAATTGTGTAATCTGGTTGAAGGCTAAAAAATGCTCTATGTTTTGCTCTTGCTATATTGGCTTACGTCATTTGTTATTAAATATTTTAGAAGAGCATGTTGCCAGTCTATTCCATTAGAAACAAACATTCAGTGATAATTTGTTTCTTTTCGAAATTCAAGATATGCAACACCGTGATAACAACACGTTAAAACATACCACATTAGTTAAGAATTTTCCTCTATGAAAAAGAACACAGCTAATTGCTGTTACGCACACACACACACACACACACACACACATACACACACACACACACACACACACACAATCACAGCTTCGTCAGTAAAATGAAAAGTTACCCTACCTGTAAGCTTAGTGCAGCTAGTTTGCTCCCTGGTGTAGATCGTTTGCTCCCTGGTGTAGCTCGTTTGCTCCTATGATAGTCCAACATTGAGGTATTTGTGTCAAAGCTCGCACCAAAACCCACAGCAACACGCCAACCACCTAAACCTCATTTTCCAGCTACAAAAAATTGCCAGATGACAAATCTAAAGCAAATAAATATGATACCACCACAAAATAGGTCTTAAGTCAGGAAATTAGCCACACATGTTCAGAAGGACTGTACAAACTGTCGTGTCCTCAGACTGATCAGGAGCGTGCAATTCAGACTGACTAGCACGTCCCTGGACTAATCTATCAATGTTTGCTTCAAGTCGATGGGACATTGTTTACTTTTAAAAAAAGCGATGCCATATATTTCGCACGTCTCTATCATCAGGCCACTTAAATCTCTATTAACTGCGGTAGATTTAATAATGATGCCTTTGCCAAATACAATTCTGACTAAAAAAGCAGTCATTTTTAGTATTGTGCTATTTGCTTTGGCCCAGGTCTCATCTGGCTGACAGCATAGAATTTCTGCGATCATCTACATTCTAAAATTGTTACACTGTTATCTGTTGCAATAGAACATGGCAGACTTCCCAAACACTGGAAACACACAATAGGGGGAGGGGGCTCTCCTTTGAAAAGATGTCATTACAGTTATTTTGTGTCTTGTGATCGTGACTTTAATGCACTCTTTGACTATGTGATCTGTCTTTTGGAATTACATACATACATACATACATACATACATACATACATACATACATACATACACACACACACATACATACATACATACATACATACATACATACATACATACATACATACATACACACACACACACACACATACATACATACATACATACATACATACATACATACATGTGTGTGTGCGGAAGTGTGTGTCCTGGTTTTGACGAGTGTGTGGATTATCATCATTTTGTGAGATTTGTCCTTTGGTATGTAAATTAAAAGAGAAAAATATTTCTACGCCGGCATGCAATGTTGTAGTAATTCATATTAAATTTTAAATGAGTTTGTTGTTTAAGTTGTATGGTTAAAAATAAACAAACAAACTACGGGGGCATCATATTTAATATATTTGCAAGATGTGCCCCAGTAGTAAATATATTTGTTATAATTATTGATGGACAAAGATTTCTTCAACCATTTTTGTCACCTCTTGTTCATGTACCAACAGGCTTGTATAGCTCTACGTTTGGCGATATGCTGCTAAAAGTTGAAATATATAGGAGGCAAATGTGGAGAACGCTAGTTGAATGAGCCAAGAGGACCCAGGTAACAATTCTCTTTTGCATGCACAGAGCACAATATAGCAAACAGATCGGTCTGACAAAACCCTTTACTAGGTTCAAAGAAGCTTGCCTCCAAAGCAGACCAAGTTGACGTTCATCTCTACTACCTAGCAGAGTAGCCACAATATGGAGCTTGGGTCTGCTTTGGAGGCAACAGATAGGCTTGTCTGGAAAGACTCTCAGCCCGAACTCGAAAACTTTTCGCGCATTTTGCACATGAGATCATTAAAACACTTTTCAACGACACATTTACTCACCAAACTGTGGTTTTAAAAAAAATTACTAAAGGATATTAGTTTTATGTTCTGATATAAATGTTCGTTGATAAACTGCAGAATGCGTCCATTAGCCTACTTTTAGTCAAACAGCTACATTTCCATGTCTAAAACAGGACTTAGTGTATTGCCCGAGGGAAATGATACTTACAATAAAGAAAAGTATGTGGAAAGGGGAAGAAAGATATTGTCAGTGAAAAAAAAATCCATAAAAGATGGAAAAACGACAGCTTAATCAAACACCTGCTTATAAACCTTTTAAAGTGATAGTGACACCTGCATGCATAGGAAAATTATCTCAACAGCGCCCGGATGCAACCAATGCACGCATCAAATCATTTAAAGAGTAGAGTGTTGTAAAATTGCCGCGCATAACAACACGAACAAGATATAATGGCGTGCATATATACAGCATGCCATTGTGTATGCCTGCATTGAGTCTCCTGAAATTCCAAACCCTAAAGAGGGTTATACACATAGAATTCACACATATAATAAGAAAAGTAATTCCATTAACATTAACAATCACAAAAATAAAAACCTTAATGGACTAAATCACCCATTTTACACCAGGATATCACAAACCAGGGCCAACGACCGATATGTTGACACAGATATGAAATTTATTGATCACAAAATGAAGTCAAAAATAGCTGTACAGGAAAAAGACATTGTAATGCCCAGAAAAAAGTTCTGCATTCACGAGATCCTTATTGTGACCAGCGGTCGACTACACGTGGTAACTAGCAGAGCTGCCATTACCCTTTTAGGATGGCAGGCCACGTCTGGCTAAGATGGAAAGACAAACGGGACAAGAGGGCGACCTGGGATGATGCAGTCACTACCCACGCGTCCCTACGAAAGAGCGGCGTGACGGAAAATATGAGCAGACGTATAGGATGATAAAATACTAATAATTATTACGCCCCGTCCACCAGTGTCTCATGGGAAGGCAGAGCTTCTTCTCACCCTCAAATAGCGTTCCAACGTGGACCGCATATCGTCATGGACTGCATCTTCGAGCAAAAAAAGCACAATAGAACCTTTTTTTTCAAACCACTACACGGGGCCCACAAAATAAATGCCACATACAAATGTAATAATAAATGTACACATGAGCGGAATTATACTGGCCGATGGATGGAGACCACTACGTCATAGAGACAGTGGGTTGAAGAACTGGATTCCAGCTCGCAGACATTATGCCTGACTTACCAGCATTGATTATAAAAGCACATTGGCGTTCATATCGAAGACCAAACTTTCCAATGGATTTTGATTAATGTTAAAATACTAAGTAGGACATACATACATACATACATACATACATACATACATACATACATACATAGGCCTACATACATACATACATACATACATACATACATATGTGTATTTACTTTTGTTTGGCTTTAAGTAGGCCTATTCTGTGATGTATTCGCGCAATATTTTCTTCGGTGTTTATGAGTTCCTTCAATGCCGATTGATATGCCTGCAGCGCTGAGCAAATATATCAGCTTGATGATATATGAAAGTTTCTTCTGTTCAATCACACTATCAAGTCTTGGAACCAGTTTCGGCCCTGGTGGACAAAATTTTGCCAACATCCAAAAGAGCCTAAAATACACATCACAATTGTTTTCTCTTAATTGCAAAATGTTTCAGCAAAGCAAATTTAACCCAACGTTTGCGGTTGTCAAATTAATTATCCCAAATGTCACTACATTTTCAGTTTTCTTGATCCTGTGACTTCTCCGTCAGTTAAAACAATTCACTGGATACCCTTTCATTAGAAAATTTGGTTGCCGCGATGTCCTTTCCACTGCAGTGCATGGTACATTACAAATATGACCAAATTCCAGGGTCGACTCAAGCGGCATCAAATATATAAACAAATACGTTTCATCAGAGACAAGAAGTCAACAGCTACATTTAGAAAAATGATCCATTTTTTTCCTTAAGCCACAAGCGATGATGGGTTTCGATGCCGTTCAACAGATGCATACGAATATGTCTGCGTTCTTCTAGAAAATAATTAAAAGTAACTTTCATGTCATGTTCATGTTTGTTACTGAGGTGTGTACAGACAATTTGATGTATGTCCTATGTAATAGGATTTCACATATCTCCTGCAAAATTCAGCACCTGAAGATTATCCCCTCTACAAAATTAGCAAAAGCTACAGTGTATCACGTTTGTTTAATCGTTCACGCATCTATCTGAAAAAACATGAACATTAACATTAAGCATTCATTTTGGAGACACGAAGACCAGGAATATGAACTTATTCAAAGATGTCACTGTCTGCGAAAATCCAGACCATACAATTTTCCGAGTGGCAATAAGGAAGTGCATTCTCAGAGAATGAAGAGAAGTGATGCAGAATAATCAGGATGAACATTATTTTGACAACGAGGAAATTAGTATATTCAATATCGGAAATTTGTTAGCTTAAAATATTTTTAACTTAAACAAGTGCCTTCGGCTGTGCCCAGGTAACAAATTCAACTGACGTCAAAGGAGGTAATGTGTAAAAGGGGAAAGAACATACATTTTAAACATGTTTCAAAAAAATGTCCAAGTTACCTAAGGCATAACATATATATATATACATATATATATATATATACATACATACATACAAATATATAAATATATGTGTGTGTGTGTCTGTGTTTATTTATTTATTTATTTTTTTATTTATTTATTTATTTATTTATTTATTTATTTATTTATTTATTTATTTATTTATTTATTTCATTAAAACCCCAGTACTGAGGAAAATATGTACAGAAACATCGATAAAACATAGGATACATAGCATAATGCCTGGTTTCTTCGCAATAAAAGTAAAAATGATGACAATAGCCACCAGGTCCGCACACACCGTGGCTGCCAATTGACACACTCAAGTAGCGGCAGAAGGAGCAGAACATCAAAGCAGGGTCTCATCCTGGCAGTCTGGGTGGACCCGAGAGTGCAATCGAAATTACTGGTATTGAGCTCTCAAGTCAACCCCCCTTACCTAATGACAGAGCCTCTGAAAAGAACACAGGAATGCGGCCCCGCTCTGCTAGCACACAAGCAACCCTGTCCCCCCCCCCCCCCTCCCCCGCAGTACTAGAGAACTCTGGTAAGCAAGGTCGCAAGTGTGTCCACAGAGCTCCAGGGCTTATTAAAATGTTCATGATGAACCAGGTATATCAGTGACGCTACTACAGCGTCCACTTATGCACCCAAGGGTTGTGATATACCGGGGCTTAAACTTAGGAAACATTTACATTGTAATTGGCGGAAGTCTAGATTGGAGGAGACGGGTGACCATAGTGCCTGGGATCAGTCCAGCAGCTCCGCGTGTGACATACTATGATAGTTACCACTTATATAAAAACTCGCCAGTACTTTGGGACCTGTATCCACTATCGGGCCATCCTTCTCCATTGAGCTTCGTCTTTGACGCAGTGGGGCGCTTGGCACTCATCCTATTGCTGACCCTTATTCTTTGCATCAGGGCGACTTCACTGTTTGATACAAAATCCTAATTCTGAGGCCTACAACTGATCACTGTTTGTCGTAATTTACATTTTCAGGTAATGCTCACTCTGGAAAAGTCCCATTATATATTGTATATAACATTCATTCGACAAATTAACCTTCCCTTAACACTAATCACACATATATTTTGGACGCTTCCTCTTCAAAATAGCCAATCGACTTGGCTGCCATTGTGAAAATAATAAGTTCCGCACCCAATGTCAATGCTTTGTAAATGAGCATTGGGACAATCTTGCCGAGTGGGGTGAGAAGAGGGTTATATATATGAAACCAAAAGTATATATTTTGCAATTATTTCAGAGCATCAATAATGATATATATGCAGTGGCCGCGATTCACTTTGCTATCCAAATCAAGTGCACTTTTGTGAGACTGTCCCACAATGAGCGCATTAATTGTGCAATGTTTAAAATGGCACTCAAGCGTGCCGTGTAGCAGTTAAATTTGTAACTGACAATGATAACTGCCTCAGACACAACCGAGCAGAGTAAGTCATGTTTTAAAAGTACTTTAACGACCGTTTGCCCTGGTGACCTGAAGAACGGACGCCTAGAACCGTGCTGAAAACACAAGGCCACGATTCACTGTGATTTTCTTTTCCCGCAATACATTGCGCCATGTTTAAAATGGCGCTCAACGTGTCTACATGCATGCCTTCATTCTGCATTTGCATTTGTAACTAACGATGATAACTGCTTCAGACGGAACCAAGCGGGCAGATTAAAGTAAAGATTGTGAGTCATGTTTTAAAAATACGTTGACGACCGTTTGTTCTAGTAACTCGAAGAACGGACACCTGAAACCTAGCAATACTAGATACCGATACCGCACCCATCGTGACTATATGCAGCAGCTATTCTTTTTCTCCCTCCCAAGTTGACCGTCCAGACAAGTTGAAATAAAAGGCTGTGTTTGAATTTACTGCCAAATAACGGCACACATTGGCCAGCTTTCTGTTAAAGGGCAGGTCTCAAAATAACTTTAAAGTTTCAGTTTTTTCAATCATCGTACTCAGATACCACGCGTATATTGTTCCGCGCCAAATGTCACTGAGTGATGGTTCTCTAGTGGGCGAAAGAGGCAGGCTCACGGAAACGGCCGATGATTGGGTTGCACACTCGTGACGTCACGGGTGTGACACATTTGGAAGACGGCAAGTGCGATAACATGTCTGACAGTGGCAGCAATTCCGAGTTCTCAGACTCCCTTGTGTCTGGAGAGGATCTGGGCCTGTATGATGGTGCGAGGGAAACAGATTTTGATGAATCTGTGTCCTATACAACTTGGTTACTGTTGATTTGAACGACCGTTTTTTTTTTTTTTTTTTTTTTTTTTTTTTTTTTATTTTTACGGGTGGTTTTTTGTGGGGTGATTTTGCTGGTCGGTTGAGTGCTGCAGCTGGTCTAAGGCTGTCCAACTGGAGCATTGTAGCAAAATTCTGCATCACAGCTATTCAAAAATGCTACAGAATTTATCCAAAATAAGTGTTTCTGATGTGAAGAAGTTTACGGAGAAAATGATCCAGGGAATGTAAATTTGCTGCTGCGATTGGTCAGCACCGTGGTCTTGCGCGTCAGGTCATTTAACATTGCAAAAGCGCCCCTGCCAAGGACATCTGGACGTTTTGACCAGGTGAGGGGCTCGGGTCGGTAATTGTAGGTACTACTGTACCATGCTGATGTCTATTCCCATGCAGAACCTGCCAGGGTATATCAAAGAGAGTGAATGTAAGAACATTTTCAAAAGGCCATTTTCAAAATAACGTGAAATCATTCTTGATGCATGAGATGGGAGTACTGGAGAGGGGCCGCTTTATATATTTGTAGTTTCAGTATCTTAGTGTTATCAATTTACATATATAGCAGGTCCCTCGAGTTATAAAAATTATGCCTTTTCATATGTTAATTTATTGAAAATTTCGATCAATCTTTTAATTCACAAATAATTAAAGCATTTCAGCTACAAACCTGTGCAAAGCAACTTAATATTTTTCCGATTTGGTTTAAACATATTTTTATTTCAAAAGAAAGCAATTGGAAAACAGGGTGCAGCCCTGTATAAATTCCTCTTGCACATAGAGAGGTAGAGAGAAAAGACTGGATGACAACATCAGACAAGTCAGTGTTAAGGTATACGTCACGTTTCAAAGACAGATAGAGTGTTACCGCCACACAAGCTTGAGTAAATGTAATGTTTTCCGATTTCATACTTGCATTTCTGCTATTTTCATGTTGCGGTGCACCATGATAATAAGCCGAGGCAAGATACCTTAGGCATTTGGTACTCCCATTTCATGCATCATAGTTTGGTGTGCTTTCAGCAATTTATATTGCACCATCCTGGCATATGTGTGCATTAAATATTATGAATCAACAATCAGTGATAAAAGTTCAGTACATTCAGGCCTAGTTATTATCTTAATGAATTTTTTTCTTCTTGGTTTTGTAGAGAAAATACACAGGTTACTAATTGCGGGATAATCTATCTGTTAATTTTCCCTGAATCGATAAACATAATATGTGTGCAAAAATTTTCTAAAGCCTTACGTGTATGAATACAAAATTTGTCTTATGTTAATTGATAACATGGCGATGTTTTTTCAATTTATTTTTTACTTGTTTTCATCAGATTTTTGTATAATCTGAGGGAAAATGGCCAAATCAGTAGTTCACATTTGGGCCACTGAAGATAATTACGGACTTTTTAGGGGCCATATGGGTCTCTGACTGGGTTTGTAGCAGTGGCCTGGGTCGATCAGTATTTACTTGGGAAGGGCGGATTAAAAGTACCTTTTTTAAATTTTTGTTCCATTAATTTTAGGGTAAGGGCTGTCAGGTTACCAGAACCACACTTATATTTTTGTCAGGCCTTGGGTAATTTGGACATCTGTTGAAACATGTTGAAAATGGATGTCCTTTCCCCGAGTTCACATTACCTCCACTGACGTCAGTTTAATTTGTTACCTGGGCAGAGCCAGAGGCACTTGCTACATGTAAAATGGTAGCATAATTTACGGAAAGGCATATTCATGTTTTATGAAACATAAAATAAATTTTAAAAAAGTATCAAGTCGCCCTTCCCTAATAAAAATTTGATCGACCCTGCCTGAGGGATTTTATCGAGAAAGTGGCCGTCGTGTGCCGTTATTTTGCTGTAAAGTCAACTCAAACAGAGTAGTTTATTTCATTTGTCTGCAGTGGAGGGTTAACTTGGGCCGGGGAAAGAGCATAGCTGCATAGCGACGGTTGTTTGGTGAGACAGCATAGTAACACAAAGTTCAATAAGGCATATAGCCACGGTTGTTCAGTGAATCAGCTTAGGCCATAGCCCCGCTCGTTTGGTGATCGTTATTGTATTATTTTGCTAGGTTCCAGGTGTCCGTTCTGTAAGTTACCAGGACAAACGGTTGCTAAAATATTCTTAAAACATGACTTACTTTCTGAAATTTTATCAGCCCCCTCGGTTGTGTCTGAAGCAGTGAGCATCGTTTGTTACAAATCCAAATGCGACATGATACCTGGGCTTAAACTGGCACATGGTGGGTGCCATTTTGAACATTGTGCAATGCCGCACAAAAATACATTTGATTTGGATATCAAAGTAAATAGGGACCAAAGCATACATCAATGCATTATTGAGGCTCTGAAACATTTGCAAAATATATACTTTTGGTTGCAAATATTACAACCCCCCTCCCCCAGAGCATCCCAATACTATCCTCATTTATTACAAACCATTGGGTGCGGAATCCATAATTTTCAAAATGGCAGCCATTATAGGTTAGTCCCGATTCGATATTTTGAAGAGGTAATATCCGAAATATATGTGTAATTAGTGTTAGAGGAACGTTAATTTTCGAATGAATGTAATGTACTCTATATAATGGGACTTTTCAGAGTGAGCATTATCTGAAATGTAAATACAGCTCTGCACATTCAGCAGTTGTAGGCAGCGGTGGGCCACAGAATATGGATTTTGTATCAGACACCGAAGTCACCCCGAGACTATGAATTAGGTAGCACCGCTACTCGGACCGCCAAACCCCTCTGTTGAGCAAAAGATGGAGTATAGGGGAGAGGGTGGCTCTGATAGTGGATACAGGTCCAAAAGTACCGGCGGGACTTTATTTAAGTGGTAACTAGTTAACCAGTAAATGTTACATTGAGATTGTAAGAAAAGAAAGCAGGAATTGAAGTGGGAGCAGAACTAAGGAGAAATGGATGACATATTATATATATATATAATATTTCATGCAACGGACAGATAAAAACATGAAAGTTAAAGAATTCCCATGGTAATAGTTGAATGGAGAAATCTCTACAGAAGGCTAGCTGAAAAAGAAATTCAAAGCAACAAAATTGATTTGCAGGCTGTGTGGAATTGAGCAGGAAAGTCACTACTATAATATAATGACTATGAATGAAACAATCAATATTTGGTGAATAGTGAGTTAATTCCTTACACAATATTACAACTGCCACACCAAGGAACAGAGGATATATGTTGGTGTCAGATAAGAGGCAGAAATAAAGACATCTATGAAACAGATAAGATTATTTTGGCTATGAAATGGGAACTATAGAAACGGAGAAATGTTGAAAAATTGAATATGTGTAGATAAATAGATAATATAGAGAGTCATTATAAAATTTCTCCGGAAGAAAAAAAGTAAAATACTTAAAAACAGTATACACGGAAGAAAACTTATATTTACAA